>CM076583.1:1003132813-1003359814 GCA_034641835.2 Pinus albicaulis | reverse complement strand
CATACCTCTCTGTATGATGAAGTTACATTGCCATCTAGTCTGTTGTGGCATGCTAGATTTAGACACATCAATTATGATAGTCTTCGTGTGTTAAAGAAAAAAATGTTTCGGGTTTACCCACCATTCCAAGGAACTTGAAGCAATGTGACACATTTATCCTTGGTAAACATAAAAGCATCATTTTCATGATTCCACTTCAAGAGCAAATAAAAAGCTAGGGTTCATACACTCCCCCACACCTATTCCATTTGCCTTTGGTAAGAGTTATATCATAGTTTTATTGATGACCAGACCAAGAAGTGTTGGGTTTATTTGTTGAAAGAGAAATCTCAAGCATTTGAAACATTCAAAATTTTCCATCTATGAATTGAAAACGAAGTTCAATCTTGTATTGAAACTCTTCATAATAATAATGGAAGGGAAGACGCTTCAAATGAGTATGAAAGCTATATTTATTATTCACCAACATGGGATCAAGCATCAAACAATTGTTCCATGCAATCCTCAGTGGAATGGTGTAGTAGAAAGAATGGATAGGACACTCTTGAACATGATATGTTCAATGTTATTTTTCAAGAATGTAAATTTGATGTTTTGTGCTAATGTAGTTATTTGTGAAAAACAAGTGTCCATCTCATGTTCTTGGGAACAAAACTCCTTATGATATATTGTATGACCGCATTCCTTTAGTGAGGCATTTCAGGGTTTTTGGTTCCACTTGCTATGCCTTAACTCCTAAGGAGCAAAGAAACAAACTTGGTGCAAGGAGTCGAAAGTACATATTATTGGGATCCTCAAATACCACCAAGGCATATCGTCTTTATGATGAGGTAAACAAAAAGTTCATTCTTTCCAAAAATATATTTTTTCTTGAATCCACCCAGGATGACAAAACCATTGAGCAACAACTTGATCATTTGGATAGATTACTCATGAAAAGACATATCACGAGTTTGATAATGAGATTCCACATCTTGAAGGGGGGGACCCCATATTTTGGATCAATCTCTGGAATCTCCTTTTGAAGTGCCATATCCCTCTCATGTAGGAGATCCAACCACATCAGCAGAACAGGAGTTTCGACTGGAAGATGTGATTGGAAAGATTGAAAGGCTAAACCTTGATGAGAATCCAACACCAATTTACTCAGTTGAGAAACCTGGACCATCACAGAAATGTCTAAACTGGCTCATAAAGACACTTGAAAGTGTTTATCCTGATAAGGTAGGAAAGACAGGAACCAAAAGTTCAACCAAACAAGATAGAAGTGATGTAGATAATTTAGATTCAGGGGATGTAAATGATATGAATGTTAGATATGATTGTGAATTCAATATATCTACTAACATTGAACCAACTTCCTTTTAAGAAGTTGCTTCTCATGATGAGTGGAAAGTAGCAATGCAGGAAGAGCACGATGCTGTCATGAAGAATGGGGCATGGAAATTATTGGATCGTCCATTTGGAACCAAACCAATTGGTTGTACATGGGTCTAAAAGAACAAGTACAAATCAAATGGCTCACTTGACAAGCATAAAGCAAGGCTTGTGGCAAAAGGATTTGCACAAAAATAAGGCATATAACATGAGGAAACTTTTGCCCTCACAACAAAATGGGCTACTATTTGTGCATTGTTGGCTTTGGCAGCACAAAATAGGTGGAAGATTCATCACATGGATGTGAAGATAGCCGTTTTGAATGGAGACTTAAAAGAGAATGTTTACAAGTCTCAACCAGGAGGATTTGTTGTGAAGGGTCAAGAACAAAAGGTATGCAAGCTCATCAAGTCTTTGTATGGCTTGATGCACCACACATGGTGTGAAAAGCTCACTAAGCATCTTTTGAAGATTAATCTCAAGCATTTTAATCTTGATGATGCAACTTTGTTTGTCAAGAAAGTTAACAAAAAAATTTAATAACTTTTGGTGTATGTAGATGATCTTTTGATAACAGGGAATAATGAAAGCATATATTGCATCCATAAAGATATAATTGAAGAAGAGGAGATGCCAGACATGGGACATCTTCACTACTACTTGTGTATTAAAGTAACTTAGAATCCAAAGCATGTATTCATTTCCCATAAGAAATGCATTGGATAATTGTCGAATAAATTTGGCATGGCAGATTGTGATCCTCTCTCTACTCCAACGGAGAAAATTTTCAAACTTACATCAACAGAAGGGAATGAATATCAGGATGCAACTCAGCATAAACAACTTATGGGGAGTCCTATCTACCTTACTACTACCAAACAAGATATTTCATTTGTGGATGGGATTCTTTCCAAGTTCATGAAAAAAGTTTGTGAAGGGCATTAGTGTCTTGCAAAAAGAGTTATACGGTACTAGAAGGAACTCAAGACTTTGGGTTCAAATACTCTAAGTTCAATGACTCCAAACTAGTTGGGCATTCAGATTTAGACTTTGATGGGGTTAAGGAGAATAGAGTGTCTACTTTAGAATACCTCATGAATCTTGGATCAACGACTATCTCTTGGGAATCACACAAACAGTTTGTCCCAACAAATTCCACCCTAGAGGCAAAGTATGTGGTTGTTGTAGAGGCAATCGAAGAGATTGTGTGGCTCAGGAAGCTACTAGAGGATCTGCGAAAGAAATAAGTGAATACTACTCCACTTTTGATTAATAATGCTTATGCAATCAAATTGGCCAAGAATCCTAGATTCCATGATTGAACCAAGCACATAAATACAAAGTACCATTTGATTTGACATCATGAAAGGTCAAGACAATTCAACTAATACATTGTTTCACAAGTGTGCAAATTGAAAACCTCTTCACCAAAGCACTTTGGAAGAGAAAGTTTGAAAAATTGAAAAAGATGATTAGATTTACAAACACCCCTTCAAGATAAGGGGGGAATGTTAGATAACTAATCCTTGAAATTATGGTATTAATATTGTTTGCAAATATTAATTTAGTAATATGAAGAGTCATAGGTGAATGTCAAGAGTCATATAATCTCTTGGAAGATAAAACCAAGGGTCGTCTCTCTGTGTATTTATGTATGGTTCACATCAATAAACAATTTTAGTCCATGGAGTTGTTCAATATTCTGCCTAACATTTGATTGTACTCAAAGCCTTGTGAAGGGGTGTTAGAGTATAAGGTTTAATTGATGTAATAAAGTCACGCTCATATAAATGACTAATAAAATAATAGTTAGATAGTATTCAAATAAGTTGCATTGTAACAATATTACAAATACCTAGGCAATGACATAAAAGGGAATCAACCCCATTGTATTAATTGACTTTATTGTAATAAAAGGATATTTTTTACATGAATCTGTTAAGTTCATTTCTAATCATGATTGCAAGCCTTCTCACAAATTTAGAAAAACAACAAAAAGCTACTTCAAAAATCCAAAATACCTATATTAGATGGCAAGCTACATGTAAGATGAGATATGAACATAGCCCAAGGGTTAGCTCAACTAGTTGCTGCAAATGTTTTTGGGAATTTAACTATTTCCATGCCAGCAGGTGCTTAGTTTGAATACCTTAGGGTTAGGTGCACTTATCTATGTCCACAACTTTATTAAAGATACCATCCAGGATGTGGAAGCATAGCATTCCTTGGGTTTCCCTGCAAAGCTTTCCTTGGTAAAAAAATAAGATGGGAATGTCGAATCTCCAGAAGATGAACTAAAGTCCAACATGCAAAATTGCCACTTATTTTATCTTATTAGTAGGACCAAAGCTACTTCGAAAATCCAAAATCATCAACATTAGATGACAAAGTATGTGGAAAATGGGAGAGGAACATCTATTGACCAAAGAGGACAAACTAGACCCAATCTCATCTCTTGCATTAGGTAGGCCATGCCTTTGTCCCATTGTCTCACCTAGCAAACTAAACTCCATCCCAAACATATAAACAAAGTACTAATTCAATCATACATGCAAAGCATTGCAAACCAATCACACTAAGTACCATCCCAATTGTTAGCTCTCAAAACAGCGGTCTCATTAAGGTCCACACAAGATGCTAAGGTAGTAGCACACAGGAACAAGTGCCCATTGCCACCTTGGCATGAGTCCCCACCCTTTAAGCCAACTCCAACAAAGCCAGGGGAGGATTTCATACACTAAACATCCTCCAACACAGGTTAATGGACCAATGCCTTATAATACCTCTTCGGTGATGGAGCCTAGGAGTTAATTTTGAAGGTCTTGTTGATCTGAAAATGAGAAATTAACTGCAAAAAAACACAAACCAACAAGAAAAATAAGACTTTGACTACAAGAAATAAACTTTGAAATAACACAAACTTGAGTGTTAAAATCCCTTACCAATTTAGAGATGAATATCTTGTTGTAGTCCTTGGTAGATGGTTGTAGATGACCAATTATTTTACTGTTCTAAAGCTTCAGATCTTAAAAGTTGCAAAAAAACACAAAAAGCAACAAGCTAAACCCCCTTTTAAGGCCATGCACAAGTATATAAATACTCTAAAAGTTGGATCTAAGGGTGGTAATGCTAGGGAAATGAATAAATTGTGAAATTTTCATTAACCTCTGGAATCCTATTAGAGCAACTGGAAGATGTTCACCTAATTGTTAATTTTCTAACTTAACAATATATTTGCAGTTTACTACGACAACTACTGAATGCATCAGACTACAACCTACACAAATAAACTGCGAAAGAAATACAACTGCAAAAACAAAGTTGAACGAGAATAGATCACACAACCATTTGACACAGTTATTTTTGGACTAATGTCCTCGGAAAAACCCAATGCGGGAAAACCGGTGCAGCAGATCTAAGGGTTTATATATTATGCAGCAAATATTTGTGAGTACAAATCTATGATTGACACACTCGTCAAATCATACAAAGAAACTGACAGAAGAGATCTTGTGAGACAAACCTCACTCCTCCACGGGAGCCCGACACTGATCTGCACCAAGACTGGACTGCCCTGTGCTGCCTTTGCCCAGTCTCTGCATCACAACAATGGTTGCCCTCTCCCTCTACGTTGGGCTCTTTGTTGGCTGGAAACTGAAGCCTTCTGGCCTCCAGAAAATCTCTTCGGGATCTGGCACTGGCCCAACGTTGTCTCCTCAATAAAAATACGACTTCCCTTCAATCTTTGCGCAGTGACTACATAAGCACTATGTCATTGGTTATGCGCTGCCTCTATGGCTCTCTCTATCTCTGCGTTGCCTCTGTGGCTTTCTCTGTCTCTGCTGCTATGCACTCTCCGGCTCAGGAATCCTTCCAACCGGAATTACTGCCCCTCTCTACAAAAGATCTCTTGATCAAAGTTTCTCCCTGAGCACTGCTCACTAAAGAAATCGAACTCTTGATCTTTACTCTGCCAAACGTGTTTTCCAAATGACCCCTCAAGCCATTCTTATAGTCTTCTCGTTGAGACTTCAATGGCCAAGATTAGATCTCTAATCAACGGCTAAAATTAAATTTTGACTTGATCTGTTTGTTCTAGATCATTCTCACTCATATTCTATTAATTCACTTTAACTATTTTATTTTCCTAAGTTTAGACTAAGGGTCTCTTTAAAAATAATTAATTATTTCTATAGAATACAATCCAGCTAGAATTTCACGAAATAATTTCTGGATTATCGGGAATACATGTGTCTAAGACTCTCCACAAAATTTGAGGCTTAGAGCACATCCAATGCTACCCCAAATCAACACTTCCTCTTAGCGAGGAATGTGCTCTAACAATATGTCTTGTTGCACACTGCTTTGACCTTGAAGCATCTCCCTATGCGTTGTTGATGTCTGACACTACTACCCATCAACTTTGCGCAAACGCTACATCTGCACTGCTGCTAACACTACCACTGTCAACACTGCATCCGTACTGCAACTCCTTCTGAATTCTGCATCCATGCTATTGTTGACTCTGCCACTGCCAACTGCTACTGCACTACAACACAATTGCTTTCTGCAACTGAAAACCATCCAAAATTGGACAAGTATGATGCATCTAAGCGATGAAGATCTGACTGTTTCTAGCCTCTTTGTTGTCCTTCTGAAGTTGTTGCATTGTTGTTGCTCCGCACTGCATCCCTCTGCGCTGTTGCAACTCTGCTTTGCGTTGCTCATACTCTGGCGCTCACTAACCACTACATTGTCACTTCTGCACTCCTCTGCACCAACTGGCACTCGTCCATCCTGCTACATCTGATTTGGGCTCCCATAGCAAGGTAATGATCCGAGAGGTGGACTCCTCAAGGATCCTGCCCAATCTTTTAGATCTTTGGGTCTACAACTCCAAATCAGCCCACCTCATAGCAAATTCCTCCTCTATCTTTATTGCTCTGGCCTTAGGATCATGCTTCTCATCCTTGTCCTTCTTTCTAAGAGGACATTGTGTGGCGTAATGTCCCATCTCGCCACACCAAAATCATTTGATCTTTGATAGATCCTTCTTCCTCTTGCGTTGCTCTCGCTGCCCCTTTGATGCAAGGGTCGCATTCCCTTCCTCCTCCTTCTTGATCTTCGAACCGCTGTTGTTGTCGCCCTCAAGTTGACACTTGAGTAATTCTCTCCTAATCTCTTCTTGCTGAAGAGTTGCCCACATTGACTCCCAGTCCAGCAAGTTCTCTCTGCCCAGGATACTCTGGACAAAGACTTGGTAATCCTCAGACACTGAGTTGAGGGCCAATCTGATCATCTTCGTGGCCTTAGGAGTTACTCCTACGGCTGCCAACTGATCTTGGTTTTCCTGAAGTCTAGACATGAATGGATCAATATGCTCTCCCTTCTGCATCCTAGTGGTCTGCATTTTCTCCTCCAGAAACATCTTTCGTTGCTCGGAAGATCCCTCTGTAATATCCCCAAAGGGAAATAACCAGTAATAAACAGAAATATGCCAGACAGATATAGAAAATACAATGCTGAACCAGATCATGGAACAATTACACATAGAATGCCAGAAAACTGAGCCATTTTATTAATCTGAAAGTACATAGAGAGAGATACAGAAAATCGAAGATGAAGACACCTATCCTTGCTCAAGGCAAGTGAAGAATCCTCTCAGAAAAATAGGAAATGGCTGCTACAGAAACTGCATCCCAGCTGCTAGAAGAAACTGCCGTAAACTGCTGCTGCTGGAATGAACTGAAGCTAGGGGGTGATCCCCTTGCCGGAATGAGCTAAAAATCTACGAGTCACCTACTGATGATGTCCAAGACAACGATCCGAAGCTTAGTGAAGCAAATATAGACCTCAGAAAATACTTTGAAAAACCCTCCTCCTACAAAAACAGACTGTGCCTTCGAGGGCAGCTGAAACTCCCCAAAAATATCTTTGGCAAAAGGAACGGATCCCGCACAAATCCTCGAGATGAGATGACCAACTCCTCCAAAGTTTGAAAACTCCTGCTAAAAATGCTGCGAGAACCCCACATAAAGACCCTACTCATCAGATGCGTCCTCCACGGCGGATCGTCCTCTACGCGGATCTGGCCGGATCTTAAAGTCCTCTGAGGCCCAAGGATCTGCCCTCACCATCTCTCCGTTGCGTCCCACAAGGCTAGATCTGCTGCTAGCTCTTCAGATCTATGCTAGATCTGCCAATATCTCCTCAGATCTGCAACCTCAAAGGCTGGATCTGATGTTATCTCTTCAGATCTAGGCTGGATCTGCCAATATCTCCTCAGATCTGCAATCTCCCAAGCTGGATCTAGTGCTACCCCTCCAGATCTGCAACCTACAGAACCAGATCTGCAAATATCTGCTCGGATCTACAATCTCCAAGGCTGGATCTATCACTGTGCCTTCAGATCTGCGTCCTTCCTCTTCCTACTGGAACAGCGTCCTCACTCCAAACTGATCTGCGTCCTTCCTGCTGCTGAAACTGCGTTTTTCCTGCTAGATCTGCGCAGCCACTAGAGGGCTTCTTCCTCTCGGACTCTCCACCTGAAACTGCTACTGAAACTGAAAGATAGAACTCAGAAATTAACCTTACTAGGGCGGGCACTCGAAGTCCCCCGAAGCTAAGGGTGAAACCAGAAATAACCTTACCAGGGCAGGCACTCGAAGTCCCCGAGGCTAAGGGTGAGATCTCCGACCGGAGACACTCGTGCACTAAACAGTGCTGCAGACCGACTAAACAACCGGCGTGCTGAAGCAGACAAAAGTCTAGCTCTCAATATCAATATCAAAATATGCATACCAAATGAAGTGGGAACCCCTCCTTTTATAATGCTAAACTCCCTCCAAAACCTTAACTGCGTCCTTCACCTTGCAGTTACCCTTGGGTCAGCGTGAGGCCTCCCATCATATACGTGTGGACCCCCAAGGCCCCTCTTTAAGTTATAACGTTAATCAACTAGGAAAACACTTTATTTTATAAAGTGAGGTGACTAAAGTGAGGTGACCCCTCTTATTTCTCACTTTATTTATTATTTCCAACTAAAACGGCAAAATTAAACAAAAATGAAATATTCCAATTAGCAAGGCTAATTGGGAATATTACAGTCTCCCCCGGCAAAACGTTGCTTGTCCTCAAGCAACTGAAGTGATGGATGCTGTAAAGTCTGCTCACTCTCCCCAGTGGCATCCTCATCCGGCAAAAATGGCTTGTTCTCAAGCAATGCTTGAACAAGCCTACTCTCTAGCTGATGCTCCCTACCGATACTGCAAAATGTGCCTGGGTCCCACTGAAACCTCTCTGTCTCCTGCATCACCCTGATATGAAGGGATATCTCAATGCCAGGATCCCAAACTGGCCTCTTATGGTACCAGCCAATCAATAGTCCTCCCGGATCCCATCGCCACTGTGGCCAATAATCGCACAAGTCCCATGACTCGGACTGCTCACTGCCTCTGGCTATGACTACAGACCATGACTGCTGCTGCTCTGTATCTATGAATGTGTAAGTTGTCCCGTCGACTGTGTACCAGCTCATCATCTCTCTCCACTCAAGGCATGAAGTGAGGAACATCTCTCTCATGTGGATCCTCCATCCCCAAGCAATCATCCAAACAAAATGAGCCACCTCCCGACAAGGCAACTCCTGAGAATCTCCTTCCACCTCAGGCTCTGGTAATGAAGGTGGGCTGAAAATATGAACTTGGCAAGCATCATAGCTTACCCCATGCTGTCTTTCTCTCCACTCATGACAAGTGTAGAGTCTATGCTGATCCTGGGCTGCAAAATCATTGCCCTCCAATGGCAAAGTGAAAAACAATCCACCATAGAAGGTTCGTCTATCAATGAAGAACAAGCTGGCCCAAAACAAACCATCCATGAAGAATATGACATGGTCATCATGGATCACCCTAATGAGATGTTTGCTGAAGGTTCTACATGAGGATACATAATGCAAACAATCTCTCACAAGGATACAACGTAGTCTCATCCACCGCAACCTCAGAAAATCACATGGCAAGCAATGTACAAGATCCATCACATCTACTAATGGGTAGTAAATGGCTGGATATGACAACAACATAGGTCCAAACACTTGACCATGGCTGTAAATATCAATCTCATGGCCCACATCAAAAGAGATCGCATACATAGTAGTGGTGGCCATGCCTCCTCCCATGCTCCCATTAGAACATGTAGTGCAGAAATTGTGAGAATTTTTCCCACTCACGGACACATCCAGCTCATGTGTCTCCCTCATAATCAAGCCTCCCATACAAATCTGATCATATGCTGGAAGTAAGATGGTACATGGATCCATAAATGAGTCCTCCATAGTGTTTTGGCATGCTATGAAGAAGAATGAACCATGTGCTGCAAGAAGATAATCCTCCTCATGATTGGAAACCCAAGTCAAGAAGAATGTGCCATAGATGTCTCTATCACCATTACCTCCTCTTTGTGCAACAAATATGAAGTGATCCTGGGACCTATGGGTTATAGATCCACCATATCTCTGCTGCGCACACTTCATCCATAATGTTCTGCTCCAAGGTGACAACGCTGTGAGCTCATGCAAATAAGCTCCTGTCAATACAAGACTCTGTTCTTTGACATGCTCCCTGTCAAAGATTCCTCTAATAATGCTGCAATAAATATGGAATACCTTCCAAGATGGAAGTGCTTCCCAATCATCATCAAAGACCAAGGAGATAGTGCCATCCCCTCTTCCTGCAACATCATACAAAGTGTGAGAGCAAATCTGCCCTTGCTCTCCTAGGAACAAACCAAGCAACAAGACATTGTGTTGCCTCTCCATACCTCCATCAAACAACTCATGTGATGAAGACACGATGAATGATATGAGTAACACATCAACACCATGCATCCATACTCTATGCTGCTCAATGATGCAAGTATCCATCCATCTTTTCCCCATCCTCCTACTCTTAGGAAGAGTGTTTGCCAAGTGATGGCCAAACTCTTTCAAGAGTAACCAGCGCAGCCAAGCCTCCTGCTGCCTGGTATCATAGATGCAGAGGTGGGTTGATGGCCAAACTCTTTCAAGAGTAACCAGCGCAGCCAAGCCTCCTGCTGCCTGGTATCATAGATCTGCAAGTAGCCTCCTAGCTTCTTGCTCATCATCCCCATCCACTCAATCACTTGTGGATGCCTCCTTCTCCTCATCCCGGTACTACCATCCTCCCAAATCAAATTTCTGATTTTGCACTTCATGGGATTTTGGAATATAAACTTCTCAAGGATCAATGAGACCCTATCAAAAATCAAATAGGTGGTAGGCAAAAACCTCCCATCATGATGTGTATGGCTCAAGGGATGTCCAACACAAGCATGAGAGACGTTATCCATCCGAAGATGTCCTCCATCTTCTATCTGCTCTTGTGAGAAGGGAACCAAATCATTGTGTTCCATAGCCTGCTCCACCGAGTACCAACTCAAAATCTCTCTCCATCCAATCTCAACATATGGATGCTGTACCCTGTACAACTCTGATCGTCTCATACCGCTATCCAAGTCAACATACGAGATCTGACTAGGTGGCTATGCCTCTCTCTCCCCAACGGGAAGAGATGACTCGACAGCACCGCCAGTCCCATCCATGCATACCTGAAGGGGAACGATCTGACGCTTCACTGTGCCCTCTGGTTGTACCATCAGGGAATCCAGCTGTTCCCCAATGTGGACCAACTTAGCCGCCGACTTGGCACAAGTCACTCTCATACCCTCCAACTCCTGGTCCTGCAACAAAATGGTCTCCCGTACCGACGCGGCCTTCTCCCTCAAAACTCGAAGGTCTGTCCGAAGCCGATGATACTGCTGTCTGCGACCATCATCCAATACCTCTGTACCTGCTATTACCTCATCGAAGGTGGATACATCTCCTGACACCTCACCCTTCTGTTGTGTGCTGCTACCACCCGAAGACTCGGACATGGCTCCAGTCATCACCTCAGTGGATGGCTCTATCGGGGTAGGCTCTACCTCCTCCACTACGATATCAACCGGCACGGTCAAGGAAGTCTCTAATGATGGTGAGTCCTGTGTCTCACTAGGTGTATCCTCGAACTCCCTGCAATCCTGTGTTCCCTCATCCTCTTCCCCACTGCTCTCGGAGAAGACCTCAATGAAGTGTGCCTTCCCTGCCGCACACCTGTGTCCTGGTGCCCACGGCTCCTGGCAGGTGAAGCATAATCGCTTCCGTCTCAGCTCTCTCCTAGCCTCATCATCATACTGCCCTCGTCCGGGATTCGCCTTGGGAGGCGGAACCCTCGTGTCCTTACCCTTAGGCTGGAAAGCCTGTCTCTGGGGATAAGGTGTCCGAGTCCTGGGTAAGACATCCTGTAAGTCCCGAGTCCTGCTGATGGCATCCTGAAGGGTAGCCGGTCTGTTCGACCGGACTAGGCCACGAAGTGGCTCGGACAGCCCCTCCACAAACATGTAACCCATCCAAGCTGCAGATAAGTCAGGTACCAACCCCGAAATCCTCAAGAAGTCTGAAATGTATGTCTCTGCACTCCCAGTCTGTTTGAGCTTAGTCAGCTCAACAAAGTACTGATCAGGATCCCTCCTGTCAAAACGCTCTAACACCCAGGACTTTGCCGAACTGTTTGATGAGCCATCAAACCTGGGCAAATGAAATCTACTAGCTGCACGGTGGTCATCACGGCGGTATCCGTGCCCCTTGTGCTGGTGCTGCTCAGGGGGTTTGACACCACATCGGAACTGGAAATAGCGCTCCCAGGGAAAAGCATCCATGAATGCCTGACCCATGCTCTGCCAATCTGCAAAAACGGCTGCATATTGAGCTGGACTCACATCTCCTGCCATTGGCATTTTCTGCTAGGTGCCTACAGGCTCCTCAGAAACTGCACGGCTGCTGCAAAACCATACTGCTGTTTAACTTCGACCTTCGATTTACCCACTGAGAACTACTCAGAAGATTCCAAGAATTTGGGAAGGTGATCCTTGTCCAAAACCCAGAAAAACCCAGAAAACGTTTTTCCTAATTCCAAACTTCAAAATTTGACCCTTTATATTTGGCCCTTTTTCCAATTGCGTTTTTGGTACTGCAACTGCTATTGCTCTCCAAAATTCTAGCAAACTCTTTCCCAATGTCATAGACCACAGGCTGAGCCAGAATTATGCTCTGATACCACTGTAATATCCCCAAAGGGAAATAACCAGTAATACACAGAAATATGCCAGACAGATATAGAAAATACAATGCTGAACCAGATCATGGAACAATTACACATAGAATGCCAGAAAACTGAGCCATTTTATTAATCTGAAAGTACATAGAGAGGAGTACAAGAAAATCAGAATGAGGGCACCTATCCTTGCTCAAGGCAAGTGAAGAATCCTCTCGGAAAATAGGAAATGGCTACTACAGAAACTGCATCCCAGCTGCTGGAAGAAACTGCCGTAAACTGCTGCTGCTGGAGTGAACTGAAGCTAGGGGCTGATCCCCTTGCCGGAATGAGCTAAAAATCTACGGATCACCTATACTCGCTGCTCCGGACAAAACCCAGAAACCGTGAAGCAAATGGACCACCTCCGAAAATCGCCCCCAGAAACCCTCCTCCTACAAAAACGCTGTGCCTTCAGGAACAGCTCAGAAGCTCAAGAAATATGCTGGCAAAGGGCTGGATCTACCCACAAATCCTCCAGATGAGATGACCAACTCCTCAAGGCTGAAAACACTGAAAAATGCTGCCAGAACCCCACATAAAAACCCTACTCATCAGATCTGCGTCCTCCCTGACTGGATCTGCGTCCTCTCTGCCCAGATCTGCTGGATCTGAGTCATACAAGGCTGGATCTGCTACTATCCCTCCAGATCTGCGTCCCACAAGGCTAGATCTGCTGCTAGCTCTTCAGATCTATGCTAGATCTGCCAATATCTCCTCAGATCTGCAACCTCAAAGGCTGGATCTGATGTTATCACTTCAGATCTAGGCTGGATCTGCCAATATCTCCTCAGATTTGCAATCTCCCAAGCTGGATCTAGTGCTACCCCTCCAGATCTGCAACCTACAGAACCAGATCTGCAAATATCTGCTCAGATCTACAATCTCCAAGGCTGGATTTATCACTGTACCTTCAGATCTGCGTCCTTCCTCTTCCTACTGGAACAGCGTCCTCACTCCAAACTGATTTGCGTCCTTCCTGCTGCTGAACTGCGTTTTTCCTGCTAGATCTGCGCAGCCACTAGAGGGCTTCTTCCTCTCCGCTGAAACCAGGATGATGAGCAAGGAGCTAGGAGGCTACTTGCAGATCTGTGCTACCAGGCAGCAGGAGGCTTGGCTGCGCTGGTTACTCTTGAGGGAGTTTGGCCATCACTTGTACTTGCAGATCATCACTTGTACTTGCAGATCTATGATACCGGGCAGCAGGAGGCTTGGCTGCGCTGGTTACTCTTGAAAGAGTTTGGCCATCACTTGGCAAACACTCTTCCTAAGAGTAAGGGGTTGGGGAAGAGATGGATGGATACTTGCTTCATTGAGCAGCATAGAGTATGGATGCATGGTGTTGATGTGTTACTCATATCATTCATTGTGTCTTCATCACATGAGTTGTTTGATGGAGGTATGGAGAGGCAACACAATTTCTTGTTGCTTTGCTTGGGAGAGCAAGGGCAGATTTGCTCCCACACTTTGCATGATGTTGCAGGAGGAGGAGATGGCACTATCTCCTTGGTCTTTGATTGGGAAGCACTTCCATCTTGGGAGGTATTCCATATTTGTTGCAGCATTATTAGAGGAATCTTTGACAAGGAGCATGTCAAAGAACAGAGTCTTGTATTGACAGGATCTTATTTGCATGAGCACACAGCGCTGTCACCTTGGAGCAGAACATTATGGATGAAGTGTGCGCAGCAGAGATATGGTGGATCTATAACCCATAGGTCCCAGGATCACTTCATATTTGTTGCACATAGAGGAGGTAATGGTGATAGAGACGTCTATGGCATATTCTTCTTGACTTGGGTTTCCAATCATGAGGAGGATTATCTTCTTGCAGCACATGGTTCATTCTTCGTCATAGCATGCCAAAACACTATGGAGGACTCATTTATGGATCCATGTACCATCTTACTTCCAGCATATGATCAGATTTGTATGGGAGGCTTGATTATGAGGGAGACACATGAGCTGGATGTGTCCGTGAGTGGGAAAAGTTCTCACAAATTCTGCACTACATGTTCTAATAGGGGCATGGGAGGAGGCATGGCCACCACTACTATATATGCGTTCTCTTTTGATGTGGGCCATGAGATTGATATTCATCCATTGTACAGCCATGGGCAAGTGTTTGGACCTATGTTGCTGTCATATTCAGCCATTTACTATCCATTAGTAGATGTGATGGATCTTGTACGTTGCTTGCCATGTGATTTTCTGAGGTTGCAGTGGATGAGACTGCGTTGTATCCTTGTGAGAGATTGTTTGCACTATGTATCCTCATGTAGAACCTTCAGCAAACATCTCATTAGGGTGATCCATGATGACCATGTCATATTCTTCATGGATGGTTTGTTTTGGGCCAGCTTGTTCTTCATTGATGGAGGAACCTTCTATGGTGGATTGTTTTTCACTTTGCCATTGGAGGGCAATGATTTTGCAGCCCAGGATCGGCATAGACTCTACACTTGTCATGAGTGGAGAGAAGGACAGCATGGGGTAAGCTATGATGCTTGCCAAGTTCATATTTTCAGCCCACCTTCATTACCAGAGCTTGAGGTGGAAGGAGATTTTCAGGAGTTGCCTTGTCGGGAGGTGGCTCATTTTGTTTGGATGATTGCTTGGGGATGGAGGATCCACATGAGAGAGATGTTCCTCACTTCATGCCTCGAGTGGAGAGAGATGATGAGATGGTACACAGTCGATGGGACAACTTACACATTCATAGATGCAGAGCAGCAGCAGTCATGGTCTTTAGTCATAGCCAGAGGCAGTGAGCAGTCCGAGTCATGGGGACTTGGGCGATTATTGGCCACAGTGGCGATGGGATCCGGGAGGACTATTGATTGGCTGGTACCATGAGAGGCCAGTTTGGGATCCTGGCATTGAGATATCCCTTCATATCGGGGTGATGCAGGAGACAGAGAGGTTTCAGTGGGACCCAGGCACATTTTGCAGTATCGGCGGGGAGCATCAGCTAGAGAGTAGGCTTGTTCAAGCATTGCTTGAGAACAAGCCATTTTTTCCGGATGAGGATGCCACTGGGGAGAGTGAGCAGACTTTACAGCATCCATCACTTCAGTTGCTTGAGGACAAGCAACGTTTTGCCGGGGGAGACTGTAATATTCCCAATTAGCCTTGCTAATTGGAATATCTCATTTTTGTTTAATTTTTCCGCTTTAGTTGGAAATAATAAATAAAGTGAGAAATAAGGGGGGTCACCTCACTTTAGTCACCTCACTTTATAAAATAAAGTGTTTTCCTAGTTGATTAACGTTATAACTTAAAGAGGGGGCCTTGGGGGTCCACACGTATATGAGGGGAGGCCTCACGCTGACCCAAGAGTAACTGCAAGGTGAAGGACGCAGTTAAGTTTTGGAGGGAGTTTAGCATTATAAAAGGAGGGGTTTCCACTTCATTTGGTATGCATATTTTGATATTGATATTGAGAGCTAGACTTTTGTCTGCTTCAGCACGCCGGTTGTTTAGTCGGTCTGCAGCACTGTTTAGTGCACGAGTGTCTCCGGTCGGAGATCTCACCCTTAGCCTCGGGGGACTTCGAGTGCCTGCCCTGGTAAGGTTATTTCTGGTTTCACCCTTAGCTTCGGGGGACTTCGAGTGCCCGCCCTAGTAAGGTTAATTTCTGAGTTCTATCTTTCAGTTTCAGTAGCAGTTTCAGGTGGAGAGTCAGAGAGGAAGAAGCCCTCTAGTGGCTGCGCAGATCTAGCAGGAAAAACGCAGTTTCAGCAGCAGGAAGGACGCAGATCAGTTTGGAGTGAGGACGCTGTTCCAGTAGGAAGAGGAAGGACGCAGATCTGAAGGCACAGTGATAGATCCAGCCTTGGAGATTGTAGATCCGAGCAGATATTTGCAGATCTGGTTCTGTAGGTTGCAGATCTGGAGGGGTAGCACTAGATCCAGCTTGGGAGATTGCAGATCTGAGGAGATATTGGCAGATCCAGCCTAGATCTGAAGAGATAACATCAGATCCAGCCTTTGAGGTTGCAGATCTGAGGAGATATTGGCAGATCTAGCATAGATCTGAAGGGCTAGCAGCAGATCTAGCCTTGTGGGACGCAGATCTGGAGAGATAGTAGCATCCACTTTTGTATGACTCGGGATCCAAAGCAGATCCGGGTAGAGGACGCGTATCCGCCGTGGAGGACGCAGAGTCCGATGAGTAGGTCTTTGTGTGGGGTTCGGCGCATTATTCGTTGTTTTCAGCCTTGAGGGAGTTGGTCAATCTCATCTGGAGGATTTGTGGGTAGATCCAGCCCTTTGCCAGCATATTTCTTGAGCTTCTGAGCTGTTCCTGAAGGCACAGCGTTTTTGTAGGAGGAGGGTTTCTGGGGGCGATTTTCGGAGGTGGTCCATTTGCTTCACGGTTTCTGGGTTTTGTCCGGAGCAGCGAGTATAGGTGATCCGTAGATTTTTAGCTCATTCCGGCAAGGGGATCAGCCCCTAGCTTCAGTTCACTCCAGCAGCAGCAGTTTACGGCAGTTTCTTCCAGCAGCTGGGATGCAGTTTCTGTAGTAGCCATTTCCTATTTTCCGAGAGGATTCTTCACTTGCCTTGAGCAAGGATAGGTGCCCTCATTCTGATTTTCTTGTACTCCTCTCTATGTACTTTCAGATTAATAAAATGGCTCAGTTTTCTGGCATTCTATGTGTAATTGTTCCATGATCTGGTTCAGCATTGTATTTTCTATATCTGTCTGGCATATTTCTGTTTATTACTGGTTATTTCCCTTTGGGGATATTACACCCTCATATAGCATAGCCAACGCATCCCACATCTGCTTGATTGTCCCTTTGGCTGAGATGTGTGAAACAATATGATCCTTCACTCCGTCGAGGATCAACCGCTTAGCTTTAGCCATATTTTTCTTGAAGGCCCTTAATGGTACTGCATCCACCGGTTCAGCCTGAGCACTATCGATAAAGTGCTTGAGGTCATGCTCATCTAGAAGGAAGGAGATCTTTGCCTTCTAGATTACATAGTTGGAGGCACCCTCCAACCGGTCCTTGTCACACAATCCATTGGTGGCCATCTCACGCAACTGTTGTTGATCTGCTCCCTCTCACCCTCTGCGCAGCTGGCTTTAAGCACTCCTTGTGGAGCAAGCCACAAAATCTGTTGCTACTGCATGGGGAATCTAACTTTCTTGGGCAAGAAACCCACTAAGGTCAGTAATACCAAAGAACTGTGTTTCAGCTACTCTTCTTAACGCTCTTCACCAGCAATCATTGTTGCGCAGTCAACTGCGTTCCAGCTGTTGATCTGCGTAGATTTGCTGTGCTGCTCCCTCTGCCTCAAACAAACAACAATCTGGAATAATCCTACCTCTCTGTCCGCTCACTCAAAGAGAGATTTTCCTACTGGTTTAGCCCTCCTAGCTTGGACTGCACAATCAACTGGGAGATCAATCTGCTGCTTACGCAACTCTTTGACCCCAGCTTCACCAACGTTGAATCTACTTGATCTATTTTTCTGTTTCTCCTGCACTCAGCTTAAACAAGCTCTGATACCATGTGAAAGTTTTTTTGACCTCTGGAATCCTATTACAGCAACTGGAAGATATTCACCAAATTGTTAATTTTCTAACTTAGCAATATATTTGCAGTTTACTACGACAAATACTGAATACATCACACTACGGAAGAAATACAAGCGCAGAAACAAAGTTGAACGAGAATAGATCACACAACCATTTGATACAGTTATTTTTGGACTAATGTCCCTGGAAAAACCCAATGTGGGAAAACCGGTGCAGCAGATGTGAGGGTTTATATATTATGCAGTAAATAATTATGAGTACAAATCTATGATTGACACACCCGTCAAATCATACAGAGAAACTGACAGAAGAGATCTTGTGAGACAAACCTCACTCCTCCACAGGAACCCAACTCTGATCTGCACCAAGACTGGACTGCCCTGTGTTGCCTCTGCACATTCTCTGCGTCACAACGATGGCTACCATCTGCCTCTGCGCTAGTCTCTCTGTTGGCTAAAAACTGAAGCCTTTTGGCCTCTAGAAAATCTCTCCGGGATCTGCCACTAGTCGAACACTATCTCCTCAACAAAAATACGACTTCCCTTCAGGCTCTGCGCAATGACTACGTAAGCACTGCGTCACTGGCTCCGCGCTGCCTCTATGGCTCTCTTTGTCTCTACTACTATGCAATCTCCGGCTCAGGAATCCTTCCAACCGGAATTATTGCCCCTCTCTGCAAAATATCTCTCGATCGAAGTTTCTCCCTGAGCACTGCTCACTAAAGAAATCGATCTCTTGATCTTTACTCTACCAAATGTGTTTTCAAATTACCCTTCAAGCCATTCTTATAGTCTTCTCGTTGAGACTTCGACGACCCAGATTAGATCTCTAATCAACTGCTAATATTAACTGTTGATTTGATCCATTTGTTCTAGATCATTCTCACTCATATTCTATTAATTCACTTTAATTATTTTATTTTCCTAAGTTTAGACTTAGGGTCTCTTTAAGAATAATTAATCATTTCTATAGAATACAATCCGAGTGGAATTTCACCAAATGATTTCTGGGTTATCTAGAATACATGTGTCTAAGCCTCTCCACAAAATTTGAGACTTAGAGCACATCAGATGCTACCCCAAATCAACATAAATATCAATGAAAACAACCCAACACTAATAGTAAGTGAATAAATTGAAAGATTTTGCAATCTAGAAAATATTTACTCAGTGAAGGAATGAAATCTCCATTGGGTAAAAAAATTAGTTTCCAGCAAGCTAGAAAATGTTTATCACTTCTAATATTGATGAATTGACAACCTGGAACTGAAAGAACAATAAGAGTTCATAAATACATACCTTTACGATCGAACCCTTGTAGGAGAATTTCCCTACCACCTAAAATTTGCAACTGTAATTTATGTGACAAATCTGTAAAACCCTTGGATAGCCCCTTAAAATAACTTTATATTTGTGTCCATGCACAACACAAGAGAACCATATCTTTCTTGGGCCAAATGGATAAGATTCAAATCAAACCCATGTGGCAAAACTAGCTAAAAATGAACTTGAAACACAAGCTAGTAATTTATTATTTTTTTGTGTTTTTTATAATTTTATAAAATAGAAATTGAAAGAAATTTTAGATATTATATAAATTTGGTTGTTGTTGTTAGGCTGCTTACCTTGGCCTTTTAAGCTATTGTTTTTTAGTGTTGGATTGCAATCACAGCCCCTTCTAAATTAGCCTTGTGATTTGGACTATGAAATGGGATTGAAGTCAAACGACTAATCGCACCCACTCTAGTCTAAGATGATTATACCGATCTCCAAGTCCAACTAGGAGCAATTTCTCTTGAAATACCTCCAGCCACTAGGTCGACTATGGTATTGGGAAAGATCTTGTCCTTACTGAGGGAAACCCCATCAAGAGTTTGTCTAGGAAATGAATATGATAGCCCCAATCACCAAGAAGTAGAAAATGAGGGCTAGGGCCCTAGACTTGATTTCCACATGGCTTATAGCCCCCAATGGATCAGCCCACGAATCTTTGTGTGACTTGGTGTACCTGCAAAAAATCTTATGTAACACAATCTCTACAAAGGCTAAGAAGAAAAGGAATAGAAAAATCAATCCACAAAATAAAATGTTTGCACTTGAAAATGATAGTTCTTATTATGTCATTATGATATCACAATTCAACAACAACTAATGCAGGGAGGATCTAGCCTTATATAATTTTTCTTGTAATGGCTAGCTCAACTCTCTCCCAAAATAATATTATTTGACTTGTCATCCACATCCCAGAGACCAAGTCACTTCATGAGAAAGTAATTTTTTACGATACAATTTGGCCACAAGAGGTGGGCGTTTTCCTCAAATGAGGGAAAATGGCTAGTGAAGAGGGATGATTTTACTTGATGAGGCATCGACTTGCTTGCATGAGGGCTCACTCCACCTTTCTGACTTGAAGACTCAATGTTCCTCGACTTTTTTTACCATATTCAATGTCTATTTGACCACCAATGGCTAAATTTGACTTTCCAAGGACTAGTTTCCACCCACACATTTAGCTTGGATGGGACATCATCTTGCATGGATGGGTGACTTGTTAGATCTCCAATGCCTTTGTTGATTTGAGGAATCTAACACATGGGTTTTGTCTAGAAGAAAATTTACATAACTTTTGACATAAAATTTGTCTTTGCATGTCAAGTATGGACCCTAATTTGCCACCTTTTTCCCGCATGTGTCATTTTGCAAGTGCTTTGAAGTTTGACCAATTCCAAAAATTGTCTTATGGAGAAAACACCCTGCCAGCTTTGTCCAATGTTTTTCTCGAGGGAGGTAGGCCACACCACGAGGATTCCAATAAGTTATCACTTGCCCAATTTGTACCTAGGACATTACCTCTAGGCCCACTTGAATCTTGACACATGAAAGCCAGAGATGAGATCGATTTTGCTTGCATGGGTAACACCCAACTTGATTGATGATTTTGGCATTTGGATTTTGTCTGAAGTGTGATTTACTTCAACTTTCGCATAGAGTTTGTACATGCATGTCAAGAAATGACCCACTTCTGGCCATTTTTACCCCCACGTGACTAGGAGAAAGAGTACGACCACCTTTAAACTAGAAGATTTGCTTGCTGCCTTCACCTTTTGCCAAACTTTGTACGTGGCATGTCAAGTGCACATTATTCTAAACATTTTGAGCCCTGTTGATTTTTATACCCTAGGATTTTGTGCATTGGGATTTGTGAACTACCTTGTGAAACGTGAAATGTTGTGAAATGTGAAACTACCATGTTAAGAATTGTAAAATGAATACTGCAGCAAGGCCAAAGGAATGGTGTACAAACTATATGACACATGACCATGTGGACATGACATAGGTGTTCTCAAGACATGGGCTAGACTAACCCTACATAATGTGATCACCCCTACAAAACCAATGGCTCCCCTAAACCATTTGTCCAAGTAGGTCCATCCTAAAGTCTCCAATCATATCCAAGACAAAAGGACCTAAAAGTAGAGTCTGAAAAGACCAGGGATGGCCAACCATAATAGATCTAGAATGCCTAGATACATAACATCACATGGCCTACCTGAGTTAAAAGGGTTGCCTATACATTACCTAAGCAAAGCTTAATACCATTCGGACCTTACCTTACCCAACTACCCACAATTTACCATAGAAAGTAATTATCGTATTTTTAGCAATTTGTCATTGCACCAAGAGATGCTCTACAGCCCAGTTTGGGGGAGATGTTGTCCTATAACGTTACATTAAAAAACTTTTAAAAATACAATTTGGCTTGGTTACCCTTTGAACAATTTCTCTCTCACACACACACCAATAGTATCAATTACTCATCCCAAAATGCGAAATTGGGAGCAAACAAATTCAAGAAGACAAAGTGAGTTATGGAAAACAAACAAGAAAGGGCAGAATTTGATCCCATTTCTCTATTTCCCAAGGATTTGAACTCACGCGGGACGAAAATCTTGCATAGTGAATAGTTTCAGTCCAACGAAGGAACATCGTTGTCAACAAAAACTTCAAATCAATTATATGATTTGTGCATTTCTTCTTGAAAATATTGTAATCACAAAAACCATTGTTAAACGAATAAACATTATTAAATCATAATCACATAAACCCCTTACAATGAAGGGCATAAAATGTTACATTATTAAAAAAAAAAAAAACCTAGGCCTATAGTAAAACCCTAATTGCAGACATCATTATCTTTCTGTGATCTCTTCAAGAATTTGGACATGATTTCTAAGTGAATTTGAAATAGAAATTGCACAAGTGAAATTGAATTATCTACCCGAGATATCAAATTGCACGACTAAATTTGAATTATCTACCCAAGATAGATAATTACATGTGCTTGGCAATACTGGATATATCCAAGAATTTCTTGTTTGGTAGGTTTTCGGAAATCCCTATTCTAGAGATTAGTTCGTTGAGGGAATTGCATATGTCGGGCAATAATATCTCCAACAATATTCCTTCAGCCTTGGGAACCAGAAACCTTCCTTTGTTGGAACGGCTTGGTCTGTATAACAACTGGAATTTGTATATGTGCTATACATGATCAGGGAATTGACATCTATGATATTATATATTTCCATTGAAGTAAACAGATCTATGATATTATATATATTTCCATTGAGATCAATAGTTATTCACTGCATCATGTATTTTCAATCAGCCAAGAAATGAAACATGATTATTTGTTACTCAAATCCATTTGCCAAGACTTCAAAATTAGACTAGAAAACTTTTCACCAAGAAGCACTTTGGTTGTTCCACATATATCTGACTTTTTAACTTTTCAAATCCACCCCCTCTTAAAGCCTCAACTGAGCTATGTACGTAAAACAATTTATGATGGCATCCACAAGAAATGTTTTGGCCTGGAAAGATAGAGTAAATTATTAAACATAATTGTGAAAAAGAATTGTGTATTGGCATGACAAACCATTATTATTCCGTTAAATACCCTCTTGAATTATGGAAATCATTCAGTATATTTAAAAGGCCTAAACAGTTGAATATATTGAATCTTTAAGTAATCAATAAATAAAGATTATTATAGTTTTTTTTGGTTAATTTATCAGCTTTCATTAGATCATATATCAATCATACAAAAATCATTAGATCATATATCAATCATACAAAAATAACAATCTTATTGTCATGGCCTACCACAAGGGAAACCAGACCAACGCCACTGAAGATATTTTAAAGTTCTTTTGTCTGTCAAAATATACCAAATCAAAACTACAACATAACTATCACTAAGCCATGGCAAATGTCTGATAAAATTCTCATGTAGGTTACAAAATACCAGTTGGGTATTACAGACAGACCATAGCTGTAAAATATAGACAATAGTAAAAGGAAATTTATAAGACATAGACATAAAATTCAAATGAACCCGGGTGATCATCATTCCTCGGAAGAAGTAGCAAGGGTGGGGTCTTGTGTGCTTGGCCCTATTTGGGACTGTCGCCCACACCGAAGATGCATCTCGATATGTGCCAGTCGAGCACCCAAGTTTGTGCCCACTGGATATCGTTCAGATGAACAACAATTTCATTACGGTCCTCTTTTTCTTTGATGACATGACCCAACATTGTTCTCACCTGCCAATACAAAGTGATAAAATGGAAGTATTGGTTCCTACAACCCCTCATATGTCTAGGATCCATGACCCATTCAAAAAATTTAGCTTGCACCTCTGAGTCTGAATGGACATTCTGGTCTCAAATCCCCCGAGCTTTGAGAAGACAAATTTCGTCCTAAATTTCTAGGGGGTGTGGTTGAATGGTAAATTTCCATTGAATACAAGGCCTGAGATTGAGCTTGAGGCCTACCAGTACGACCTCTGCCACCAAATCCACAACTCAGGGGCATGTGTTTCCATGACATGACAGTAGGGAAAGGCCAATTCCAAACTAAGTAAAACCTTGGAGATAAGAGGAGGGTGGGGGAATGAATACCAGAGGTGGGCCTACAAAATGCATGCAAGAAGAAGAGCGTCAGCGGCAGGGAGGTCAAATGCATCCAAAGCTAGAGAAATTGTGGGAATGGGTAGGGAACAACATCTGGCAATAGAGGGTCATCCTTGAGATCTAGAAGAGCCAAGTAGTCTCCCCGCAAACAACAACAGATGAAAGTCTCTACCCAGGGGAATGAGACCAATTTCCTAAACCAAAAAACCAGAACCATAACATTATAATCACAATACTAGCAAGGGTAGTTGAAATTCAATAAATTTACTAGTATGCCATGTTACCACTCAAACCAGCAGGAGACCTAAGAGGGGTTCCTATAAGGGAAACTGCTAGTTCAAGGGAAACAATGGAGACTAAGCCCACTATCACCATAGCTAAGGCTCCCTGCTCTTTACGGACTTTCACCAACGGGAGGAGTCCCAATGTTTTGGGAAGCCACTTATGAGGGATATGTCAATGAATAGGTATGAAGTGACCACGAAAACCATTTCCCTAGGATAGAATAAAGAGTGAGACTTGCTTGCCATTTAAGTAAGGGACTTGATCTTCCAGGGGAAGAGGTGTGAGGATTGGAGGGCGAGGATGAAGGGTACAACTTGTAGAGGTACTTCATGATCCCTAAAATCCTATAAGATGTTGGATTCCCAAATAGTCCTTGATGAATAATCTTTAACGAGAAATGGGACCACACAGGACCAAGTGGACCCAGCCTAGGTTCGGGGATGGAATATAGCAACCAATGATGCTCGTATCTTGGACAAGGTGAAGGGGAAGGATCAAAAAAGGATTTTTACTTGAAAAGGTCAAATTGATCTTGCCATGTGCTAGCCTTGGGAAACACAGGGCAAAACTTGGTCCTAGAACTAGGGCTTGAGGTACCAAGAGATTCCACCGTCTGAATTGGCCCAAATTCGGAGGAGAGCAAGGGGACCCACTAGCGCAGTTTCCTCTAGGAGATCGAAGTTTTCCTGTGGCTAGATTCCCAGGAATTTGATGCCCTAGGCAACCTATTGGGGCTACACCAGGGAAAAGGGGGAAATTGACCACCCTTTTGTGAGGGACCAGTGCCTAATTCACTTGGGGATATGGAGTCAAGTGTGATAATGAGCAAGAATTTGGTTTCTTGTTCAAGGAGGCCCAGAAAGTCAGCTTCGTCCAATGCTAAGTTGCAGGAAACGTCCTCCCCACCCTCGTTTCAGAAAAAAAAATGAAATGGAAATAGGGAAACGCAATTGTACGGCCAGGAAACGCGTTTCCGGCCATACTGGCAACGTTTCCCGTACTGGCAACGTTTCTCGTACGGGGAACGTTGCCAGTATGGCCGGAAACGTGTTTCTCGGCCGTACAGCCAGGTTTCCTCCCAAAACAGCGTTAATTTTTTTTTTTTTTGGGATTCGTGCAATGTATTAATTATTTTCTTCATTTTATTTGTGTCTTGGATGCTTCTAGATGGATTTCTAAAGTTATAAAAAGGCGATTTGGCTCATTCTCTCATCACACAAATCGATCAAGTCGATTCACTTGGAGAAGAGCGATTTTGGAGAGGAGAAAGGAGGAAGAGAGTAGTGCTTTAGCTTGGGTGCTTTCACCATTGAGCAAAGGAGATTTCAGCAGCAAGAGAAAGAGATTTGAGGAGTATATTTGGAGTGCGAAGTTTCCAGCTACGGCATTCTTGGTTTTTGGCTTAGCTACAACCATATTTCTCTTGTTTTTTCTGGCATTTTGGGGTAGCTTCAGCTACAGAAAATTAATTTGGGTAAAAAGCATTCAATTTCTTGGTTTTTTCTCATTATTTTGTCTATTTTTCGAGGGTTTATGCTACCAAAATTATAAAAAACGTTTTTTTTATTTATAGATTTGTTTTTTAATTTTTTTACAGCAATGGCTTCTTCCATCCAAGGTTCAAGTGCAAACCCCAAGGCCAACCCAAGGGCTGAATATTATCCTCTTTGGAGGCATGTTGAGTAGCTGCAAAGATGTGGAGGTGGTGGCTCATGGGAATGGCGGTGTACTCTTTGCAATAATTCTTACAAGGGCTCTTACCCAAGAGTGAAGGCACATCTTTTGCATGGAGGAGGACAAGGGATTGCAGGTTGTATGAAAACATCAGACCCTATGGCAAGGAGGGAATATCAAAGAGAGCAAGATCAGGTTGACGGAATCAAAAGAAAGCATGATGATTTTAGTCAAGCTCAAAATCCAACAAACATTGAGCCAAGGATTGTAATTGAAGGAAGGAAGAGGAGAGGCACTCAACAACTAGAACAACCACCATCCAAAGGGGCATCTGGTACAGTTCAAGATAGCAGAATTGTTAAACTAGTGAATGTGCAAGGAAGAGAAGAAGTTAATTCCGGAGTGGCTCGGTGCATCTATGCATGTGGTATCCCATTCAATGTTGTTCGCTCCCCTTACTGGCGAGATATGATAAGGGCAATTAACAAAGCTCCTCAAGGGTACAAGGGGCCCAACTATGAGAAAGTTAGAATCAGCTTCTAAAAAATGAGAAGGATCTTGTGGAGGATGTGTTATCACCAATTTGTTCTTCTTGGAGTAGCTCTGGGGTTACCACAGTCTAAGATGGATGGACAGATACAAGGCGTAGACCATTGATAAATATCATTGCCACTTCACCAAAAGGAGTAATGTTTCTAAAGGCGGAAGACTGCTCGGGAGAGGTAAAAGATGCACAATTCATTGTTGATGTCATTATCAAATCTATTGAACAAGTTGGTCCTAACATGGTGGTGCAAGTTATCACGGATAATGCACTGGTATGCAAAGTTGCAGGTTTGATTATTGAGGGGAGGTATGACCACATCTTTTGGACACCCTGCATTGTCCACAATTTGAATCTGATCTTAGAGGAGATTGACAATTAAGTTCCATGGATAAAGGAACTCACAGGGGAAGCAAGGGAAATTGTTAAATTCATCACCAACCACCACCAATCTCAAGCAATATTTCGAGAGTACTCCAAATTGGAGTTGTTAAAAGTTGTTGAGACAAGATATGCCTCAAACTTCATAATGTTGCGTCGCCTTGTTGAGGTTAAGCAAGCATTAGTGTCTATGGTGGTGAGTCGGCTTTGGGCCGAGTGGAGACAGGCAGATTTAGAGAGGGGATCTACGGTGCGTAGATTGTGCCTTGATGAGGATTGGTGGAGTAAGATAGATTTCTTGCTAATGTTCACAACCCCTGCATTTGAGCTTCTTCGAAATGCTGACACCGACCAACCTTTCTTGGGAGAGATATATGATGGCATGGATTCCATGGTTGAGAAAACTATGGAAATAATTTCAAAAGAGTCTCCACAGCTTTTGTTTGTAGATGGTCAGTTTGTCGAATTAATCAAGAGAATCATTGTTGATAGGTGGAACAATTTCAACACTCCATTGCATACTTTAGAACATGCCTTGAACCCAAAATTTTATGATGAGGAACTTATTGCTCAAAGCAATGGGAAGAGGAAGGCACCCCATAAGGATAGAGAGGTGGCTAATGGGGTGAAAAAACCCTTATGAGAATTTTTCCAGCTCACCTACACAGGGAGGTGAAGGAAGAATTTTCCAGTTTTGCTGCAGGAATAGATGATTATTCTTTTATATCATCTTTGGAGGAGAGAATCACCATGAATCCAGTTAGGTGGTGGATTTGTCATGGAGCAAATGGTGTACATTTGCAAAACCTTGCCATTCGCGTTCTTTCACAAGTGGCAATCTCTTCATCAGCAGAAAGGAATTGGAGAACCTATGGTTTTATTCATTCTGTGAAGCGCAACAGGTTGGGCTCAAAGAAGGCAGGGGATCTTGTTTATGTGCACTCCAACCTTCGGCTTGCATCCCGTAGGGGTCCAGAATATGGCAATGGTCCTTCTAAGGAGTGGGATGTGGATCCAGAAAATCCTAATTTGGATCTCTCTCTTGTTGCCTTGAATATTGAGGACCAGGATCATAGAAGTGGAATTGGCCAAATATCTTCTTCAGCTACACCATCCACTGTTGAGCATGCTTCTGCTGCTATATTTGATGAGGATTCTGATAATGAGTATTAGTCTTTTGACTTTATTGTACTTGTAGCCTCATATATATAATAAAGGTTGATTTTGAGATTTTGATATATAATAAAGGTTGGTTTTGGAAATTTCGATACTGCTATTTTCATTATGTGTATGTTATCAATGATCATTCATGAGTAAATGTGTTGTAACTTGTAAATTTGTAATAGTTTATGCTTTGAATTTATGATTTATCATGTATGTTTTAAACTTGTATGATTTCACATAACATTTCTTAAATGTCCTAAATTCTAATATAAATTTAAATTATATATATATACCACGTTTCCCCGTTTCCAAAATTTGGGGAGGTCGTGTTTCGTATCGCTTCCCGTTTCGGAAACTCGTTTCCGTTTCCCCGTTTCATGCAACTTAGGTCCAATGTTAAGGGAAAGATAAGAAAAGTGACCCTCAGGCATTTATACTTCATACAAATGATGCAAACTTATCGAGAAAAAATGATCTCTAGGGCATTTCATTCATCTAACAATGGCCCATACATAGAATAAGCTAAATAGACACATAATTCCACATTTCCATCATGCAGCAATTAGCCCTAATTATAGCGAAATCCAGTAGCATGCAGCAACAAGAAAAATAGCATCAAATTTACACTTACAATGTTAGAGAGTATAACCAACTGGCATCAATTTGCACATAAGAAGTTGCAAGATAGAAATAACCCAAATCCATACATCAAAATTCATCCATTATCCAAAAATCTCCACCAAGGAAAAAAATGCGAGTTTCTCTTAAGAGAGAGAGATCCCAAAATAAGTGATGATCCAAATGAATGTAGTTAACATCAATTTATACCCCTTTTAGGAGTTCGAATTAGCCTATGAGCCTATATTATCCCCTAATAATAAAATAATGTGCAAATAAAACCGCTTTTGGTGACAAGCCCACCAAACTACCTCACAAAATGGAATAATAAGCCTCTCTGGAGGTCAAATAATAATATGTGCATGTTGTGGGGCCCTCCAAAGGCTTGATAATCTCCAGAAGTGCAATAATGATAAATAAACTCCTCAAAAGATGATGGACAAGGGGGTGGCCCCTTGTTCTCCAGGTAGTAGACTTGTGGTGCTCCCAATGGGTGTGGGGGCACACCAATGACCCCATGGGTCTCCATATGAGTCAAAGATGCATGTAGATCCTTTGCAAGGGCTCGAGTGATGGAATGAACGCTACCATGACATCGTACAAGTCTTGGGACACCTGTTAAGAGTATGGGGCTCATGTGGGGGATGTTGGGCATAATGTACCAAGCACATCATCATCATCCCAAAAGTGGATCGCTAGTAGTTTTTGAACATCGATGGGGATCCATGGAGTGTTGTCTATTGCTATGGAGGCCCATGGCTCTCTACGCACACCCGATACGTGCCAATTTAGCCCTCTGGGGGAGACCAAACCCAAATGGAAACCACCTACAATCCTGTATAAGATCCAATGTGTCCCCTAGCCTTCTAGTACAACAAGTCATTAGAGCAATCGTGTAAAAGAGCTTACAAACCATGGATAACAAAGTGGGCACTTCATAATGGCATGCCCTTCTGCAGTGGGCTTTGGCATGTGCTAATGTCTCCATGCTCCAAAGGGGGTCAACCAAGTACCTTATTAGGTGGTTTCAGCCCTTAAATGGGATAGTATGTACAAGGTACATCCCTCCAATGAGGGTAGCAAGTGGTAAATAAGTGAAATGGAGTAGGGAATGAGAGAGGCAATCTTGGGCCACATATTGGGGCATAGGGGCAGCTAGATAAGGGGAAGCCCACACCAGGGTATATAATGTGTAGGTGGGAGCAATCTTGGTACATGAGGTGCCCCAGCCTTGATTTTTCCACCCTTCTTTATATGCCTTTTTCCTTTTATGAATTTTCTTTAATTAACTGCTCAGGGCTCAAAGGATAAGAGCATGATGTGTCAGATATAGCAGTGATTACCCTTTTAAGATAGGGCGGTTCATTGCCCTCCAGGTGTTGGGACAATCACGAGTTCCTAAATGACAAAGGAGGCTCATCTAGGGCCTATGGAACAAGGGTAATGACCATGGGTATGGGGTAGAGCTCATGTATTGGCTTTTCCCCACGTGTTAATTATTTTTTTTGTCCTGGCCATCTTTTGCATTTTGTGGTACAATTTCCTGTTGAATGTGGCCATTTATGCTTTTCTTTTTCTCTTAGCTGCTTCGACCTCTGGGGCATCGTTCTAGGCCTAACCCAAGGTGGGGGCAAGGGGATAGGGAGGTTAACTCTATGTGGACCCAGAGAGGCAATGTGGACCCAGGTGGGAGAAATGATGGATGGGGGTATAGTGAGTGGAAAGGGAGTAAGATATGCAGATAAAGGAGCAGGACCACGCACCCAAAGTCGGGGTTTTCCAAGTAGTACCACCCTAGAACCAAATGGTCAATAAGGAGGTCCCACGGGACTAAGATCCAAAGGTCACATCCAAAAGAGATCAAGGGGACAGGAGCACAAACTAAGCCCACTATTTCCGCCAAATCCCCCCAGCAATCCATATCCAGAAGTATCCACGATAAGTAAGCCCAATACTCAATTACCAAATGACAAGACATACCTTTAGATTCAGGAGGCCCACCTTCAAACATACGATCAATACAGATGGGTGAGTGACCACATGGCTGGCTGAGGTGGCAGAGAAATGGCACAACGAGCTAGAAGAAGGCTACAAGGGGCTCCTGGCTGACGGTTGAGGTCCGTCATGGAGAAAAATTTCTCCTAAGGATACCACCCACGAAGTGGTTGGTAACATCAGGCTCCAACTGGAACGTGATCTCTCGAAGAAGTGGGCAAGGCTACTCGAACGAGAGGTCACAAGAACTCCAGCAATCTCTTGGTCACTATAGACCTGTTATCTGCCCACGTCAATAATCAAAGCCATGGGACAGCATGTTTTTCACGGTGTCTTATGATCACCCATGCTTAATGTCAACTCATAAAATCAACAAGTAATAAAATACGCAATTTTTAATCTACGTGCAGCTAATCTATCATGAGAAATATCATATGAGATTAGTTCTAATGCAAAAATCATCATGCTATGTATCCTACTCTAACATGCATATAGATATGTGACCACTACGTGTAATCATAAAGCCAGTGCAACCAACATATCATCATATCAATATCAATATACTCATGCCTGCCATTATGATTACTCATGTACCAAATCTCAAATCGAATGTGGTCATAGTGACATGGAGGATGAAGGGGGTGGGAGGCAGGAGAACATGATCCCCCTTCTAGGTGAAAGGAAGCGCTAGGAGAAAGAAAATGAGTCGATCTAGAAGAGTCGAGCTTTCCCTACAAGTACAGAATGGAGGAATGGATGATCACTCTCAAGAACACTCTATCACGATCATTAATTATAGTATTATGTTTTGAAGATGCCACCAGGCCGTGATGAGAGGGGAGGGAATGTTGAGGGAAGGAGAAAGTGCAACAACTAGGGTGCTCAAGGTGATGGTCACACTGGAGAAGGGAGGTCGTGGAGTGATCAAAACCCTGAGGGTGCATCCAAGGAGGTAAAGTATAGTCAATGAGGGGTTCTCCCTTGACACCAAACTTGGAAGGGAAAAAGGGCTCACAGACACTTGGGATCATATGACAAGGGGTGAGAGAATCACTTGTGGGAGACTCAAGATGATGAACAAGAGGAAAAGACAAAGGGGAAAGTGAAACATTAATTCAATGGGTCTTTCTTCCTTCAAACCATAATCTAAAGGCTCAAGTGATTTGAATATAAAATCATAAGGAAGATAGGTGGGATTCTTATTGATTTCATCGTTATTAGTACCAAAGATTGAGTCTCCCGTAAAAGGAGAATCAACTAATCCCAACTGCCCCTCCTCTTGCAAAGGAAAATAATAATCCTCCTTCCCAAGGGTATCGATTGATATGTCATCGTAAGTAATGCTCGAGAGAAAAGGAATAATAATTTCAACTTCATCCTCTTTGTTGGTATCATAAATGGGAGCACAATCGAATTGAGGACCAACAATTTCCCACTTACCCTTTTCAATGTGGAAGTAATCTTCAATGTCATCTTCCAAGGGGCTAATGGGATCACCTTCCTCAAGGTTCTCAAAAGGAGATTCATCGAGAGTAATATTCTTGAGAAAGGTAAGGTTAGTCTCAATTTCACTTTCCATGGACTCATCCTTCCCAACACATGTGTTCTCAAAATCATCCCTTTCATCATGTGGACCCAAGGAGGATTCATCTTCCCATTTATCACTTAGGCTCTCAAGGTCTTGATGATGCTCGATGAAGGCTTCCTCTTGAATGTTCAATGGGGGGCATACTTGAAAATGCCTAAGAAAGCCATCAGCAAACTCCTCAATAGATGAGATGCTCCTAGGTTCGTGCTTTTGCAACCAAGAGTTATGACCATATAGGGAACTAAAGAATAACAACATAAGGACATTCTGGTGGACCATTTTCTCCTTTGAAGTATGTGCATTGAATCTTTCCACATGGTCAATTACGGAACTTGGGTTACCATCAAATACGAGTACCCCACGAACCATCCTTCCTGTGACATGATTGGGGTGCCCTAGGATGCTAGCAATGTCCAAAGCGAGAAATTTATCAAAGAAGGAAAACCTATTTGAGATATACATGACAAGTACATAGGAGTTGCGAGGGTGAATTTGAAGATGCCTAGAAAAATACTTGCTTCACCCAACAAGCATTGATCTTAAAGTTCAATGAAGAACTAGGGCTTCGTTCTTTCGATGGAGTCGCCAAGAATGATATATCAATATTGTCGTATGGAGAACTAAACACATGTCTCGTCCCAGGCAATGGCACCAGAAATGTTACCACTCAAACTAGCAGGAGACCTAGAAGGGGTTCCTTGGAGGGTAGCTGCTAGGCTAAGGGCAACAGTAGAGGCTTAGCCCACTGTCACCACGACTAAGACTCCCTGCTCTTTATGGACTTTCACCGATGGGAGGAGTCCCGATGTTTTTGGGAAGCCACTTATAAAGGATATATCAATTAATAGGTATGAAGTGATCCCAGAAGCCCTTTCCCAAGGAGGAGGTGAAGGATGGAACTTGCTTGCTCTTCAAGCAAGGGACTTTCCTTCCAAGGGAGAGGGGGTGAGGTTTGGAGGGTAAGGGTGAAGGGTGCAACTTGTAGAGGTACTTCTCGATCCCTAAAATCCTATAAGAACTTGGATTCCCAAATAGTCCTTGATGATATAATCTTTGACAAAAACATGACCACACGGGACCAAGTGGACCCAGCCCAAGTTCGGAGATGGAATATAGCAACCAATGATGCTCCTATCCTAAACAAGGTGAGGGGAAAGGATCAAACAAGAAATTTTGCTTCAATGGGTCAAATTGATCCTACTAGGTTGTAGTCTTGGGGATGCCTAGGGCATCAATTTCCCGGGAATTCACCCACAGGAAAACTTCGATCTCCTAGAGGCTACTGCGTTGTTTGGGTCCCCTTCCTCTCCTCCAAATTTGAGGCAATTCCGATGGTGGAAACTCCGGGATCCTCAAGCCCTAGCTCTAGGACCAAGTTTTTCCTATGCATCCCCAAGGCTAGAACCTAGTAGGATCAATTTGACCCATTGCAGCAAAATTTCTTGTTTGATCCTTTTCCCTCACCTTGTCCAGGATAGGAGCATCATTGGTTGCTATATTCCATCCTCGAACCTGCGCTGGGTCGACTTGGTCCCGTGTGGTAACATTTTCGTCAAAGATTAAATCATCAAGGACTATTTGGGAATCCAAGTTCTTATAGGATTTTAGGGATCGAGAAGTACCTCTACAAGTTGCACCCTTCATCCTTACCCTCCAAACCTCACCCCCTCTCACTTGGAAGGCAAGTCCCTTGCTTGAAGAGCAAGCAAGTTCCATTATTCACCTCCTCCTTGGAAAAGGGTTTATGGGATCACTTCATACTTATTCATTGATATATGCTTTATAAGTGGCTTCCCAAAAACATCGGGACTCCTCCCATTGGTGAAAGTTCGTAAAGGGCTGGGAGTCTTAGTGGTGGTGACAGTGGGCTAAGCCTCCACCGTTGCCCTTAGCCTAGCAACTACCCTCCAAGGAATCCCTTTTAGGTCCCCTGCTGGTTTGAGTGGCAACAGGCCTAGTGTAGACGCATTCTAGAAGACCACAATGGGATCCTGGTGCCAGCCCTCCCACCAAATTCCAACTACTGCTCTGACCAACTACATTCACCCTCATGGCCATTTGAATTATGCAGAGAATCCAACCAATTGTAAGGGAAGAAAGCTAGAAAGCTCAATGAGGAGGGTCGGGGCCTTCCATCACAAGCCTAACACAATTCCGGATGTAGGGGGGGGAATATCCCATAAGCAACTCGGTGTTCCAGCGAAATCTCCAAAAAAGAGCAAGGCAACTCCAACAATGCCATGAAGAAGCAGTGGTCTTGCTAGTTTCTAGTTTACTGCTCTACATCGCCATAACCTAAACCCTAAACCCCATCTTTAATGTCTGGGTAGCAAGCCTCCCCACCCTCCTTGCATACATGCTCCAACACACCCATCAAGGTAAACAAAGATTGTTATAGTTATTTACATTTTTAATCTAATAAAACTTTTTATATAAAATGTATTTTAGGAGAAAAAAAATACAATTATTATTTTAAAAATGATGAATATTACCTATTGTATTTCTAAGAATAATATCATATAAACCAACATAAATATATCTCACTTGAGATGTATTAAGTTATTGTGTTTATAAAATCAATATTATATAAAGGTTAAACCACCCTAAATCCATTTTCCAACATAAATATATCTCACTTGAGATGTATTAAGTTATTGTGTTTATAAAATCAATATTATATAAAGGTTAAACCATCCTAAATCCATTTAAATTAAAATGTATCAAATATGTATCAAATATCAGGAGTGATCAAATCTTTTGAGATGTATAAATTTCTTTGAGATGTATAAATTTCTTGAAGTTTTGCTAAAAGAGATTAGATTTATATTTGGAGACATTTGACCCTTCTTAGTACATTTGATCTCTTGATGTTTGATAGATTTAAGATTAAAATTAATCTAAGCTAGTAATTATGATATATGATATTGCAGTTCACTGAATGCAAATCTTGGAAAGGAAAAATAAGTAATGGTGAATATTATTTGCATACTCTTTGCACCCCATCTGGAATTGGAAGATTCATAACCAAAGGATCATCAGCGTTCAACACACAGACATCTCCAGGCCTCGCCCCGAGCACAATCTCCCCTTTAGCCATGGCAACCTCCTCCAAGCTCCTGAAATTCTCCATATGAGCAGGACCTACATTCAGCACTACTCTCACAGAAGGCTCCGATATCCTAGACAGCTCCTGAATCTCTCCTAAATGATTCATCCCCATCTCCAAAACACATGCCTTGGAAAACGAAGGCATTGCAAGAAGACTAAGGGGGACCCCAATATGGTTGTTCTGATTACCTGATGTCTGATGGATGTGACCCAGAGGCTCAAGAGCAAGGGAAACCATGGCTCGTGTGGTGGTCTTACCTGCACTTCCAGTGATACCCACAACAGGACCTCTGAATTTCTTCCTTGCCAAGGCTCCTAATCTCTGTAAGCTTATCAAGGTACTGCCATCAACTTGAACAAAACCCACGGGCCATCCATCATATACCCTGTTTCCCACGACACCTGCACATCCCTTAGCCAATGCAGAGTGTAGAAAATCATGTCCATCAAACCTGGGGCCTGTGAGGGCAAGGAACCACTGCCCTGATTGAAGTGTTCTAGTGTCTGTACTGATGCTTCCGGAGGGGCCCAATTTGATAGCATGTCCCCCAACTGCTTCTGCTATTTCATTTGCAGTCCAGACAATACCCAAATGGTTATTATTCTCTATTGGTAGCTGCTCAGACATGTCATAAGCCGGTATTCTTTGTCTATACCTCTCTACGGAGCTTGCAGCTGAATGCCCCGCTATTGATAACTGTAGAGGATAACGACCCACGTGCAAAAACTGGCAGCTCCTGCTGAACTGATTGCCATCGCCCGCAATACTGAGACTGGGGAAATTTTTGGGCCAAAGGTGAAGCCTTTCTGAACGGTAAACTGACGGCGCAGGGGAAAAAATTGCAGCTCCTACTGCTGAATGCGTATGAATCCCACGAGGGGAAGAAACAGAAAACATCTGAGCAAATGAAGATCGATCGATTTCGATTTGTTTTGGGAAGTTTACCCACATTTATGATTTTAGTAGCATTGCCAATTTTATTTGGGTTGGTCTATCGAGTCCACAAAGTTGCCCACACACCGCGAAATCTCTGGCCAGAATCTGGCAATTTTTTTAAAATTTTTGAAAAAATCCAATTGTGATCGTGTTTAAATCATTTTTTGATAGTTGAAATAGACTGAGCTCTATCAATTTTCTTTCCATCAACACACTCTGGGCATCCAAAATATATCAACACACAGTGGTCACTCAAAAATATTGAAGGTTGAAGGTAGTTTTAATCTAGGTTTTCAAAAAAATAGCTATATTTTATTAAAATCATGTTGGAATTAATTTTATTGTTTTCTAGTTAAAAAATTGTTGTTTGTTTAAACTAAAAGCTTTTATTTTTCTAAATAATGAAAGATTATGAATTTTCCCCTGTGAAAAAAAAAAAAAAGAAGAAGCTTTTATTTTATTTATTAGTGATAAAATTTATTGGATTGGTATTAATTTCAATTAGAAGGATATACATTCATGCCACCTTTCCATAATTAAAATCTTAGAAAAAATACATTTTAACTCACAACAATATATTTTCTTTACATTTCATTTTCAATCAAATTTATTTTTATTAAATAAATTAAATTTCTAAAACTAGATGACACTTGAAAAATATCACATTATTACAACATCAAATAGATAATATAGTCAAATCTGAAAATGCACATTCACATAATACCAAACTTTATAAATTGTAGTAATTATTTTCAAAATGAAATTGTACATTTTGTCCCTAAAACAAAAGTGTACCTTGGTGTTTTTCCTTTCATGTTCCATGTATCTCAAATTATACACATTTAATCATTCAAATTATACATAACTCAATGCATTTAATCTCCAAATAGCACAAATAGAAGACTCCCATCATCAAACTTCTACATTTTGCTATTTTTTTTATTTTTGTCTTAATATTTTATTTATAACCATTGGAAATAGAAATCTTTCATTTATCAAAATTCTGTGTTTCTCTATTTAACAAAATGACAATTTGCGACGGCCGTGCGGATCTATAACTTAGAGCAATAGGGAAATGGCAAAATATAGTAAAACTTGAGAGATATTATAAAACAAAAAAGTAAAAATCAAATGGTCTAAAACTAAAAAGTTTCAAGTCCTCGTTAATGTAAAACAATGATGATAATAAAGACTAAAACTTACAACTTCACATTTTTCAAAATTACTAGACCTTAAATCATTAGAGATATGAATCTAGTGTCTCAATGGAAGAGATTTTTGAGTTTTCATCCATTTTCATTCATCATAACTAGCATTCCAATCTACCTCATTTAGAATATGAGGTGCACTGAGATAGAAACATTATCATATCCAATGTTTCTAAAGAAAGTCTTGATCTATCATCATTTTTTATCCGATTTAATTTTGAAATTCATACTCTAAAAAACCCACAGAATAACCCAGAAATTCCTGTAAGGTTTTGAAAAATTCCCGCAAAGATTTATCAGAATCTTGTTTACAGTTGTTAAACTTTAGTATTTTGGGTGCCCTAAGGGTTTTTGATAGTGTTGAATCCATTTCTACTATAAAAAATGCAATTCAAACACTCCAACTATCTGATTTTTTGAATTTTTTTACCGGATTCCGGAAAAAAACTGTCGTATGGGCTATTATGTTGCATCCGTAGACAACTCCATTTTGAAATGTCTCTTTCACTACCATTGTATTAGTTGGAATAACAATAATTGTTTGTCATAGCTGCATTAAACATGGAAATCATTTAAATCATTCATGGCCACCTCCACATAGATCTCATGCTCCAAACATATGTTTTTTTTTCGTAATATGTATACATAGTACAAATAAATTCATCCATTTCACCAATTCATTTAACATTGTCTACGATAGTCAAGTTTCCAACACTAAATTTCTCACATAAACTTTGTTAGCCATTTTCTTATTTGAGAGCCTCTATCATCCATATCCTCATAAAAATTACTAGGACTAAAAAAATTAACCACATCAAAAGTAGATAAATATGTGAACCTTGCATTTACAGAGTCAATCACCTTCAGTACAAAAAAATTTCACAGCATAATGCAATCATCTAGTGTCTCTAATCTGTGCAACTTCGGCAAACTCTCAAAACTCAATGCATATACATGTATTGTACCTATGCAATCTGTGAACTCAAGAGTTCCTTGTGTTTTACTTTAAAAAAATGATGTGTGCATTGCACCTACCCCAAATGTGTCTCTTGGAAAATGCTTATGAAGCAAGCTAATAGTGATGTCCAAAGTCGTTCCAATAGATGTAGTGTCAACGTGATCCTCTTGAAACTTTTAATTTCGTTTATTAAACTCAATAAGCACATTTGCATATAATTGGATGCAAAATTTAACTTGAAATATTATAGTCATCTCATACATTTTTTTATCCACTAACTCTAAGTATCTTAACAAAACAGACATGAGCCTAATGAGTATTTCCACGACTTTGCCTCTAGGAAGCCATCTAATATGATGAATTTGCAACACTTTTAGCCTTGTGATTTGAAATGACTCTAATAGTTTTTTTCAACTCTCCAGGTCTTTTAGTAGATTTCCCTAACCATGAATAGACCTTGTTTGCAAACTTATTAATAGCTTGCAACTCTTTAAAAATAAGATGAAACAACGTTTGTTGCTAATGCTTCTTGATGAGATATACTTTGGATATCTAATAAATGAGGGGCATGTCAACGAAGGTTAGTAGATAAACCTTAATGGATACTCTTCATGGGTGATACTCCATCACATCCAAATCCAACTAACTTTTTCATTGATAGATACATTTATGCTAAAAGAGATGTCACAACATCATCATAGACTATGATGTTCCATCCCTAATTTGTAACAAGTGTATGAATGTTGTAGCATATGGACATCTTCCTTCATTTGTCAAATATGTAATATAAGCAATCAAACGTTGCACCATAGTTCAATCAGTGCTTTCACCAACTAAAAGTGAGTAATATGGGCTTTTGAAGAACTCGTCTTTTAATTTTTTCCAATATACCTACTTAGTAGGTTGTAAAAACTATTTTCTAGATGTTGTATTTGTATATGTTGAGTATCCATTTGTTAGAGGCATGTGAAGAGTGTTCTTATACCTATTCGAGTCACATATTGTCCTATATACTTCCAAAGGTAAATCATGTATGGCAAGGAAATACATGTTTTTAATAACTTGTAAAATTCTTTATTTCTAAGCATCAACCATTAGTTCTATATATTTTGTGATTAGAAGAGTATTTCGTTTTCTTACTCCCTCTAAAAGTTGCAAAGCAAATTTATGAGCCTTTAACATTGCATGGATGTTTAAACCACTAACTTGAAGAGTTGCACTTCCATATTTAGCAAATGGAGTTTTTCTTTTAAATTTTGCACATCATGAACATTTCATCCTTTCAACACCATTACAATCTTTTACAGCATAATCCCATGGAAATCTCGTCTTCCATTTGTAATTGAATGTTCTTTTGGACCTCTTGGATGTGGAAGTTATGCACTATATGATTCGTGATCCTCATCTAGATGATCATATCCTTCTTTTTCATAAATTTGTGATTGATTAGAGCATTGAGAAATACCAAATGCATCAGCAAGTGAAAGTTGTTTTCGATATTTTTTTGGATGACCAAAAGGTGGCATTTTATACATATAAATTATAATCAATCAATAAAAATACATAAGATTTATTTAAAAAATATACAACACATTGCAATTACAATTGTGTGTAAATATATTTTCACCATCGTTATTTTCTTGCTATGAAACATCACTAGTTATATGTTTATAGGAGAGAAATTATCGCATGGAATTACAAGACTTTCTGTTATGATATTCCGACACATAGGAAATAGTTAGGTATAAGTTGGTCTAGTGTAGAGTTAGATAAAGTGTGTTTATTTACTATGTACATTTATTATCCGACGGTCACGATATGTAGTGATCTGACAATTCACTCTCTCATCGGTATTACCGACACTTGATCCGTGGCTTAACACCTGATTGGTCCATGATCTCTATTTAAAGAGCATGGAGGTTCATTTGTCCGGTAACCGTTTATGAGATAAGCTTATGTAAAAAAAATTTCTTTATATTAATAAATTGCATGAAGTGGTCGCGTTGGCTCAGGCCGTGCACTGTTTCCCTCTTCGAGGGTTTTAACCACGTCAAATACTGGTGTACTGATTTGTGATCCGTTTGTGAGTGGTGACCTTTGGTGTTTGATCTAAGGAACTTATCTTGCAAATTCCTACATGGTATCATAGCCATTTTGAGTGCCGCATCCATTGTTGATCCAAATCTGAAGCCGGTTTGACTGCATGCGACAGTCGTTTTCCAAATCTATTATTTCTGACCACTTTCGGGCTGGGAGAATTGCTCTGTTGTGTCCAGGGCGTCTGTTACAGTGAGGAACCCCTTTCGTTTCATGAGAAAAGGTTTATGGTTTCCCAAGTTATGTCATTTTAGATCTGGAAGTATAAAGTATCTTTTTTGCAGGCATATTTATTAATCTCTCTATTTATTTCGGTTTATAGTTTTTTTTATTATTGTCGGATCTATACCCTCTTCTCTGTATATGATCTTTGCTCTGCACTATGTGCGATCTCGGCAAATCAGAAACAGAAAGACGAGATTTTTCTACTACGTATGCTCTTTCCTCGCGTCTTTGTGCAATCTCGAGAAATTAGAAATAGCAAAAAGAAAGTATAGTTGCCAGTAAGACTAACCGGAAATCTAACGTTTTGCTGTAAGTCTTGCATTTTTTTTTTGCATGGATTTTGTGTTTTTTTTTGCAGGAAAAAGCACGCACATCGATTTAAAAAAACAAAAAAACAAAACAAAACAAAAACTTTCTCCTTTCAAACAATTACAGAATCATTTTACTAGCTCACTTGGTGTAAAGTTACTTTATGAGAATAGAGGTCTTGGGTTCAAGTCTCTTTCTCAAACTTATTTTTCTAAAAACATTTTTGTTAAGTTATTTTTTCTTAAAAAGCATTTTGACAAGTTGTGGTTTTAATATTTAAAAAACACATGTAAAAGTAACATTGTAAAAGTGACTCTCACACTTATTTATAAAAGTAGGTCACATAAATTAGTTTTTTTTTTTTTTTAAGTGAGCTTATTGTATTAAGTTTGGAAAATGGGAGGGGGGTATTTTTTTTAAAAACATATCTTCATCGTCATCTTTCAACTTCTCATGTAACTATTCAACATCTACTACAGTTTTTTTTCAAAAAGACATAACTTCTTCATGCGGAAGCCGTTTTCAAAGCTTTTTTTTTTAACCGACCTAATTTTTCGAAATATTTCCATTGGAGCAGTTGGTTTCAGCAAAATGGAGAGTGCATGCCCGGTTATTCTTAATAGCACCAATTATTTCCAATGGCTATCCTACATGGTAGACTTATTTAGAAGTAAAGGCCTTATAGAATAGCCACATAACAAGAAACTAAACCTACCGATGGAGATAAAGCCGCTAAATGGGAAAATAAACAAGATCAAACACGAGGGTTGATAGGAATGTCCATTGCTTAAGATCTTAAATTTCATATTTAAGACATTGACTCCCCTGATGAAACTATGAAAAAGCTAAATGTTGTTTTTGGCATTAAAAATGAAATCAAAGCCCACTAGCTTGAAAATGAGTTGCTTACTTTGGACCCCAATAATTTCTCCTCTATTGGAGATTTTTTTTCCAAATTTAAGACCCTTAGACTTCTTTTAGAAGGTTGTAAGGTCAAAAAGGAAGATGGTAGCCTTATCTATTCCATTCTTGCTAAGCTTGGCCCCGCATACTTTGTATTTGTTTCCACCTTCCATTCCACTAAGGAAGCCCTCATTTCTCAAGGAACAACCTACAAGCCCCCCTCTTTTGTTGCCTTTTGTGATTCTTTGATAAGAGAACAAGAAAAAATCTTACAACTTGGTCTTATTAATACTGGAAACTCTTATAAGAAATCCTTAGCAGCCCAACAACAACCATACCAAAAGAATCCTAAGAAGCAGTATCCTAAAAAGAATGGTCCTAAAACAAACAAGAGTCTTAAGCAATTTCAGCCGCAAACTGAAAAAACAACTCAACAAATTGACATTGTAACTTTTGTAATCGTGATGGCCACGTAAATCAAAATGTTTTAAGAATATGGAAGCCTTGGAAGTAGCAATGAAGAAACACAACATCAATTTGGAGCACTCTTCAACTTCATCTTCGGGAATGACACTTTTTGCTTATGGTTGTCAAGCATCAAGATCTGGTTATGCTTTGAATGTATCTTCGTCTTCTCATTCTCATGAGTGGCTCGTTGATTCTGGAGCCTCTTACCACATGGCAAAAAATAAAGCCATGTTTTCTTCTTTAAATGATTGTAACACCAAAAATATTTATGTTGGCGATGATAGATCTCTTGGTGTTGTAGGGTCTGGAACCATTCATCTTGATATTGGTTAGTTTAATAATGTATTATGTGTTCCTACCTTGTCATGCAACATTCTATCTGTTTATCAGATAACTCATTCAGGTGAAGAGAAAACACTAGAATTCTCACCTCATGATGTTGTAATTAAGGACCTCAAAGATCCTAGATATATTTTAGCTACTGGCATTGCTGATGATTCCACAAGGTTGTATAAGTTTGACAACTTTAGGTCATCATGTCTTCCCTCCGTTTTTGTTGCTCATAATGATGAAGTGAGCAAACTTTGGCATGAGTGATTTGGTCACTTAAACTATCGCTCTCTTCAAACTCCATGTAAATAAATATGGTGACAGGTCTTCCTATGGTATCTTGTTGAGATGGTGTTTGTTTCGGATGTGTACTCGGAAAACCTCATCAGGATAGATTTGACAAGCGTGCCTCTTGGCACACTTCAGCCCCTTTGCATCTTGTGCACAGTGATTTATGTGGTCCACTTCCTTTTGTTTCTTTCTCTGACTGCAAGTACTTCTGAACTTTCATTGATGATTTTTCCAAATGCACTTGGGTATACTTCTTAAAACTCAAGAGTGAAGTTTTTAACATGTTCTTGGTCTTTAAGGCCTTTGTTGAGAAACAATCTGGACATCACATTCTTAAGTAAAGAACTAACAATGGAGGAGAATATGTTAACAATAAATTTATGCACTTTCGCACTGAGCATGGCATTCAATTGTAACATAATGTTCCATATACTCCACAACAAAATGGTGTAGCTGAAAGGAAGAATCACACTCTAAAAGAAATGGCTAATTATATGCTTCAATCTAAAGGACTTGGTCTTAAGTTTTGGGCAAAAGTAATTGATTGTGCAAATTACATAGTAAATCGCACTCCTACTAAGGTTTTAAGGAATATAACTCCAGAAGAAGCCTTGAGCTCAATCAAACCAAATGTAAGTCACTTTCGTGTTTTTGGAAGTGAAGCTTGGGCCCATATTCCAGATGTGAAACATAAAGCCTTAGAACCTAAGAGTGAAAAATGCATTTTTGTTGGATATTCTGAAGATGTCAAAGGATATAGACTTATTCAACCAAAATCCAAAAATGTAATCATTAGAAGAGATGTAAAATTTGATGAAAATATATCAGCCTGCGAGCCTAGTTCGGTGGGTGTACCACCTTTGGCCTGTGAGACTAATTCGGTATATGTGCCACCTCTCTCTATCTCTTCTAATTTTTACAACATTCCTTCTAGTTCAGATGATGAAAATGAGGATGACAATCCTCCTCCACCTCCTCAAGATATTCCTTCAACTCCACAGCTTCCAAGATGGGTCCGCTCTACTCGGGATGCAATAGGTGACCCTACAGATCAACGTCGTACACATTCGCAGTTCGAAAGAGCCTCTTCCTTATTGGCTCAAGTTCCAAAAAATCCTAATCCAGACACCTTTGAAGAAGCTTCAGGTCATCCAGATTGGGATGAAGCTATGAATTAAGAATATTGTTCCTTATTGGCAAACGATACTTGGGATCTTGTTCCTCTTCCAAAGGGAAGAAAACTTGTAAGATGCAAATGGGTTTACAAAACAAAGTTTGGACCAGATGGAAAAGTGGATAAACATAAAGCTCGTCTTGTTGCTAAAGGATTTTCACAAGTTGAAGGCATTGACTATACCGAAACCTTCTCCCCTGTTGCCAAACTGAATTTTATTTGCCTTGTTCTTTCCAATGCTGCCTCCTTTAAATGGGAAGTCCATCAGATGGATGTTAAATCTTCATTCTTACATGGAGATTTGCATGAAGATATATACATGGAACAACCCCCTGGCTTTATCCAAAATGACTCTAGCCTTGTTTGTTGCCTTAGGAAGTCTCTCTATGGTCTCAAATAAGCTCCTCGGGCTTGGTATGCCAGAATGTATAGCTTTCTCTTAGATAATGGATTTTCTAGGTTTCATTCTGACAATGTTGTCTACACCAAGAAAGTGGGTAAGTCCTTCATCATCCTTGTTCTTTATGTTTATGATCTTATCCTTACTAGTAGTGATCCCAACCATATAAACCATGTGAAGTGTAGCCTCAAAAAGAAATTTGAAATGACAGACTTAGGACACTTGCATTATTTCCTTGGTCTTCAAGTCTTGCAATCCAAAGAAGGTATTGCCCTTTCTCAATCCAAGTATGCTCGTGATCTTCTACGCCACTTTCACATGGAAGACTGTAAGCCAACCCCTTCTCCCTTTCAGTCTAGAGTCAAGCTTTCAGTCACTTCTACTACCCCTGAAGTTGATGGTACCTTATACTGTCAACTTGTTGGTAAACTTCTGTATCTAACCCATACTCGTCCTAACCTTTCCTTTTCCATTGGTCTTGTTGCTCGGTTTATGCACCAACCTCATGAAAGTCACTTGAAAGCAGCTAAAAGAATACTTCAATATATTCAAGGTACAGTTCAGTTCAGGACTCATTACAGTGTAGGAGCATCTCCATTGCTAATTAGTTTCACTGATCCTGATTGGGTTGGTGACCCTGATGATCGAAAGTCTATTGCAGGTTATGTATTCACTCTTGGTTCAGGACCTATTACTTGGTCTTGTAAGAAACAAAGTGCCATCTCTCTTTCTTCGGCAAAAACAGAGTATCGTGGTGCAGTTGAAGCCAGCAAGGAAGCCCTGTGGCTTCGTCAGATCCTGACCGAATTTGGTCTTCATCAGCAACATCCAACTACACTTTGGTGTGATAATCAGAGTGCCATTCAGCTATGCAAAGATCCAGTTCAACATCAGCGTATGAAACACATTGAGATTCACATACACTTCATCAGAAAGCTCATTCATGATCGTATTCTTGAAGTGCAGTATTGTTCAACCAATGATCAAGTTACCGATATCTTTACAAAAGCTCTCACAGAAGCAAATTTTACCAAACTTCGATCTATGCTTGGAGTCCATGAAAGTTATCATTAAGGGGGGATAGGCTCTAATGCATCCTTCCTTCTCCTATTGTGTCACATTTGTAAATCCTTCAATCCTATCCCAAGTTGTTCTTAAGGGGGGATGTTAGGATATTTCGACACATAGGAAATAGTCTCCTTTTGTGTCACCTTTGTAAATCCTTCAATCCTATCCCAAGTTGTTCTTAAGGGGGGATGTTAGGATATTCTGACACATAGGAAATTGTTAAGTATAACTTGGTCTAGCGTAGAGTTAGGTAAAGTGTGTTTATTTACTATGTACATTTGTAACTTATAATCTGACGATTCACTCTCTCCTCGGTATTACCGACACTTAATTCGTGGCTTAAAACCTGATTGGTCCATGATCTCTATTTAAAGAGCATGGAGGATCATTTGTCCGGTAATCGTTTATGAGAGAAGCTTATGTAAATTTTCTTTCTTTATATTAACAAATTTCCTAAAGTGGCCACGTTGGCTCAGGCCGTGGACTGTTTCCCTCTTCGAGGGTTTTAACTACATTAAATACTAGTGTACGGATTTGTGATCTGTTTGTGAGTGGTGACCTTTAGTGTTTGATCTAAGAAACTTACTATGTAAATTCCTACACTTTCTCATTTCTTAACTATTCCATTATTTTCAATGATATATAATTCATGCTTTCAGATAAATCAATTTTTATTAAAAAATTATTTTGAATCTTTGAAATTAAAATCTTTGATTTTTTTTTTTTAATGTAAATTTGCATTTTTTTAATTTATTATTAATAATATAATGTTTGAAATATGGCACTTCTTTTTATACACTTAAAATATTCATTTTATTTTAAAAACTCTACAATTAAAATAAATATTTGTAGCCATTTAAAAAATTATGTTAGGATTATGTTATTACGAAGGGACACAATCTCATTCCTCCACTTTATTTTTTGGGTACATTTTTTTTTTTTTATCAGTGTTCTCCAATGATCATATTGTCTTTTACTTTTCTACTTTTGGTTGTTTTATAGATTTTTGTTAATTACTTTTATAACAAATCCAATAAAAAATTGTTAAAATCTTATGGAGAAAGTGTGTCCTTTTTTTGTTCACGTTAATTGCCATGTGACCAAAGAGGGGTCTCTCAAATGACGAACATTTCAACAATTGTGTAGTTGGCTTAAAATACACTTATACGAAAACCTAAACGAACATTTCAAGACTATAGTCATTATTTAAATTAGATGGTCTCGCAAAGGTGTGACGCATAACACTAATTTATTGTGCTTGCTCGGGTAGGATACCATTGCTGGTATTCACTTGAGATCCTTCGTTGTCAAAGGGATTTTTTCGTAAATAGGGTGGTCATTGCACAAATGACGATGAGAAAGAGTTGAATCCTTTATTTTTATATATATTTGAAAAAAAATTCAGCTAGATTGGAATATTAACAGAAAGCATGGAAGTTGTGATTTATTTCACTCATTTTTCCCTGCAATTGAAAAAGTTTATGGAATTTTGAATTGACCTAAATGGGCCAGAATAAAATTTAAATAACAAAATGGAGTACTTCATATATTTTTTATTTTTATTTTCTCAACTTGGTGGTAATAATTTGGATTTTTATTATTTAAATGTGTTTTTCCAATAAATCTCAATTAAATTTCAAAGTATTTCTAGTCAGAATAAAATATATTCAAAATACTCAAAAAATTTCATAGTTAGAATAAGCATAAAAAAATTGTCTAAGGTTACAGATCTCAAACGATTTAAGTAGCATTCAAAAATTGCCTAAAGCATGGGCTTAATTCTAACTAAGTCGCCTCCAAGTTTTTGGCTATTTTTTAATATTTTAAAGTGGTTTTTTCGACTAATCTATCACTAGAATTCTTAATCATTTTGTTCCATTCTTGGTCCAACCAGAGTCTATATCATTAGATTGCAGTGTGTCATGGCACACTTGATGCATTTGCATTTGGTTGAGGAACCCAAAAGAAAGATTTGCAGGAAGGTTGGTTGTTTATGTGTCATTAATGTTAGTGAAGTTGAGCTGGAACACACAAACAAACATTCCAAAATTGAGGATCGATAAATGGATTTGATGAAATGCTAAACTTTTTGTTTGTTTTGGCCCGAGGTAAAACATATAATGGGTAGCAATTTTTTGTAATTTCAGTGTGGTGATAATTAACTTTGATGTAAAAAATAAGAATAGACTTGCTGACCTTGTGGTATCTTTCTTGTACATTTTTAACCATTTTATTTATTTATTTTACATTCACTCATAAGATTGTATGAACAAAGAGCATTTAAAAAAAATAAGGCAAGTAAACCCTAAACCCCGCAAAACAAAAGTCATTTGTCAAAAATAAGTAAGCTCGCTGACTCCTGAGTTCATGCATTTACCTGAAAAGGGCTCAGTGACGGGTGTTTAAAATGTTGAAGGGGAATTGTTGTATTCGCCCAATAGTTAAGTTAGTTGGGTCAGTCCTTAGTAGAGAAGCCAGGGAAAAGTCCTTAGGAAAGCAGAGATAATCGGGTTAATCATTAGTAGAGCATCAAAGGCAAAGTCCTTAGCAAAGCGGCTAGAATGAACAACAAAATGAACATGAGACATTAAGCCCTAGCCAAAACTCTACATAATTCATGAATCACCTCCATTATTAGTGTTGAAATTTTGGGGTAGCATCGGATATGCTCTAGCTCCCAAATTTTATGGAGGAGATGGAGTACATGAGATATCCAAGACCCATAAAGTGTTTTGAAGAATTCCATCAAGTTTAAGAGATATTCAAACAATTAATCTTTTTAATTAAGGACCCTATGTCTTACTTAGGAAAATTAAAAGATTAAAGTGAATTAAATTAAACATGTGATGAGAATGATTTGAGTGACACAGATCAAGCAACCTCTAATCTTAGTCGTCGATTAGAGATTAGATCACGGTCGTTGGTTTCCCAACGAAAAAAGTATAAGAGAAGGGCTTGGGGTCAGTTGGAGAAGACACACAATGGCAGAGCACTGAAGCTAAGCTAAAATTCTAGGGCTTGGTTTGCTAAGAATTTCAGGAAGAGTTTGCAGTGCAGCGAGGGGAAGTATTGGCGAGGGATTCAGATCCAAGGCCAAGAATACAACATAGGCAGAGAGGTAGCATATCCAGCAGTGCAAAGGGCAGCTAGTGCTACTCAGTCCAGGTAGAGCCCAACAGGGGCAGCGCAGAGGCAACAGGAGCCACGCACTGCTGACGCAGGCCTAGTCAAGGCAACGCAGGGGTAGCGTAAGCCCTTTAGGTTTGACACAAGCCCTTCCAGAGCAGCGCAGAGGCTAACGCAGGCCAGTAAGGCTGACACAGAGGGATGAGGAGCAACGCTAGGGTTTCTGGTGGGCCAGAAAGGGCTCGAGTTCTGTAAATCTCGTTTGAGGGTGTGAATTAGCCATATTTTCTGTATCCAAGTGAAAGAGGTATTGTTGTCGTGATTTTATCTATAGGGCTAACGATGTCTGGTGCCTAGAAATTGTTGTATTCATAATATCCTTAATAATAAAACCCTCTAGAGCTAGCTACACCAGTTTTGCCGCATTGGGTTTTTTCGGGGACATTTGTTTGAAAAATCTATGTGTCACTTTGTCATATGAGCATGCTATTCAGTAAATGATCTATATGTGTAGGCTACTATTTGTGTTTACTTCATTGTTTTTCTGAATATTCAGATTAATAACTTGTATGATTAATCAAGTAGGAGAACTAAATCAATGGTTAGCAGTAGGATTTCTTAGATTAAGAAATTTTCACATGGTATCAGAGCATTGTAGATCAAGTTGAATCTCCAGCAAAATCGTTGAATAATTTCTTGCTTGATCCAGGATCTTGTTTCAATACAGATCGATAGTGAGGTCCAGTCAGCTCTAATTTGTCCGATGTCCAGTTCACCTTCAGTGTTCAGTTTTCCAAGTCCTCCAGTGTTCCGGATGAGAGTTATTTCTTCATGGTTCTAGTTGATTTCATGGTCATCTTCAATAATGTCATGTAGTGGCAAAATATACATGGTAAATTCATGATTGGTGTATGTGGGTTCATGATTGTGTTAAATGGTGACGACATTATGTAATGGTCCTAAAGTTCTAAACCTATGGTCAAATTCTAAGGTGGAGACATTATGGACTAAGCACTTAAGTTCCTAAGTCTAAGTCCTAAGTCCCATGGAAATGTAATAAGCCTAAGTCTAAAACTTAAGACCTAAGGACCTAGAAAATGGTGGTATAACACACTACAATGTAATAAAACCTAAGCTATAAGTTTTAAACCATATGTTAAACTATGCATTAAAAACTATGTTACAACCCACACAGCCCTAAACCGCCAAAGAAGACCATGTCAGAACCGCATCACATGTGAATGTGGCAGAAGTGTCAGCAATGACCGGAATAGTTAGCTGTCGAGACGACCGCGTCGGAACTGGAGCATGAGAACAGGTGGAAATGTCCGCAGTGACCGTAGAGCTTAACCTCAATGCCTGACCGCAACCGTCGGGACCGCGGCTGGCATATGAACAGAGCGCCGACCGTCAGGGAAAAGCTGTCGGGCCCAGACTGCGAGGTGTCGACAGGGGGTTATACTGCGGTGGTCACATGATAACTATCAGAGCCTCTGCATCATTAGCTAGCTGTCAGGGCTAAAATTATAACATAAGGTTCTAAAGTGGGTTTATTTGTTGTTTGCGCTAAGTTTTCAAGTTATCCACCTTGCACCTAATGCACTAGGTATACACATGTAATAAGACCGATACCTATCACCACTTCAATGCTAAACCACCATGCCAAACTTGGCCAAAGAAGTTAGAGACCAGAACTTATTTAACCTTGGCTTTTTCACAAGATGAGGGAAAAAGTGATTTCGTATTCAGATTCTGAGTGAGAGAGGCAATTTTTGTTTTCAGTGTAACTTGGTCGTCTGAAGGCGGAATTGAGCACAGAGACAGGCGTTGGAAAGCTAGGAGAGATATATTTCTATTGACAGTGACTAGAGGTGCTTGTGAGCATGTTCAGTCTGGTGTTTTTATGTGTAAAGACTTCCTTGGATCAATCCTTAAAAAAAAGAACGCCCATCTTGAAAGTGGACTCGAAGACGTAGTCCACCATGGACGAACTCTGTAATCAATGTTTGTTGTCTCTTATCTCTATTATTTGTTGCAATTTCATGTTTAATATGCTTCTTAAGTTCTGGTTTAAGTCGTTAAATCATTTTATTTCCTTCAGTCTTCCACATTAAACGATCGAGTTAACAATCAATTTAACTTTGGGAAATAATCAGTTCTACTTCAGTATTAGATCACATCTATTTCAGATCATATATTTTGGTATCAGAGCAAGTTGCGTTGTAGGATTTTTGCCAGTGATTTTTAACCAGGTCCAGATTGCGATGTGGAGAAGGAACGCTCAAGGAGATAGACTCAGGAGTTGGAAAGCGAAAAGTTGCTCATCAATCGACAATGTGAGGAACCAATGCATGTGAAACTCCTGAAGTGAAGGTCATGGGCGAAGAACAGATTCAAAAAATGTTTTTGAACATGTAGCGGATGTTGGGAGAACTCTGCTAAGATAAGAAGGTGAGAGATGCAGCTTCTTCTTCAAAGGCATCGAAGAAGGACAGGGGAAAAGGAAAAGTTGATAAACCTCTTTCTCCTCCATCATCTTCATCATCACCTTATTCTTTTTCTTCTTCTAGTTCATATTCTGAAACATAAAATAAACCTCAAAAATCTCTTTTGAAACTTGATGTAAAATTTGAACTACCTATTTATGATGGTGAAATGAACCCAGAGAAACTAGATAAATGGATTAAACAGTTAGAAGTGTATTGTAGAATTAAGAACATTTATGATGAAAGAACAAAAATTCAGTTAGATACACTTAGAATGTGGGGAACAACTTTAATCTGGTGGGAAAGTAAAACTCAATTAGATTTGAAGCGGAAAGGTAAAGTCATTTCCTCATGGTCTAAGTTTTTAAAATCTCTCAGAAAACAATTATATCCTTTGGGATACATGCAACAAGCTATTATTGATTGGAAACATATAAGGCAAGGTAAAGGACAGAATGTTCAAGAGTTTACTCAGGAGTTTAGGAATAAATATTTGGCACTTGGTATTCCATTAGATACACGTGAAACTTTATTAAATGACATTGGCAATTTACATCCATATTTACAACATACGTTATTGATGCTTAATCCTAATTAATTTCATGAAGTGTGTGTTCAAGCCATACATATTGAATCAGGTGGTAGACCATTCAAGTTTTCACTAAAAGCATCCAAACAGTTGGAAATCAAGGATTCCAAAGACAACAAGAGGAAGAACAGTTCGAAGGGAAAGAAAGCAATGACAACTCCGAAGGAAGGTGAAAGACCTACCTGTACTCGTTGCTAGAGGATCGGGCATGATGAAGCCAAATGTTGGAAACTTCACTCGAAACTCAGACCAAAGAAGTTCCAAAAGAAGAAAGGTGAAAAGAAGGCTAATGCAGCAATCCAACAAGATTTGGGCTCCGATTCAGGTGATGAAAGGAAAATAACAGCAATGGTTTCGAAACGTAAAAGTTCTGACACTAGTTCAAGTTCTAGTACTTCTACATCTTCTTCAAACATAAATCATCTGGATGAAAATAAAAGAGTTGAATTATTTCTCATAAGGGTAACTTCTAAGCACACAAAAATAGACACTTTGTTTGACAGTGGATCACATGCAAATTTAATATTTGAAGAATTAGTTAAGAAATTGGGTTTAGAGACACATAATCATCCAAGACCATATCCATTAGGTTGGCTAAAAGAAAAGACTCAGATTAATGTCACAAAGCAGTGTCGTTTAAAATTTTCCATCACAGCTAATTACATTGATGAAGTGGATTTAGATGTGACACCATTAGACATATGTGGAATAGTGTTGGGAAGTCCTTATCTATATGATCGTGATGCAGTGTTTCATAGGAAAGAGCATAAATATCATCTTAATAAAGATGGAATTGAATACATTGTTCGGGCACATAAAATCAAAACTCACTTGGATTTACTTACTGCTAATCAGATGAAGTGACTAATAAGTTCAAGTAAGAGATATGTACTTATGGTTGTAAAATAACAACATAAGTATCAATATGATGCTTTTTCAGGTTGTCAATCTCAGTTTAAAGATATTTTGGTTAAAGTGGTAGATTCTTTTCAAAGTCTATTTAAAGAACCAAAACATCTACCTCCTAAACGAGAAATACAACATCAGATACAATTGATGTCTGATGCCCCTCTTCCTAATGTCAGAATATATTACATATCAGTCACAGAGTACGTAGAAATAAAGAAACAAATCTAAGGGATGGTTGGAAAAGGCTTCATTTGACCCAGTTCATCTCCATGTGGTTCACCCATAATTTTGGTTCTTAAGAAATACGAGACATGGGGAATGTGTTTCGACTTTAAAGCTTTTGATTCACTTAAGAGGAAAATTGTCACAACACCAATCTTAGCTTTTCCTGATCTTCAACAACCATTTGAAATTGAAACATATGCTAGTGGTTATGCAATGGGTGTAGTCTTACTTCAAAATGGGAAACAAATTTGTTTTCATTCTAAAAAAATTTCTAAGGCAGTAATAAATTATTCGAGATACGATAAAGAACTATTTGCTTTGGTAGAAAGTGTAAATAAATGGAAACACTACTTAATGGGCAAGGAAACCGTGATTCACACTAATCATTAGCCACTTCAATACCTTTAGTTGCAGACTAAGTTGAAACAATCTCGCCATTACAGATGGATGGGATTTCTTCAACAATTTCACTTATTAATTAAGTACAAGAAAGGTGTAACAAACAAAGTAGTTGATATGATGTCTAGACCATCTTTGAATGCTTTAGTAGCGCTGCATAATAGTTATTTAAAACTTGAAAGTTATGTAGAACAATATAGTATTGATGTTGATTTCAAGGATATTTATGAATCACTAACTCATGGTACTCAGGTGGAAGAAGTCCATTTTCATGTTCATGACGGGTTGTTATATCATTTGGGTAAGTTGTGCATCCCACAAACATAAAGGGTGCATGTTATTCAGGAAGTACATTCTTCTCACATTTCAGGACATTTTGGTGTAAGCAAGACTATGGCGCAAATTCAAAGGTATTGTTACTGGCCTCGCATGTATGAAACAATTGTTAAGTACATTAAAGGATGTGTGATGTGTTCGACAAGCAAGCCAAGCAATCAAAAGATTGTTTTGTATATGCCACTTCCAGTTCCTTTGCGACCATGGGACAACATTTCCATGGATTTTGTTAGAGGACTTCCTATGTCTAAGAGAGGTCATGATTACATGTATGTCATGGTTGATTGTTTCACCAAGATGTGAATTCTTGTTCCATGAAAAAAGCAAGTGATTGTAGAACAGACGGCACAGATGTTCTTTCAACGGGTATGGGTTCATTTTGGGTTACCTACTTCCATTATTTCAGACTGAGACACTCGCTTTGTAGGAGAGTTTTGGTCCACTTTGTGGGGACTCATGGACACAAAGTTGAAGAAGAGCACAACATTTCATCCACAGATCGACAGGCAGACAAACGCGGTGAACAAGATAGTGATACATATTCTCCGAGGTTACTGCAGCAAGCATCCTAATTTGTGGGATAAATCTTTACCTTATGTGCAGCATGCTTACAATCAATCCTTACATTCTTTGACTAATCGATCACCATTTGAAACATGTTTGGGTATCTACCAAAGTCACCGATGGAATTCCAATTCGGTGAGGAAGATAAAGTGGATGGACATGACGACTCAAACAAAGCAGTTAAGTTCATTCAACGGATACAACATATACATGAAGCAGTGCAAGATTAGTTAGAGAAGAGTCAGGCCAAGTACAAAATGCGCCATGACAAGCATCGAGTCGATCATCATTTTCAGGTCGGTGATCAAGTATGGTTGTATATCAGTAAAGACAGGTTGAAAGGTGAAGGTAAGAAACTGAAACCCATCAGGTATGGTCCTTTTAGGATTGTGGAAAAGATTGGAAATAATACATTCTGGTTAGATTTACTGCCTTACATGCGAATTTATTCAGCTGTAAATGTAAAAAATCTGAAGTTGTATGAACCTTTGATGATCATTTATCTAGAGGAAGATACATAGATTCCTACCATTGATGATTTGGCACCTGAGTATATGAATGATTTGCAGGAAGATACCATCTTGGACAGGAAATTTTACACTTCCAGGTGAAGAGATGTTGAATATCTTCGAGTAGGACTCAAGGGCATGAATCTGAGCAAGGAGAGGTGGATGGAGATTGGAAAAGTGAGGGAGTTGTACCCTCACCTGATGTCTGCTTAAATCAAAATTTTGTGGTCCAAAAGATTTGAAGTGGAGAGTATTGATCTAGGAGGATCTTGTTTCAATACAGATCGACAGTGAGGTCCAATCAGCTCCAGTTTGTCCGATGTCCAGTTCACCTTCAGTGTTCATTTTTCCAGGTCCTCCAGTGTTCCGGATGAGAGTTACTTCTTCATGGTGTTTACTTCGTCATGGTTCTGGTTGATTTCATGGTCATCTTCAGTAATGTCATGTAGTGGTGGAATATACATGGTAAATTCATGATTGGTGTATGTGGGTTCATGATTGTGTCAAATGGTGACAACATTATGTAATGGTCCTAAAGTTCTAAACCTATGGTCAAATTCTAGGGTGGAGACATTATGGACTAAGCACTTAAATTCCTAAGTCTAAGTCATAAGTCCCATGGCAATGTAATAAACCTAAGTCTGAAGTCCTAAGTCTAAAACCTAAGACCTAAGGATCTAGCAACATGGTGGTATAACACATTATAGTTCTAAGCCTATGGTCAAATTCTAGGGTGGAGACATTATGGACTAAACACTTAAGTTCCTAAGTCTAATTCATAAGTCCCATGGCAATGTAATAAACCTAAGTATGAAGTCCTAAGTCTAAAACCTAAGACCTAAGGATCTAGCAACATGGTGGTATAACACATTACAATGTAATAAAACCTAAGCTATAAGTTTCAGACCATATGTTAAACTATGCATTAAAACTATGTAATACAACCCAAACAACCCTAAACCACCAGAGAAGATCGTGTTGAAACTGCATCACATGTGAATGCGGCAGAAGTGTCAGCAGTGACCGGAACAATTATCTGCCAAGAAGACTGCGTCGGAACTGGAGCATGAGAACAGGAAGAATTGTAAGTAGTGACCGCAGAGCTTAACCTCAACGTATGACCGCAACTATCGGGACCGCAGTTGGCATATGAACAGAAGGCTGACCGTCAGGGTGAAGTTGCCGGGGTCAAACAACAAGGTTGCAGCAGGGGGTTAGACCGCGGTGGTAACATGCTAACTGCTAGAGCCTCCACACCGTTAGCTAGCTGTCAGTGATAAAATTATAACATAAGGTTCTAAAGTGGGTTTATTTGTTGTTTGCGCCAAGTTGTCAAGTTATCCACCTTGCACCTAATGCACTAGGTGTACACATGTAATAAGACCGAGACCTATCACCAATTTTATGCTAAACCACCATGCCAAAATTGGTCAATGAAGTTCGAGACTAGAACTTATTTAACCTTGGATTTTTCACATGATGAGGGATAAAGTGATTTTGTATTCAGATTCTAAGTGAGAGAGGTAGTTTTTGTTTACAGTGTAAATTGGTCGTCTGGAGGCGGAATGGAGCACGGAGACAGGTGTTGGAAAGCTAAGAGAGAGAGATTTCTGTTGACAGTGTCCAGAGGTGCTTGCGAGCACGTTCAATTTGGTTTTTTCTGTGTAAATACTTCCTTGGATCAATCCTTAATAAAACAGACACCCATCTTGAAAGTGGACCCGGAGATGTAGTCCACCAGGGAAGAACTCTGTAATCAATGTTTGTTGTCTCTTATCTCTGTTCTCTGTTGTAATTTCATGTTTAATATGTTTCTTAAGTTCTGGTTTAATTCGTTAAATCATTTTCTTTCCTTCAGTCTTCCACATTAAACAATTGAGTTAACAATCAATTCATTATTGGCAAATAATTAGTTCTACTTCAGTATTATATCAGATCTATTTCAGATCATTGTTGCAGAGAGAAATTGAAGCAGCATAGATTTAGAGAGGGTAGCGCAGCATCAGGAGGACGAAGTCCCAGCAGAGGCTATGTAGGGTTTGACGCAGTCCCAGCAGAGGCTATGCAGGGGCTTACGCAGTCCCAGCTGGGTGACGCAGAGACAACGCAGTGCCTTCCAGAGGGATGCAAGAGCAGCCTGCTCTGCACAGAGGCTGTGTTGAGCCAGTCTGCTCACGTATAGGCCAGCCAGAGGGATGCAGTCCAGTTTTGAGTTGTTTCGAAATATTATCGTGGTATGGAAGCAAGGCTTCAGATATTTAGCAGTTACTGGTGTGGTGGATATTTTGTCGAAGCAAAATCATGCCTAGCTAAGTTGACAAAGAGCGGGAGGAGGATGGTTGCTCAACAGATATGCATCAAACAGATTTGAGATTCGATCAGGAGGGTGATCGTAGAGAAATGTTCAGTTGTTTTTGGCTAAGGATTTCCAAGAGGGAAATCAGTTGTCAGAGAGAGCAAATACTATCGAGGGTTTCTAATCGCCAAGAAACCGAGATCCAATATTTCTGTTGAGTGTTGCAGTAGAAAGAGGGGGAGGAGTATCTATTGTGACAGATTCGAGCAAAGATGGTATCTCATGGATTGAGAGATCAGGACAGGTTGGAAAACATGTACAACTTCGTTATCTGGAGGGCCAAGATCCTAACAGTACTGGATGAGTACGATATCAAGGACCATGCAGAGAGAGTCATAGCTATGCCAACCAATGCAGATCCTCTAAATAAGTACAGGGAGAATCAAGTGCAAGCAAAGAGTTTGATCATGGACGAAGTTAAATACCACTTCGTTCCACATATTGTTGGAAATAACAAGACAAATGAAATGTGCACTACAAGGAAAAGACCCTCTAGAGGAGGTTATAAAGGAGGTTTTAAGTGTTATAAAATTGGCCAAAATTGTTAAAAAAACATTTGCTACAACACCCTTTTATGGTTACGGAGGTTTTGGCGAAGCTTTTAATGGAAATTCAACACAACTAAAAAAAAATGGGCGGTCGGAGGTTATTACGGATGTTTTTTTTCATTGGTGCGTTACTCAGGATTTAACGCACCCGTGCGTACATGTAGTAGGCGCCCCGGGGCGGTCGAGGGAGAATGCACCGGGTCGTTAAGGTATAAAACCGCACCGGGCATAGTGTTGGTGATACAATGCATGGGGCCGTTTTAATTGGTCTTGGGATTTGTGCGGTGCCTTTAGGTCGTATCAACGCACCGATGCGTAGACTTATAAAAATGCACTGGTGCGCAGTATCACACAAATGCACCGAGATTTATAATTGGTATCGGTATTCATGCGGTGCACATAGGTCGTACAAATTCACCCGTGCGTACAGACACATAAACACCCCAGTGCGCAAAATCACACAAATGCACCGAGATTTATAATTGGTATCGGTATTCGTTCGGTGCCCATAGGTCATACAAATGCACCAGTGTGTATAGACACATAAACGCCCCGGTGCGTAGTATCACACAAACACACCGAGATTTATAATTGGTATTGGTATTCGTGTAGTGCCCATAGGTCATACAACGGCACCGGTGCATATAGACACATAAATGCACCGGTGCGTCGTACCGCACAAACGCCTCGATATTTTTAATTGGTTTTGGTATTTGTGCGGTGCTCATAGGTCGTAAAAATGCACCGATGCTCTTAAGAATACAAACACACCGGTGTACAGTAACTGACATGAACCAGTTGTCATTTTGTATTTTTTAGAAACATCGACCTGTGACAGTGCAATTATTGTGATTGTTTTAAATTCATTATTCATCAAAAGTCGACACATCTTATAATAATATTCATATTAATTAATTTTTTATTAATGCATGTGAATGTGATGTTTGGATTAATTTGTCATATCATATCACAATTATTTTGGTTTTTTAAAATTCATTATTCATCAAAAGTCGACACATATATATCTTATAACAATATTCATATGAATTAAATTTTTATTAGTGCATTTGAGAATGATAATGGAGAACGCAATAGCGACAATGGAGAACACAATAGAATAAATTAAAACACACACACACACACACACACACATATAAGACATTCTTTGTCATACAAAATGGGACAATTATTAGTATCCCTTTTTCTTTCAATTAGGACTCTATGTTCATTACATTAACGAAAATGTCTGATTTCACAAACATATTTCAAAAAATACAACGCCTTGATTTGATATCCAAACATAGTGATCATCATTCTTTGCTTGAACTGCTGTCACTGCTAGAGCTACTTCCATGACTTGGGTTATATTCAGGAATTTTTTGTTCATGGTGTTGATTGTTTTCTTCTTCTTCACATTCCATATACAAACATGAAAATAAACTATAATGAGTGTATATACACTTGTGAGAATAATGAAAATTGCAATATTAAATAATATACATCAATGTAAATCGAAAAGAAATGACGTACCATTACAACAATTGACTCATAAACTATACACATTCTTTCAAAACCATGTAACATGCCATCTTTCAAGATTTCATCTGTTGGCGCAGTTCCATACTTCGTTTCCTGCAAGTTTTATACCCTATAACAAATCATATATTTAATATAAAAGTTTTTTTATTTTTATTTTTAGACGAAGCTAAGTAAAACAAGATCGATAGATGCTTACAAATTCCACAATTAAGTTCTGATATGCCAATATATACTCACAACCCATATTTAACCCAATTTCAACCAATTCCTCTGATGGTTCTTCTTTGTATGTTAGCACCTGTTTGAAGACATTCAATTATGATTTTTGTAAAACAAATCAAAAATACAAAAATGAAATCTAGTTAAGTTGTTATAAGGAAGTAACAATTACTCACAAACTTAGATATCAACCCTTTTCTTTCTTGTCGTCCCATTTTATGTGCTAAATGGGTTCCATTTTCTTTTCTTTTCTGCAAGAAAATACTTGAAAATTAATATTTAATGATAAATTGTTTATTTATTGTACCTAATGATCGAAAAATTCAATGATTACATATTACATTTGAAGCACGTTGTTGTTGAGATGGCTCCTCCCGTGATGCAATTTTGTCAATTTCGTTGACCATCTCCATTTACACCTTTTTGGACATTCCTACTAGCATATTTCTGATATCAGCTCGTTCATCTTTTGAGATTTTCATAATCTTCCTGAAAATGTAATATGACAATAAACTATTTAATTTTTATATTGATATATGAAAAGTAAATATAACAAAAGTGATATTTATAAATAACTCTAGACAAACATTTAAAGGAACATTACTTTTTCATTCCTTCTTTTGTTGTTGTTGTACGTTTTTGCTATTAAAAGTCTGACATGTCTCATTGACCAATTCTCTTGAAACTCTTCCTGTAGTTTAGATAAAATTTGGTTCTTGGAATCATTAGATTGGTTTTTGTATTGTAAGTGGAAAGAACGTCTATACATTCGTTCCACTAGATCCCTCAAATTTTTGTAAAAGATTTTCCCCCTTTCGTTAACCTCCAACACCACTCCAAATGAGCTAAGGAGTAATTCATTTTCATTTGCATGTTCTATTTTTTTCTTTTTTTAGAACAACATTCCTTTTCTGAGTTGTTGGTCACTGTAGAACATTAAACATATGTGAATTAATAGACTGTTTGACACATGTTATCTAATAATTTTAATTATATTATTAATGAAAATTAAAAAAAGAAACTCATATTGGATCAATAGTATTTTTTCATTCACCTGATTCATCCTTTTGCAATTTTTCCATCAAACTTTTACGCTCTTCTGGTCCTAGATCATAAATAATCTTATTGAGCTTCGTCATTTTGTGGCTCTACATGATACACAGTAAACAATACACATCAGTTAAACTTACATATAGTTCAAAAATAATATTTTTTGTAAAGAATTTACAAAGAGCTTGCCTTTTTTGCTTTTCTTGATGTGTTATCAGTATTTTTGTTACTTGATCTCTTGTCAGTCATTTCTTTATCAATCTCAAACCTGTACCATATCATTCATTATTATATTTATAAATAAAGTGTCAACTTTTCAAGTAATTTTTTTTTTCAAGAAACGGGTGCGCCATTCATGGTTTACGCACCAACACTGGTGCGTGGGTGTCTTAGAAACGCACCGCACAAACAATATAATAGACCGTACGGTGCTCTATGTCAACAAGGAGCACCAGTGCATTACATGTCAATCACCTCACCGATTAACCATGATAAAATAATAAAAATTTTCCAGTGTTAGTTTTTGTAGCATAAACCAGTTCCATATTTTACATATGGCGCAACGATAAAAAAAATTTGTTTTTTAATTTTTTATCACATTACTTTCACGGTGCGCTTGTACAATACAGAGCACCAATGCGCTATGTTACGCATCTTTTTTTATATTTTATAAATTCACGCAAGGGCTGACATGGATTGGGATCCAACTATGGAAATCGTCCCGTCGGTTGGATGTCTTAGGTTTATATTTAGCAATACAAACCATATAAATATAAATTGAAAAACCCTAATTCTGAAATCACAGAAAGAAGGAGAAGAAAGGGCAGAAATAAAAAGAATGTAGGGTTTGTATTTTTTATTTTTATTCTTTATTCTTTATTTTTTATTTTTTAAATTCGAAACATAACGTTTGCGGTGCGCCATAATGAAATAGCGCATCGGCTACATGTTTTACAAATGGCGCACTGAGAAATTTTATTTTATTTATTTATTTTTAATCATAGTACTTTCGCGGTGCGTTGGGATAATAGAGCACACTGGTGCGCTCAGGTACATAGGGCGCACCAATATATATATATATATATATATATATATATATATATATATATATATATATATATATATATATATATATATATATATATATATATATATATATATACGTAAGGGCCATATATGACTGGGTCCTTCGTGTCCTATGTTCCCGTGTCAGATGTCTTAGGCTTATATTTAGCAATACAAACCCTATAAATATAAATTGAAAATCCCTAATTCTGAAATCACAGAAAGAGGGAGAAGAAAGGGCATAAACAAAAAGAATGTAGGGTTTGTTTCTAAAATAGATTTTTTTTGGGCGAAACAACACGTTTGTGGTGCGCCGTAATGAAATAGTGCACCGGTGCCATATGTTACATATGGCGCACCGATAACAACAATTTATTTTTATTATCATTTTTTTAATCACTGTACTTTCGCGGTGCGGTGGTATAACAGAGCGCACCAGTGTGCTGGTATAACAGAGCGCACCGGTGTGTTATGTTACATAGGGAGCACCGAGAAAAATATATCTGTTTTTTTTTTTTAATTCACGCAAGGGCTGACATGGATTGAGATTCGACTATGTAAGTCATCCCGTGGTTTGGATGTTTTATGACTATACAAACCCTATAAATTTAAATTGAAAAGTTGTAATTCTAAAATTACAGAAAGAAGGAGAAGAAAGGGCAGAAACAAAAAGAATATAGGGTTTTTGTTTCTAAAAATGGATTTTTTTTCTCTGAAACCTGCAGAAAAAGTAAAAAAAACTGCAGAAAAAGTAAAAAAACAATAAACTTTGATTTTGTTCTTTTAATGTATAAAAAAAATTGCAGAAAAAGTAAAAAATAACAATAAACTTTGATTTTTTCTTTTATTGCATAAAAAATACTGCAGAAAAAGTAAAAAAAAATAATAAACTTTACTCACATTGTTTAAAATTCTATGGTATAGGGTTTGAATCACCAGAGGTTTGGAATTATGATTGTCTAAATACTTCTGTTCGAACGTATTTCCTTGCTCCACAGTGCTCTGGTGCTCTGTTTGCTCCAGGTATGTATCCTGCAAATCTCTGGCTGAATTTTTTTACAAAAATAGTGAAATAATGAAAAGTGTTTAGTATTTAAATAAACGTTTTATGAAATTAGATTTTCGAAGATATTTTGCCGCCTTTTTTTTTTTTTTTTTTTTCACTTAAAGAAAATAGAGTTGCATTTTTTTAATTTGTGGTTATTCGTTACCGGTGCGTCTGGGTATGAAACGACACTGGTGCACATTACCAAAAATGCACCGCTGTGGTGATCTGTACATTACGCACTGAAATTACATTTAGGTGTGTGCACCAAAATTTATTGTTGTTTTGCTCAAATGCAGGGCGAAAATATCATAATTATATGGAATGGACAATTCTTCAAAATCCAACTCGTTCCATAATATTTCTCAAAGTCCATCGCGGAGTTCTCCTTATCCATCTTGAGACGTAATATTTACTTCAGATTTTATTTATATTTTCACTATATAATTGAATTTATGCTTTTATCCATGCAGTCAATCAAGCACAACTTAATTAAATTTATGATGTATACAAATTTGCAGGTTCATGCAGATTCAACATCGAGTTTAGATGCACAAAATATTCAAACTGCTCTAAAACGTTGGAAGTTCTTATCAGGAGTTGCATACCACAAGGCGCATTTGGTAGATGAAAATGGACAGCCACTTCACCCTGCCAATTGTAACAATATTACATCTTCTAGCCACAATCCGGGGACAATGATGGTAATTATAATTATAATTGTTTGGTATATATATTGATTAATATGTAATTTTTTCAACGTCAAACCAATTTATAATCATGCAATATTTTCAACGTGGTTACTAATTGATATCATATATTTTGTACTAATCATGTTCATTTTTTTATTTTTTTTTATTTTTTTAAAGGATTCTAGTGATGATGAACAACCTACCTACCATCTTCCGTTGCACCCCACGAAAATGTCAAATCGAGAGAAGACTGAATTAAGAGAAAAAAATTGGAGAGGAACGATACCAAGAATGGTTGAATCGACCACAGATTCAATTCCCGCTACGTCCAGATTCACCAATTAGGAATGACTACAAAAATAGTAGTTCTTCACAAGTTGGCAATGGAGGCAATCAACTAGAAGTTGGTATGGATGATTACTTAAGGGATACGACTGCCATGGAGACAATGTTGTTATATGCATTCCAAAATGATGATCAGTAGGGGATGATGCTCATATCGCTGACACCTTTTTCGAAAGCCTTAAATTTGCTTCCACCACCCCTCTCTTTGGACCTGGGGGTCAGTCAAAGTCTACCCAGTTAGGGACAACGATGTTACTGTACAACTTGAAAGAAAAGTTTTGCTTGTAGAATGCATGTTTCTCATAACTTTTGAGGTAAGCTACCATAAAGTACACTGCAATGAACATTACAAATGGTAAATTTTATGAACGTTAATAATTATATCGACATTAATTTACATTTATTAATATATTTTTCCATGATCACCAACTACAGGTTATTCAAAGATAAGGTTCTTCCGAGTGATAATGTCTTGTCCGATAGCTGTGAAGAGGCAAAGAAATTGCTGAAAATGTTGGGTGTTGAGTACATATCATATCATGCATGTCCAAATGATTGTATTATATATAGAGGAGAATATGTAGACAAAGAGATGTGTCCGAAATGTGGCATGACATATGATAAATAAAAAAAGAAGGGTAAATCACGTACTGGTCCTCCTTTTAAGATATTGAGGCACATGCCTATAATCCCAAGGATTCAAAGGCTCTTTTGTTGCAAAGAATTAGCTATGTTGCAGGGATGACTTGCCTCACATAGAAGTGAGTTGGGAGTTATGCGAACCCCAATTGATTCAATAGCCATGAAGCATATAGAGGATACATGGCCCGAAAAATTCAAGGATGAAGTACGAAGTGTACGACTCAGCATAGCCGTGGATGGCGTCAACCCATATTCCCTCCAGAACACCAACTATTCTATTTGGCCTGTAGTAGTGATCAATAACAATATCCCCCCATGGTTGTCTGTGAAGAATGAACATCTTATGTTGGCTCTCATAGTCCCTGGTAGAAGACAAGTGAAGAATACAGATGTCTACTTACAACCACTGGTAGATGAATTGAAGGAATTATGGGATGGGATAAATGTATACGATGTATCAAGACCCATCGCAACAAAGAGGAGTTTTGCATTGTATGGCATATGTGCTTACATGACACATGATTATCCAGGCTTAAGAGTTTTATGTGGTAAATTATATGTTTAATTTATTGATTTGTTTATATACGTAACAATATTCTTTCACATATTAGTTATTTAATTCGTTGTAATATTTGTTCTAATCTTCACGATATTCTTTAACGTGCCATGCATATTAATTAATGTATACAAGTATAATCTCGCAGGTATTGTAACAAAAGGGTATTTTGGATGTAAATGTTGTGGACCTTCTCTGAAAGCTAGATGGTCCAAGGACCTACAAAAGCCAGTGTGTGATTGCTCCAGGGTATTCCTACCAGAAGAACACCCTTACAGAAGAGCAGCATCTGCTTTCAATGGTAAACGAGAGAGAACCCAAAGGCCTCTAATAATGACACCAACTGAATGGCTTAGAGCATATGAGAGAGAGAAGGAGAAGGAGTTCATAGAAATGTTCGATTCAAATGGGGAGCCTATGTTCGATGATCCAGATTTCTTCGACACCTATATTGAGAAATTGCCCATTGGGATGAAAAATAAATCTATCTTTTATGACCTCCCATATTGGGAGCATATTAATATTAACCACTTATTAGATCCCATGCATATATTTAAAAATGTTTCATATTCTTTATGGAGGCATATATCATCGAAACAAAGTGACACATTGGTTGTTAGGAAAGATCTTATTACTTCAAAAACTAAAAAGAAACATTGGCCAAGACGATTAGAAAGTACGGGATCAGAGGCAGGCGCTGGTCCCTCTAATTCATGGTTTTTCAAAGAAGGTGATGTACCATGGATTTAAAAAAAATATGATATATCTTTGGCAAAGGAAGTTATAATGGGTGTGAGGGTGCCAACTTCATACGAGTCTTCACTACGACGCTACTTCACCATGGATGACCATTTTTCGGGGTTGAAATTGCATGACCATTTGAATGTTCTAAGAGTACGTATAATGTCAAAAGCATGATTTTATTATTTGTTATATTAATAAATTTTATCCCATGCGGGGATCATAAAATATAACTAATTTTATATATTATTGCACGTGTTTTTAATTTTGCAGTGTCATTATCCTTTGTTCGTGCATGGGTGTGTGAAACATGAATTCCCTCAAGACCTAGGACGTGCCATATCTAAATTATCTACATTTGTACATTGGATCACGCCAAAGGAGATTCATGTGGCTAGAATTCCATGGTGGTGTTAAGAGATAGTTGATATTGTTTGTATGTTTGAGAAGGAACTGCCGACGAGTTTCATGGACTTACAGGTTCATCTTCTAATCCACCTAGTAGATGAGGTTGAATTAGTTGGGGTGGTTTCTTGTCGTTGGATGTTCTTCTTAGAGAGGTACATGAAGAAATTGAAAGGTTTTGTTCGACAAAGGGAAAAACCCGAGGGGTCTATGGAAGAGGGGTACATATCGTATGAGTATTTCTATTATGCCAGTGAGTACATCAAGCAGATCAACAACAGACTGGGTGCGGTGATTTGGGACAATGAAAGGGATGAAGACAAAGAGAATGGTATTTTCTCCAAACGAGTGGAAAAAAACGCTTGATAAAGAGTAAGCGACTTATAATTTTTCAAATATAAAGAAAGTAATTAATATTCATGTTGAACTTTGATAGAATGTATATTTTGATCTCTAAGTACTATATAATGTTAGTTTGATTTCATCAGCGAATGCAAAAATTGAAGCAATCAATAAATTCGTTTTTTACAATTCTGAAGCGACACAATCGTGGGTCGCATTGTACGAACAAAAGAGGATGAAATGGTATAGTGACAGGAAAGAATTCAGACGGTTGAATGGTAGAAGTGTGCCTTATCCCGATCATTTAAAAGAAAATATGCCAAAAATATGCCCCACCAGTTGGGTTGCTGACCAAGTCAGAGAGAAATACGGTGCTACTAGTTGTTACCCGCGTGCTAAAGAGGATGCACTAAACATAGGGATTGGGTGCAACAACTCGGTAATAATCTTTTTAATTTAGATGTAAATTTGAAACTTATATTAAGACATCTACATTTCATATTTTAACTTTTGGGTTATTATAAGACACATGACACTATGATTTTTTTAACTTTTTTTATAATAGGTGCATTTGTTCCCATCTATGTGGGCATATGGACACCATTTTTGCGCAGAAAATGCCGATGCTGGAAACATCACACAAGACTATGGAGTGGAAGTCGAGTTCAATCAATCTAGTCGATCTAGCCACCGTGATCAAATTCTAGTACGAGGGATGCTAGGTTACATGGAAAGATACAAGAGATCATTGAAGTGGATTTATCCTCTTTCCAATGTGTTATTTTTAGGTGCATGTGGTGGGACACGTTTGATCGGAATAATGTAAAGGATGATCGCGATAGTAGGTTGATATGTATCAACTCCAGAAACATGTGGGATGAAGCTAAGGAGCCCTATGTTTTCCCTAAACACTGCAACCAGGTGTTTTTTTACCCAGATGTGTTGGATAGGGATTCGTGGTTCGTATTGACACATGACCCTAGATCAAAACACATTTTTGAGAACAATAGTGTTATCATGCCATGCCAGCTGGAAGATAATGAGGGTGATCATGAGGACCGAGACTGATATGGTACATGTACTATTTCATCAATATTTATACTTTTTAAGATGGTTTTTTCAAAACATTATAATATGTATTTTGAATTGATTGGTACTTTGCATTGTGTTAATGTTAAAATCAATAATTCACTTGATAATTTGAAATTATGTTGATCTCAAAAACAATGGCGTATTGTTTAAATTAGTTCTTTTTTTTGTATCTAAGATCATAATAAAATAATGATAATTCTAAAGTACATGAATTTATTTGCTTTATTTTCTAAACTTTATTATGTTACAATAAATCATATTATTCTAGATTTATTATTTTACAATTATTTAAAATTTACAAATTTACAAATTTAAATTTTTTAATAAATTCGTTTCACATTAATACAATTAAAATTTTATAAATATTTTGAATACAATTACAATTAAAATTAGAATTAGAATTAGAATTAGAATTACAATTACAATTACAATTTTACAATTTCACATACAATTACAATTACAATTTTAGAATTTTACATACAATTACAATTTTACAATTACAATCAATTCACAGTAATACAATTAAAATTTTATAAATATTTTACATACAATTATAATTAGAATTAGAATTAGAATTACAATTACAATTTTACAATTTCACGTACAATTACAATTACAATTACAATTTTAGAATTGTACATATATACAATTACAATTTTACAAATAAAAAAATTACAATTACAATTACAAATTTACAAATTTACATATATACCATTACAATTACAATTTTAGAATTTTACATACAATTAGAATTACAAATATTACAATTTTACAATATCATGATCATTTAGTATTAAATTAATTAATAAACATCACGTTCATGATAACCATCGTACAAACATCATATTTGACTAAAAAACACATTCAAAATCACTAACATCATCGTGATCATGATCATGTAACAAAACACAATTAACATTATATATTAACATCATCACAACACAAACATCAAATATACATCTCATGTCAAATAACTCATGCTATCATCACATACACATCTATCTGCAAGTTGCACATTAAATGAACATATCTAACATGACCTAACAATATACACATCATGATGATCACCAACACGTAAATTAAGTACAACTGCAACATGAACATAAAATACATGGACACCATATATATATATATATATATATATATATATATATATAACTGAATTATGTTAAAAATATACAACTGTAATATAAATGTCATGGATCAGCTGGTGGTATTACAACAACAATATCAGTAATAGTGGAGGCCTGCTTAGTCAATGGTGCAGCCTCGACAGTCGATGGTTCAGCCTGCTCATGATCATGAGTACTGATGGGTGTTGCAGGCTGCTGACTAGACATGGCCGATGGTCTAGCCTCATCTCCATGATGACTGTTGTTGGATGCTAGTGGAAGCTCATGCTTATTTGACGCGGCGCGAGGTGAACGATCATGAGATGAAGAGTCGGTGCTCGTGGATTGTCCATCACCTGCTGCATCTCTACCACGCCTATGACGTTCAACAGTCCTCGTTAGTCACGTAAAAGCTGTCATAACTCCTACGACATGCCGCATCAAGCTGTACATGTCACGCGGCATGCCTCTCCACATCTGTAATAGCCTATCATCGGCCTCTATGTCTCTGTAATGAGCGGGCCTTATGCCCGCCTCAACAATCAATGCACTAAGTTGGTCGCCCAACTCCATCTGGTATCTAGCATCAAGTCGACCACGCCTAGCACCAGCTTCCTGATGATACTCGGCATCTGGAATGCCCTGATCATCATCAGGATCCACACTTGGATCATGTGGTACTGGTGCCGACATCTCCTCACCATCAAAAGAGCCAATTTCTACAAAATATATACAAGTACACAACAATAATTAGACAATTTAGTAAAAACAAGTTAAAGAACATGCTAGAATAAATTTAAATATATAAAACAGTAATATTACCTCTATCATGTGGCGGCTCATTAGCTGTGAAGAGGATGCTGGCACACCCTCGCCAATCCAAACCCGCGTAAGGACAGGGGACCATAACGAGGGGATGCTCATCAACACTGGCTAGCAACTCCAGTGCATCTTACAATATCTTCGCAAAAAACTCAGTGTCGCCCCTCTTGGGCAACATTTGCCCCCACATGTGCATACATGCCTCAAACGTCGTCCTACGAGGCTGCCGAAGAAAAGTAGGCCTCGTCTCTAGAAACCTCTCAAAAAATAAACAAAAAATATTTGAAGCAAAAGGGAAGTTCATGCTCCCTTATGCATGAACACGAAATCTATCTAAGGCTGTACAGAACTGCCGCAAAAAAATGGCAGACCACCTGACAAATCGTGGCTCCTGTACTAAAGAAACAACATAATATAGAAGCGGGCAACTAATGCGTTGCCCATCAGTCGCATTGTCCGAAATGGTCGAAATGATAAGTAAGAGACATCGCACCTCCTCCCTACCAAATTCATTGATACGTAACTGACCTCCAGCAACCCGAAACTCTGCAGGAGACAGTACATTTTCTCTAATGTATCTCTCGGAGTAAACTAACTGACTCCCTGCTACACAGCCAGTCAGAACCTCTGGGAATGAGGGAAGATCCACCCCTCTCCTCGATAGCCCTGTAATGAAGTATATATCCTCCTCAGTGGGCGTGTACCACTGGTTGATACCAACCCGGAAAGCCTGTTGCTGGGCATTCCACCTTCGGATAAGATGTCTCAAAAACAAACTATGGCCCTTTAGGGAAGTAGCCTCCTCATAGAACTTGAGGAGGCCTACCTGCCTTAGGAGCCCCTGCGTAGCTGCTATAATAGGGCGAGGGTACACATCTCTCTCCCTCTCTCGTGCCTCCCATAGGCGAACCATGTTATACTGCTCCGCCTATTCTTGTTGTTCCCCCTCTTCTCTCCTTTCACGTCTCTGAATGATTGACATATTAAACACAATTTTTTTATTAAATGAGACATATATTTAGAAATATACATATATAATTTTTTTTTTGAAAATAAAATAAAAAAATAGTCAGTGCGCCAAAAACACAGTCACGCATCGGTCCCGGTGCATCTTTCTATGGAGCGCACCGGCCTTGGTGCACCTAATAATATTAAGCACCCCGAGGACGGTGCTCCAGAAGAATTTATATCGCACCGTTGATTATGTACAGTGTCAGGATGGCGGTGCGCTGATGAAACTCTACGCCCTGGGGCGTATAGTTAAGTTAGTGGACCGACCTCCTGCCATCGTGACATAGTGAACGATGCGGCCTTTTACAAGGCCGCACCGTTGACCCAGTTGAAATACAGAAAGCCGTGCGCTGATAAAAATAGTTGTCCCAGGGCTGCTATTTTGGTCAACGCACCGTGTCGCAGCTATTCCACTATGTTAACGGTGCGGCCGAATAACCGACCGCACTGCACTTTCTAAAAAAATTTAAAATAACACGGTGCGCCTTCGGTACTGCCTTGAAACCGGTGCGGATACCGTTAACACCGATTTACCAGGTCGCACCGTTGACAATGTGGAATAGCGGCAACACAGTGTGTTGATAACATTACCAGGCCCGAGGCAGATAATTTTGTCAATGCACCATGTTGCCGCTATTCCACATTGTCAATGGTGCAGCCTGGTAAATGACCGCACTGCACTTTTTAATTTTTTTTTTAAAATAACATGGTGCACCTATTGGTACCACCCAGAAACCGGTGCGGATACCGTTAGCACTAGCTGCGGTGCAGCTTGTAAATTTACAGGCAGCACCTCAAACCGATGCGAGCCGAATGGCTCGAGCACACCGTGCAACAAATTTTTTCCTTTTTTCCTTTTAAATGGTTAATTTTAAGGTTATTTGAAATTCTAATCCTCTAAAAGGCTTAATTATGAAAAAAAAAGAAAAATACCTGTACATTTGCTCTTCGAGGAGGCATATTGGATGTAGAATTTGCAAAAGAAAATTTGGCCACCGTTTTGCAAAATTCAAGCTGGAGATTGGTGGGCAATGCACAACAGAAGTGCGTGCAATGAGTGCAATGGGAGCACCGATGTCAGGGCGGCTTGGACAAGGATAAATTGCACCGATGCTTGAGAGCTCTGTAGCACTGACAAAAGTGAAAATGTGGTTTTTTGGCCATAATTTTTTATTTATTTAACCCTGTTCCGGTGCGCGGGATTTTATAGGCACACCTGTGCGTTTTCTTCATTCCGCACCAGGCGGTTTCTATTTTTGCGCGCTTTTTATGAGGCACCGGTGCGGACGGTTTGAAAAGCACCGGTGCGCTATAGTAATACAACGTACCGGGAGGGTGTGTACGAAGCACACGGTGTCCGATGTGCTAATGTTTTGTGCGGATTTTTGGCCATAATAATATATATATATATATATATATATATATATATATATATATATATATATATATATATATATATATATATAGATAAAACCCCTTCCTGCGTTTATTTTATGGATGTATCTGGCAGATTGGCTATCTATTGTTCCTGCATGATGGTTTTCGCGCGCTTTTATTTATGAGGCACCAGTGTGGATGCTCTGTAACGCACTGGGGCACTACAGTAATAAAACGCACCGGGCAGGTGTGTACAGAGCACACAGTGTCTGGTGTGCCAATGTTTTGTGCGGTTTTTTGGTCGTAATTATTTTTTATTTAACCCCGTTCCGGTGCGCGGGGTTTATGGGCGCACCGGTGCATTTTCGTCATTCTGCGCCAAGCGGTTTTTGTTTTCGTACGCTTTTTATGAGGCACCGGTGTGGATGCTTTGTAAAGCACCGCGGCGCTGCAGTAATAAAACGCACCGAGCAGGTGTGTACGGTGTCCGGTGTGCCAATGTTTTCTGCGGTTTTTGGCCATATATATATATATATATATATATATATATATATATAAACCCGTTCCGTTGCGCGGGGTTTATGGGTGCATCGGTGTGTTTTCTTCATTCCGCACCGGGCGGTTTCTGTTTTCGTGCGCTTTTTATGAGGCACCAGTGCGGATGTTTTGTAAAGGACCGGTGTGCTACAAAAATGAAACACACCGGGCGGGTGTGTACAGAGCGCACGGTGTCTGGTGTGCCAATGTTTTGTGCGCACTGGTGCTTTCTCATGTTGAACGCACCGGTGTGTTTTACAGTGATAAGCGCACCGTACAAAATACATCCGCAAACACCTTCGCCCGCCAACCTCCTCTAGTAACCTCCGCTAGAAACAGATGTCTGGGGTATTTTTATAAGGGGTTCCTCAAAAATATCCGCTAGAGGGTCTTTTCCTTGTAGTGGTGGGTAGCCTTGGATACAATGTATCATGGAGGCTCAATTCAAAGAATAATGCTTCTCGAGAATCATATGTGGTTGTTCCAGATGTAGAAGGGTGAGGAGATAGATCCCTTCCTCTTCAGACTTCAAACTATCCGGGATAAACTGATTGCCATGGGTACGAATTCATATGAGGGGATATTGGTGAGGACTGCCGTGAATTCAGTCACCGAGGATTGGGAAATGTTTGTCCAAAGCATCTTGGGCAGGGCAGCGTTACCATCATGGGCGGATATGTGGGCAATTCTCCGATAGGAGGAAATCAGGAAGATGACCAAGATGCAAGCAGTAGCAGCGGGACGGTCAAAGTAAAGAAAAAAGAGGAGGAGGATGCAACCCTTGCATCGAAGGGAAGGACGTAGAAGGGGAAGAAGAAGAGGGACCTATATAAGGTACGGTGCTTCAATTGTGGTGAACTTGGACACTTCGCCAGCAATTGTCCTAAGAAGAAGGACAAGGTATCTTATGAATCCAAGGCTACAACAAATAAGGGAGACGATGGGAGTGATGATTATGTAGCCATGAGTGCTCATGAGCCACGGAAGTGGGGTAACATTGATCTGTAGAGAAGATACAGATGGAGACGGCAGGATCATTGAGTAGCCAACTCTTGGATCACATCCATGCTACAAGAGCCTTAAGATAGTAACGAGAGTGAATGGAGAAGTGGGTGCAGAAGGATCACAGTGAAGTGGATGACAAAGGCTAGGATGTTATAGAGGGAGCAACACAGTGCAGAGGCAACATCAACATAGAAGCAGCAGCATAGAGAGGCTGATGGGACTTCAGCAACGTATAGGAGGCATGCTTACGCTGTGCAGAGCTGTAGCAACAGAGTGGCTTCAGGAGGACAGCATGGAGAAACAACATAAGGAGCTTCAGTGATGAGATGTAGCCTGAATGACTCGTTTGTCATTTGGAAGGGGTCCTTCAGTTTCTTACATCTCAGTAACTGAGTTGCAGTGCAGTAGTTGGAAGCATGATGCAACAATTTGAGAGGGAGCTGCAATACAGATGTAGCAGTGACTGTGGCAGAGTCATGGGCATCATTACAGAAAGCAGCAGTAGTGCAATGATGAAGGGTAGCAGGCCAAGCATCAATGCGGAGACCGATGCCAGGGATCAGAGCAATACTTTGGGGAGATTGTATTTCTAGAGCACACTCCTCGCTAATAGGGAGTGTTGAGATTTTGGGGTGGGATCAAATGTTCTCTAGCTCCCAGATTTTGTGGAGGAGATGGAGTACATGAAATCTCCAAGACCCAAAAGTGTTTGGAAGAATTCCATCAGGTTTAAGAGATATTCAAATAATGAATCTTTTTAGTTAAGGACCCTAAGTCTAAATTAGGAAAATTAAAATATTAAAGTGAATTAAATTACACATGTGATGAGAATGACTTAAGTGACGCGGATCAAGCAACTTCTAATATTAGCCGTCGATTAGAAATTATATCATGGTCATTAGTTTCCAAATGAGAAAAGTATAAGAGAAGGTGATCCAGGTGGATATCGATGGCCACCCACCAATTCCATTTGGACCTGCACCATCAATTCTTGCAACTTTTCACTTTCAGCACAACTTACTATTTTTAGCAGGTTTTCGGGTCTTGCACTCCCGGAGCCATTTTGGGGCCCTTATGATCCAGGTGGATATTGGTGGCCACCCACCAATTCCATTTGAAACGCCACCATCAGTTCTTTCAGTTTTTCATTTCAACACAACTTACTATTTTTAGCAATTTTTCGGGTCCTACACTTCTGGAGCTATTTTGAGGCCCTAAACAACATTTTTTGGGAAAATCAGGAGCAACATGGGTCTTTGATTCAATGTTGCTCACACTGAAAGTTGTACTCCTCAGATAGATATTTCTAACGAGGTATGGTGCGCGTCAAACAGAGATCGTATGCCAAAGTTACGTCCCAAGGAAGTTGAAACACCAATTTACCCAAATGGGGCCCATAGTTTTGGCACTTCATCTCCTAGGGTTAGGTTTTTGGACGTTTAGAATTTTCCATTATTTCTGAATAATAAATAGGCCCTCGAGCCTCATTGTAACATAGTTCAGAGACATGTAGCCGCCACATCTATTCTTAGAGATAAGCTACCAATGCCCTATATATTTTATTTCCATTATGTCTGTAAACATATTTCTGTTATTTGATATTAATGAAATGAATTAGTATTTTCATTGCATCTCTGTGTTTATGTCAATTTTTGTATTTTATTTTGTTCCTGCATAAATCTGGATCAGTAGTATCAAAGTGGTCTTCTCTTTCTCTATTTTTCTTTGCATGTCCCCCACGCGGTCACGTTATAAGGTGTTAGGGCTCGATCTGGTTGAAACCTTGCAAGACCAGCCTCACAAACCCTAACAAACTCCCATGGCGGAAGAAAATAAAGATGAGGGAGCAGGAGATCCTATCAAAATATTGCTCGAGGAGGCCCTCGAGAAACAAAGGAACGTGATGATATATAACTTTGCTCAGCGACGCATCTGCATCCAACAACCACTCTAGAGGCGCCACTCCCTTCAAGGTACAAATAAACTTTGACATTCCTATATTTGAAGGCCAAATATATGTAGACACCGTCGATAGATGGTTGAATTTGCTAGAAGGGTATTTCTCAGTCCATGATTTCTCCGACTGAGAAAAGATTATTTTTGCACTCCTCAAAGCCGCCCCCCATGTCAAGGACTGGTGGGAAACATACTGTGAGAAAAAGGATGAGGAGGAGCCCTCTCTGTTCTCGACCGCACCCACTTGGAATTCATTCTGAGACGACATTAAGGAACAATATTACCCTATGGGGAGCTATGAGGACAAGTACATCCAATCGACCACGCTGCGGCAGTAAAGGGATCAAGATATGCATGAACTGACGAATTTGTTCCATACCTTGCGCACAAAGTTGGGTATTAAAGATTCATAGAGACATTTGGTGCTCAAGTACCACAGGTGTCTATATAGACATATTCAATAGGAAATGGAGTTCCTCGACATTACATCACTTGGCACGACATATCGCTATATCGCCAAGATCGAGCATAAATTTAAGCAGAAGAAGCGAGACTTTGGATCCGCGAATCTGAAGCCAGGGAAAGGCATCCCTAAACCGTCGAATAAGGGGCAAGGCCAAAGTGGGGTGACTCATAGCAATAGAAAAAATCCAAAGAAGGACACGGGGAAGTTGTGAATTTCATAAGAACCCCACTCATAACACAAATGAGTGTCGGGCCAAAAATTCGTTGGTGGCCGAACTAAAGGCACCCGAATCAGATGCATGTTTTGATCCTGAGTCAGAACCAGAGAAAGGAAATGACAAAGGGAAGAAAATAATTGATGCAGATCCCAGTCCCATTGTTTTCACCACTAAGATCCAGAGGGAGGATACCGAGGATCCAAAGGAGTCAGAGCGCCTCTTCCATTCGCAGATGTGGGTGAAGGGTTCTCCACTGCAATTCCTTGTCGATAGCGGAAGCCAAAACAACCTCATTTCAACAGAGGTCATGAAACACCTCGACCTACCGACTATAGCACACCCGCAGCTGTATACAATCAGCTGGCTTCACCCAGGGAGAGATCTCGGCGTCTGCCAGTAGTGTCACCTTCCGTACAGTATCAAGCCATTCACGGATGAGGTATTGTGTGATGTTGCTCCTATTGATGTAGCTGATATATTATTGGGCCAACCATTCTTATGGAGGCAACATGATGTGTATGAGTCTAAGCCTTGTGTTGTTATTATTACTTTGGGAAATAACTTGTACAGAATACCAGAGGTAGTACCGCTTGCTGTCATCTCTTTGACTACTGCAAAACAACACACTAAGATAGTTTCCCAAACTAGGAAATTTAATTTCGTTACAACTCGCTCACAGGGAAAGAAGAATATTTTGGCCACAACCTCGAAACATGGCTCCCCTGCGCGGCTTCAGCAGATGAACAAAGTCATGGAGGAACATGACGACATTTTCTCCTCACTCAGAGAGGTTCCTCTACACTGTCAGGACAAGCACTCGATTGATCTGACCCGCAACGCACCGTCGCCTGATGTTGCCATACCTCATGTGACTGCACAGATAGAATCCACACATGTACTGTCTAAGGCTGATAAAGAAACCAAATTTACTAAACGCATCCAGCATGTCCGCCCGCAGGTCCATGACATCTTCGAGAAATCTAAAACCCAGTTCAATAGAATTTGCCTCATCTCATGGAGGATCTCAATGCAATGGGGACCATTGCTTCCTAAGGAGGGAGGAATGATCCAAGTAGATATCGGTGGCCACCCACCTATTCCATTTGGACCTGCACCATCAATTTTTGCAGTTTTTCACTTTCAACACAACTTACTATTTTTAGTAGGTTTTGGGGTCCCTCACTCCCGAAGCTATTTTGGGGCCCTAATGGTCCAGGTGGATATTGGTGGCTGCCCACCGATTCCATTTGAAATGCCACCATCAGTTCTTTTAGTCTTTTAGTTTCAGCACAACTTACTATTTTTAGCAGTTTTTCGGGTCCTGAACTTCCAGAGCTGTTTTGAGGCCCTAAACGACATTTTTTAGGAAAACTGGGAGCAACGTGGGGCGAAGTTGCTCACATTGAAAGTTGTACTGGGATAGATCTTTCTAATGAGGTATGGTGCAAATCAAACAGAGATCGTATGCCAAATTTACATCCCTGGGAAGTTTAAACACTAATTTACCCAAACAAGGCCCATAGTTTTGGCGCTTCATCTCCTAGGGTTAGGTTTTTGGACGTTTAGAGTTTTCCATCGTTTCTCAATAATAAATAGGCCCTAGAGCCTCATTATAACACAATTCAGAGGCATGTAGCCGCCACATCTCTTCTTAGAGATAAGCTACCATCGCCTTAGCTATTTTATTTCCATTATGTCTCTAAGCATATTTCTGTTATTTGATATTAATGAAATGAAGCATTATTTCTGCTGCATCTCTGTGTTTATGTCTATTTCTGTATTTTATTGCATTCCTGCATAAATCCGGATCAGAAGGGGTTGGGGTCAGTTGGAGAAGGCACACATTGGTAGAGCACTGAAGCTAAGCTGAAATTTTAGGGCGTGGTTTGCTAAGAATTTCAAGAAGATTTTGTAGTGCAGTGAGGGGTAGTATTGGTGAGGGATTTAGATCCAAGGCTAAGAATACAACTACGAAAGAGGCAGCATATTCAACAGTGTAGAGGGAAGCCAGTGCTATGCATTCTAGTTAGAGCCTAACATGGGCAACGCAAATGCAGCAGGAGCCACGCACGGTTGACGCAGGCCCAGTCAGGGAAGCGTAGGGTCAGCGTAAGCCCTTCAGGGGTGATGCAGGCCCTTCTAGAGCAGTGCAGAGGCTGATGCAGGCTAGTAAGTTGGACACTTAGCACAACAAAACTAATACACTCCTTTCAGATCAGGTTGGTATCGGAGCTAGAGTTTTTATCTCTGGTGTTTTTATGTGAAAATATTTGTTAACTGTTTGCAAGGGTTTTCATGCTTACTAGGCTCAAGCTTAAGAGAGGAGAAGGAAAATTGGTGCATCCAAGAGGTTCTCAAAGTGAGCCACAACAAAGGAGGGCAAGATTTCCACATTCTCCACTAACTAGTTCACCTCCAAGAGAAGCAGAAGCAACATCAAGCATGCCTCCAGGAGAAGGAGAAATCCATGAAGAGATGGATCCCAAAGAGGAAGAAAGAGTGTACAGAAAAGCATTTATTGACTTAACTGAAATGGTGAGAGTCCTTTATCAAGAAAGGAATGATAAATTAGAAGAGGAAAGGTCCAAACTTCACAAGGAAGGACAAGGATCATCAGGAGGCCATAATGATGAAGATAAATCCAAGAAGGGTAATGGAGGAAATGGAGACAGTGGAAAGTCACCATAATCACCCTCATCTTCATCTTCATCATCCTCTACTTCATCTTCAATACATCAGCCATACAAGTCAAAGAAAATGGGTAAAAGTCATTTTCTAAAATTTGATGTTAAGTATGAATTTCCAATGTTTAATGGTGAAGTTAATGCAGAAAAGCTATATAATTGGATTAGGCAATTGGAGATTTATTTGAGAATCCAAAACTTTCATGATGATGATACCAAAATCCAACTAGTTTCATTGAGGATGGAAGGTGCAACACTTGTTTGGTGGGAATCCAAAACAAAGGAGGAGATAAATAAGTATGGTAAGATTATTTTTTCATGGTCTGTTTTCATTTTTGCAATAAAACAACAGTTCTATCCATTAGCTCACATGCAGAAAGCCATAATGGATTGGCAAAATTTTAAACAATTGAAAGGACAAAATGTACAAGTTTATACTCAAGAATTTAGGAGAAGATCTCTTTTATTAGGAGTAGATTTGCATAGCCAAGACACTTTTCTCAAGTATATAGGAGGCTTACATACCTACCTAAGACATACTATGCTCATGTTTAACCCTACAAGCCTAGATGAGGTTTGTGTTCAAGCCACACATTTAGAGGCAAAGGGAAAACAAAACTTAGATGAGAATGGGGGAAATGAGTTTAAAGGCAAATGGAAGAAAAAGAGAAATGCAAATGTCAGAAAAGAAAAGGGAAAATTCTTTTGCAAACACTGTTCTAAAACTAGCCATGATGAAGACCATTATTGGAAACTTCATCCAGAATTGAAACCAGAAAGTTTTAAAGCCAAAGAGAAAGCCAAGGAGAAAGGCAAAACTGTTGCAATAGTTGAACAAGACCTAGGGTCAGATTCAGGAGATGAAACAAAAATCATAGCTATGGGACTAAAGAACATAAAGGGGAAAGAGAAAGAAACTAAACCCAGTTCTAGTATTTCTAACTGTCACATACAAGCTCCAAGTGAAGAAAAGAGAATTGAATTGTTTCATGTAAGCGTCATTTCCAAACATACCAAGGTTGACACATTGTTTGACAGTGGGTCAGAAGAAAATTTAATCTCTGAAGACTTGGTCAAGAAGCTTAATCTTGAGACCATTCCACATCCGAAACCATATCCACTTGGTTGGATTTGTAAGGATGCAAATTTACAGGTTTCAAAGAAGTGCATGTTGCGTTTTAAAATAACTACACATTTCATTGACACAGTTGAATTAGATGTTGTTCTGCTTGATATAACAGGTATGGTGTTGGGCAGTCCTTACTTGTATGACAGGAAAGAAATCTTTCATTGCTATGAGAACAAATACCATTTCTTCAAAGATGGAAAGGAGTATATTGTGAAAGGTCATCGCAAAAAACTAGACACTTCTTTAGTTAATGCAAGGCAGATGAAGAGGCTCATCAATGCAAGCCAAAAATTGACATTGACGATGATTAAATAAAGAGAAGTTTTACATAATCCTTTTCAAACAAATGGTGATGTATGTAATGAGTTGTTTCAGTTTGAAATCAGGTTGTCTTTGAAAAAAGATGACAAACAGTTGCAACGGTCGACATTGGTATTGAAAGGTGCTGAAAACAAAGTGCCAGTGAAAAAAGTTGCAAAAGTCTAAGAGAGGGAAAAGCAACTTAGCAAAGAAGGCACAAAACTCAGAAATGTTCATTTCTAGTTTCAGAAAGGCATGGTACAATGGCGAAGAAACTTGGTCAGTAATCGACACAATTTCAAAGAAAATTCAACAAAAAATCGCCATAAGGACAGGATGCAAGGTGAGAGTAATTCCAAGTTTCCTTTGATTATAGAACAATGTAGAAACATGATGTTTACTACAAAGTTAAGTTGTTTTTCTGCAAGTTCAGTAAATGTGCAACATGACAGTGTTAAAATCAACAATGGTTGGTTGATGGGATCAAGGAAAAATTTGTCGTTTCATGAAAATCTCCGATTAATGAAATTAGGGGAATTTCAGTGGATAGAGATTGGAAGAGTGGGGACACAGTCTCCTCATCTTCATGTTCAGTAGTCCAGAGAGATTTTGGGGTCCAAAAGCTTCCAAGTCAGGAGGTGTGATCAAGGGATCAAGTGTTATGCTAAAAAATGAAAGTGCTCGAAACAGGTTTGAACCTAAGTGACCTGAAAGGTCTCGTTGTTGCAATTCCGACGCCATGAACGGTTCGAAAAACCGATGTCGTATGAGGAAGATATCACTTTCTGTCCGTTTTCCCAAACAATAAAATTTTGTGACTGGATGCCCAATCAACATGTAGGTATAGTCAGTAGGAATATTAATGGAATATTCCATTTTTCTAAGCCAACGGGATGGTGCCACGTGGCATGTTTCGAGCTGTTGGATGTTGGTGGTACAACTCAATTTGGACCGTTCGATGGTTTTTGATAACCAATGGATGAGCGACATGTGGTCAGCCCGGAGGCTGCCACATGTCCTCAGGAGTGTGTGTTAAAATTTTTATGGAGCTCTGGAGGTTTGAACAGCTGACCTCCTGCCCGCAGCAAAGTCCTTTTACCAGCCCACCTACACATTAGTTCTTAACATTAGAAGGGAAAAAGTTTTATTTATAGTTTAAAGGTTTTGCAATCGGGGGTTTGGGGAGGCAATCCCAAAGGGCCATCCCCCCCTTCCATGTGCCCAAGCGCTAGAACCTTGGCCTTTAACCCAACGGATATCCAATAGTCCGACGGTCAATGCCAAGTCATTCACATGAAGTTTTAAACCACGGAAAGCTACGGTCATCCGACGACAACAACCCTAACCTCCGGCGGGTGGTAATGACCTGTCACATGGCGGGTTAAGTTGTAAGTTATGATGACGGTAACATCGACCGTAACCACCGGTGGGAAGGAAACGTGTTCACATGCACGCAGTTTTCGGGTTTTAAATTGCCACAGTTATGGAACCGTAAAACACCATGTTCCACTCCATAGTCAAAGTTATTTCAAACTGAACCGCGCGAGTTACATCGAAGGGTCGGCTTGTGACCACTCCGCTTAACAATTAAAGACTGGCAGAGTTGGTAGCGACGCCCTATTTTTGGGGTTTTTATTAAATTTAACTTAAGTTAACTGCCTGTCTCCACATTTAGTGGAGCTTTCCTAGCTGACATTGGGAAAATGCATTAGGAGGTCAATTTTCGACCCGTTTTTGTGAAACAAGAGTCTAACTAGGTTAATTTGAGAATTTTGGAGCCATTGGTGCGGAGAAAACATCCATTAGAGGCCTGTAAACATATGTAATTTACAATTTTGAGCATAATGACAAAGAGGGACATGCCATTGGGAGCTGGACCAACAGATGTAGCCCATGAGGGGTGAACTGATTCATCATGCCTACTATGTAAAACTTATGTGTGAATGTTTTTCTCTATTATGCACTGTTGTTCAGTGTTTTTAAGGCTTATTTACGTGCTTAAAGTTCACTAATTCATCTAATTTTCATGGTTTAAACTCTCATTCCTTAAGCAAACATATGGAGACAATTTGTACATGTTTATATTACTGAAAGGACACTTAACATAGTAGAACTAATACATTCCTTTTAGACCAGTAAGGCTGACACAAAGGGCTGAGGAGCAGCATCATATGTGGTCTAAACCATATTTTCTGTCTCCGAGTGAAATAGGTATTGTTGTTGTGATTTTCTCTATAGGGACAACCATGTCTGGTGCCTAGAAATTGTTGTATTCAGAATCTCCTTAATAATAAAACCCTCCAGAGTTAGCTGCACCGGTTTTCCCGCATTGTGTTTTTCTAAGGACATCTGTTTGAAAAATCTTTGTGTCACTTTTTCATATGAGCGTGCTATTCAGTAAATGATCTGTATGTGTAGGATGCTATTTGTGTTTGCTTTGTTGTTTTTCTGAATATTCAGATTAATAACTTGTATGATTAATCAAGTAGGATAAGTAAATCAATGGTTAGCAGTAGGATTTCTTAGATTAAGAAATTTTCACAGTTAGAACTTGGATCACCTTATACGATCTCACTAGTAACTTTATATGCCAACGCTGCCAAATGTAAATGCGAGCTCGAAATTTGGAAATTTGAGCTTTATAGACAATGCATTTGTGAGTTAGTAAAGGGCACATATGTCTGAATTCATGAGCATCATAAACATAGTAAATAAAGCATGCCTCAGACAAACCAATAGCAGTTTGTGTTCACATCTAACTTATTACTTAGTACTGACTCACTAAGCTGTGTTTGTGTGAAACTCATGGAAGTTATTCAAATTGCAAAGATGTAAAGAAGTTAATTATGTATTAGAGTTCAACATTTATTGCGTGTAAGTTGTAACCTACCAAAGTCAATTTGTCAACAGACAATAGATGTGAAGGGAATTAATATGTAACATGGTTTAGATTCTAATGTCACTTTCATCATTATACTAAATGTGGCGATATTATTGTAAATGGTGTATCGTGTGAGTCAGATAATTAAATCCCTTTTCCAATCGCCATAAAATTTCTTAACCCATAATTTATCCAACAAACCTTCACCGACCATTTTGTTATATTATCATTTTTTTCTTTTTAAACAAGTATAAATAGAAATTAATATTTTTTAACGCATAATTTTCGCTTTGCACTTTTAGGACGTGCTAGACCCCTATTGATGGGTTGTTACGTGTTCAATTTTGAACCCTGATTGGATTACACATGAGATAAATAAATATATAATTGTAAAATAATAAAATTAAATTTTATTTTTTGTGGGTTCTAAGAAGAAAAAGCATTTATCTTATATTGTAGTTGTTCTTAATAACAATTTATAAAAGGGGTGTTAAGGCTTATTTGTTTTTAATAATAATTTATAAAGGGGGCATTTAGGCTCGACTCAACATTGCATAGTTTTGGTGATAAGCATCTCATTGGTGGACTGGTCTTTTTCCATCCAATAAATGGGCTAGCCTCGACCTAGGCTCATCTTAGTCACACACAAAACACACACACACACATATATTAGTGTAGAAATTTTAGAAATTTGTGCTTAACGTAAATTCAAGCATGTATCATTTATAGAGTTAATAAATGGATATGATTTATCTGAAAGAATAATTATTACATAAAGTGGTCCAAAAACTAGAATGTTTTCTTCTCTCATCTTGTTTATTCTTGATGATCCAATTTATTCTTATATGATTTCATCATTTTTTTCATTTTTCAATAGCATTTGTCATATTTAGAGATAATTGAAGAAAGATTCCTAAAAATTAATCCAATAAAAAATTCAAAGGTTTTTTACCATGACGAATACTTATGCTACTTAAGTGACATCTCATGCTACTTCACATTGTCTAGTGTCACAAATAGCACAACAATAAAAATAAGATAAGAAAAGGAGCAGATAATTGAACTTTCGCCAACCTTAAGGTTCCTCAAAGTAAACTTTTAATTTTAGAGCTGAATTATATATATATTACAACAAATAAATTTTTTTAATGTCTAAACCAAAAACATAAAGTAACTTAAAAAAAATAAACATTGAACAAACGTAGTTCAAGGGAATTATATTTTCTAGCCTTAACGACACACTCCCCAACAAATAATTGATCTAAAAATAACTTTGAAACAAAAGATTTGTTACTGCCACAAATCTATTCTCTTAGCTTTTATCTATTTGTAAAATCACTCAACAAAGTCTCCTTGTTGGGCCAGAATTGTAATCTACGGATAAACTACGCTTCCCTAGACTAGTGTCTAGTCTAGAACAACAGGTGAAAGACTACACTACCCTTTTTCCTAACTCAAAACAGATATACAGAGAGGATTGGATGCTTACTTGTTTCAGTCGCTTCCAAATGGATCCTTTCTGTCGCTTCCACTACAACCTCAACTTCAAGCAATTTTAAATATCTGAATGCTTCCTGCAAGAAAAAGCACTGAAACAACAGAAGATACAGTAATATAGATATCTATTCAAGTTAATTAGCCAAATCAATTAAGCATAAACTACATTCATCAACAAAGATTTTACAACATGGAAAATCAAAGTAAACATGGATGCATGTAGGGAAAAACAAGAAGTACTCTTTATTGATGATATAAGGAGAGGTTACAACCTAGTGACTGATTCATCTTGACCATCCAGCAAAGTTCCTTAGTCTCATCACAGCATAAGTCTCTCCACTAGCAGCTCCACAAATCAAACTCTTTATTGAAAATTCTCCAGCATTTCTCTACTCAAATTCTTCCTCTTTGAACACTTAGCTTTGTGTTCAATTTATAGATGAACTGTAGGTTTTTTTGCAATAAATTTCATTCAAAAAATAGGCAAGACATGTTTTCCAGTCATGTAGATGTCAATGGACACTTGGATCCGAAGCATGACACATGTGAACCCTTCTAGAAGACACTGGCCAAGTGGAGATTCCAGAACAATGAGAATTTCACTCCCAATCTGACCAACGCACCTTTGAATGTCGGGAAGTGATTTGAAGAGCAGCCCAGAATGGAGCTACTTGCATATGCAATGCACTTAGGCCCCTTAGAGCCTACGTTGGTGAGCTCCCACATGTTTAATAATAAGCTTCAAACCATGGAAAAGCCTTGATTTGATGAAAATATTGTTTCATTCATGAATGTTTCCTGTCTTAGAGCATATAGCAACTGAGATAATAGGGAATGATAGACCCTTCGATGATCGGTCCTGGAGATGATGCCCAGTTAACCAGGTCATTGGGAATGGTGCCCAGATTGACCTATAACATTTGCCCCCTAAAGCATGAGATCCAAATAATAAGAACATTTGATTGAGATGCTTTACACTGTGATGAGACTGGAAACAAAGCGGAATGGTCACCTGCATCAATATTACAATACATTACATCATGATAAATCCTCTATTGATCATAATTGCTGAGGGTAGGCATTCCCATAGTCAGCACATAAAACAATCTAATAACATGTACATAATTCATAAAGTCATCTACATTGTAATGTTGCCCAGATGCAGACATCGCCTACAGATATAGGCCCATGTTTGGATGACAATCTGTATGTAAGGTCACCATACAGATGATGTGTACAAAAATCCTAAAATCACAGCCCAGATGGCTGAAACTAGATCTGGGGTCTTCTTATCTCATTCACCCGATCATTCGGGTACAAGTCTAGCCATGCAAATATATGATTTGTCATCGAACATGGAAAGACATCATTTGATTACCAGCCAATAATGAAAGCTGTTAACAAACGCGAGATAACCACCATTAATGAAAATGGCCCTCAAGTTATTGCAGTACATTTCGTAAGGTGTGAATAGATTATTTGATGTCGAACGCCAAACAAAATCTTTCGGTCAAAAGTCCGGAAGCGAGGATCTTGTCGATGCTGTAACAAGCCTCATGGTACTGGAATCTGATGTTTCTAAGTGAACTTCCTGGATATTGATTTGTAGTCGACAGGAAGTCACCTTATTACAAAATTGGAGTTACTGATTTCGGAGACAAGGGTATGAGTTGATATAACAATTGTCAGCGATGACGATCATGAAAATGAAGGTTTATGAGTATTGCAGATGGATGAGTTCTTAATCACTGGATGACTTCTCTTGAACATATCGGAGACACTCTGATGAGTTGGCGGCATTGACCCAAAATCGAAGTGAAGGTATGATGAACCATAGGTGTGAATGAACCGTCAAGATGATTACCCAACCCAAACAGTCACAGACATGGAGTGAAATAAGTGTCATGTTCAAGAGCGACTTGCTACCAAAAAGAAACTTTGCTTGCTTTTCCCAAATTTTCCCCGGTCATTTTTCGACCAGTACCTCTTTATTTTTTAACAAGCTTGAGGAGGATAACATTTGCTTGATCTATAATTCAACCCTTTGGGCGAATCAAGAATGAAGGCATCACTATTTAATAATTTAACGAGTCTATACATGAATGAAACTCGATTCTTGTCATGATTGACAAGCCCGTCGGCTATTTTATGTTTTAACGAGCGAGACAAGGATGTTCCCCAAATTTTTTCATAAGCTTAGAGTTTGAAAAGAGGACAAAAGAGGACTCCAAAAGCACTTTTTCAGAATTTGTCTCTCAGATCCGAAAAAGTGTAAAATAATATCTGAAAGAACCTCTTTGGTCATGTTTAACCAAGGTATTCCTTTTTCGTAAATAATCCATCTCAGTTCGGAAAAGGGTTAAACTTATACTTAGTAGATATCAATTCATTTACTTTAACGAGCTTGAAATGACAAGTGCTTGGCAATATTTTCACATTATCGGAGTCTGAAAAGAGCTGAAAGAAGACTCCAGGGGTTACTTTTTTGCTGTTATCGAAGCTCAAAAAAGAGATAAAAGTGCGCTTCAAATCCTTTTTAGTTTTTATCAAAGCTCGAAAAATAAGAAGAAAAAGTATGATTTATGGTCAAGTCCTTCTTTGAAATAAATCTGCATGAGTAATCTGTTCGTCAGTTGTATTTCCTGTTCGAAACAACATCAAATGGATTAAAAAAATACCTATTTCATGATAAAAACATAACAAAACCATAGTCATAGCAATAAATTTAACTTGCAAGTAATGAAATGACTATATAAAGCAGTTTCACTATTCATTTTACCATTCCATAGTTACCATTTGCATTTTGGAGCTCTGAACCTGATTTTGCCCCTGAACTTCGGTCGTTGATTGTGGTCGTTTCTGTGGACGGATTTCATCACCGTCTGATCCAGGTCAGTAGTAAAAACCTCCTCTTTCTTTCAGTAGTCATTTCATTTCCATTCTTTACAAATTTTTAGGGTTTTGAGGCCCCTAGGGTAAATTTTGCCCAAAATGAGGGCAATGCACCCTTGTACATCGAAACCTGCGTTGCATAGCAGGTACAGTGAAGGGTACCTATATATGCAACGCACTGTCTTCACCTAGGGAGTGTGTTGGGCGCAGTTCATGTTTTTGATTTTCAAGATGTGCTCAATATTTGCCTAGTTTTCTGTAATGAATGGTATCTAATGGATCTTGTGGTTGATTTTCAGGTTTCCATTGGATAATAATGACGATTACATGGAGAGAAAGAGAACATGAAGAACAAGATATGATTGCCTTGAATGATCCGGGTACTGTAAGAGCTTTGAGAAATTTCGGGCTGCTTAAGTACTTTAAATTGTCGGGAATGAGGCAACAGATAGAACTCTTGGAGTTCCTTGTTCAAGCATGGGATCCAGCGATAGAGGCATTTCACATAAAAAATCAAGTGTTGTCCATAACAGTTGAGGATGTATATTTTCTCACAGGTTTGTCGAGGAGAGGTTTGCCCATTTCACTCACAGGATATACCGTTGGAGGAGAAACAATGAGGGATTATGTTACGCAGTATTGCTATCCGGGGTCAGAACCTAGAAAATATGGAAAAATAAACATTCGTGATGTCAGGGATTTTCCTCTGAGAACCATCCTATTCACGATCGCTAAACTAGTTGGCACCGTTACACTCCATGTGGCAAACAGATCATATATGCAGTATGCATTGGAATGCTTAGAGCCAAAAGTTTTCAACTGGTGTGAATTTTTTCTATCTCAAATAAAGGAACAACTGAATAAAGCAAAGGGAGGAAGGAAGAAAAATTTCAGTTATGGTTCTATCCTTATCTCCTTCACTTTGGAACGGATTCCACTGATGCAGCCACAACATGTAACATTGGATATGTCTAGTCCTAGAGATCCTCAAATGCAGAGATGGGTAGAACTCATGGGTCGGCATTCAGGCCAATCGATCGTCATGTTCTCGACTGCATTCTTCGCTTGGTTCAGGCGACAGATCGTCGCCATCAATGAGTATGCATATGCAGGTGTCGACTTCCGAGGAGATCCAGATCTAGTTTTACCAGAAGGCGCTCAGTGGGGTGCAATAGGTAAGATTGATTTGACCATGTTTTTTGATTTTTATAAGGTTTATACAATTTTTTGTGTGTTTTGACTTCATTCCAAGACTAAAAAAATTGTTTTAATGTAATGTAGATATTGGTCGTGTTCAACCAGTAGAGGAACTAGAGCGCGAAGCGGATGCGCCAGCAGAGAGGGCTGTCGGGAGAGCAGTCTTTCAGGACCTTGATATGGCTGAGACTCTTGCTGAGCTCCAGCAGCACATAGAGGGGTTGACCTTTGGGATTCCAGATTTCCGGATCGAAGAGCTTCCCATGCGACTGCAGCGACACACAATTGGGGTTCCTAACCGTTGGATGCGGTTGCTCCGTAGGATTGCTAGATCTATAGCGTGCTATCATGAGCACCACTAGTTTACTTATGATTTTTTGCATACATTTTGAGGTCAAATGACCAACGTGTCTTGGGCACAAATTTTGTAAAAAACCTATAGCTATCTATCTATATGTTTTCAAAGTTTTTCGTATGTTTAATACACAATCCTATTCAATGATGTGAATGTTTTCTTTACCTATGTCGCAAATTTCTATCTAAAACTTGATTAGCTAATGAATCAGTTAAAGTGTTCAGATTTCTGGAAATGTGTTGATATTGAATGAAATCAAAATGTCTCTCCAAAAGTTGAACTCTTAGGAACAATCTAAGAAGTGTTGGATTTCTAATAGTATAAACACTAGTAAGTTGTAGTACCACAAGTTGTGAGTCTAACCTGATGATTATGCGGTTAATACCAAATGAAATGGCATCAGAGAGAAGTTCGATCAATGCACTATACTCAAAGATATTGTTCGTTGATCTACCAATACAAATCCCTTGAAAACTCACTAACTCGTCGTTCGGAGCGAAAATGGCCCACGCTACAGAGGATAGATTCTGCGTACTACGACTAGCACCATCAGCATATCCAAAAAATGGTTCCAAAGATTCAGACATCTACCATAAAATGTAAAGAAGATTACTAACGTCAAGAAAAATCTAAAAAAGAAATTAAGATAGTGAATTCAAATCAACAGCATATAAACAATATAATACAAAAAATTACTACGCTCATGATTAAGCATAGTAACGTTTAAGATATGACCGATTTCTAGGCTGCTCCAATGGAATCCCATCGTAATCAACTAACTCATAGGCACCTTTAGCAAGAACTCTTTTGACAATGTAGGGGCCATGCCATAACGGCTTGAATTTCCCTGTACCTATTTTATCAGCTTCTTGGTCGTAAAGAAGGACCAAGTCGCCCTCTGAGTATATGCGAGGCTGGACATTTTTGTCGTATTGCGCCTTTATACGTCTCTTGTGCGCTTCGTTGGCCAATTGGGTTTCACGACGCGTTTCATATAGATGGATGAGGTTAAGGAGACATGCTTCTTCTTCAGAGGTGTCAGGTAATAAGTCTATCGTGAGTTTTAACGATGATATTTCACATTGGATTGGTAAGATAGCTTCCAGACCATACACCAATTGAAAAGGAGTAAATCCGGTAGCGTTTCTCACCAAGGTTCGATACGCCCACAAGGCGGAGTACAGGATCAAGTGCCAGTTCCTTTTACAGACTCCTATCATTCGCTGAAGCATTCGTTTAAGAATTTTGTTAATAGCCTCAACTTGTCCATTCGATTGTGGATAATAAGGAGTAGAATTATCATGCGACAATCCTAACTTGACTGTCAATTCAGACATCATATGGTTGCGAAAATGCTTCCCATGATCCGTAACTATAGCCTGTGGGACCCCAAACCGTGTAATAACATGGTTAAAAAAAAAACAATGCAGCTGTTTGTCCTGTGTTGTTGAATGTAGGCATCGCTTCGGCCCATTTGGTAAAATAGTCGATTGTGACAATAATATAACCGTGCCCCCCGGACGAAGGAGGGTTATAGGTCATGAAATCGATACCCCATTTTGTAAATGGTCCAACAGAGACAACATGATGCATTGGCATTGGCGGTTTGCAGATTTTACGGTCATAAATCTGACATGCATGACAACTTCTGACTGTGAGGATACAATCTCGAAAAATAGTAGGCAAAAAGTAACTGGCGTGGAGTATCTTCTGCGCGGTAGCATAACTAGATAAATGTCCACCACAAGCCCCAGCATGAAAATCATTTAGCACTTTTTCGGCCTCCTCATGAGTGAGGCACCTCCTTAAAATGGTATCGACACCACGACGATAAAGTGTATCGCCGACGATCTGATAATATTTTGCTTGGTATCGAATACATCGCTGATTAGAGCGAGAGGTATTAGGTCGAAAAGTTTGGGTTTGGAGATAAATGATGAAATCCCCATACCAAGGATCAGATGATCCGATCAAAAACAGAGACTCGTTTGGAATAGATGGTTCTGACGTAGTTGCAGTACTATCACAGGGAAGGTCACAGAGAAGCTCAGCAAAAAATAAAGACTTCTTTGACTTGGATTTGATAAATTCCAAATCAAATTACTGCAAAATGATGATCCATTTTGAATATTTCCCCCCTAGCAATTGACGTGATAAGATGTAAGTCATGGGGTTGCAATTTGAAACTATTGTTGTTTTTCGGAGCAGGATATAATGGCGAAATCTTTGGATAGCTTGAACAGCTGCCAAGGCAAGCTTTTCCACGTATGAGTACTTAACTTCCGTATCATTGAGATTACGACTCAAATAATAGATCGGATGTTCAGTTCTATCTTCTACTTGGACCAAAACCATAGCGATGGTTGTTTCAGCCGCGACGATATATAGGAAATAATCATTTTGATAATTTGGAGGATACATTAATGACACTCGGACAAGATGGTCCTTGAAAACATCAAAGGAAGCTTGAGAAACTTGGTCCCAATGGAAGGGAACCCCCTTTTTCAATAATCAAGCAAATCCTTTAGCCATTTTGGCGTAGTTTGGAATGAACCTTATCAGGAAGTTATCCTTTCCTTGAAGTTTCTGTATCTGAAGTAAGTTTGAGGGTGCAGGCAAATCAAGAATGGCTTGTACCTTCAATGGGTCTATTCGAATTCCTTCTTTTGAGACTACGAATCCGAGCAATCGACCAGAACCAACACAAAACACACATTTGTGCGGATTGAGGCATATCTTGTAGTGTCGGCAGCGTAAGAAAATGGCTCTCAAATGCATCGGGTGATCAGTCTGTTTTCGTGAATGCGCTCGTAAATCATCTAGATATGGTTGAACAATGTGCTTGATGTCGTTTAAAGCATAATCCATTGCTCTCTGAAAAGTTTCCCCAACGTTCTTTAAACCAAACGAAAGTTTTCGATATGCGAATGTGCCCCAGGGACAGATGAATGCTGTCTTATGTTGGTCATCTGGGCGGATATTGATTTGATTGTAGCCGGAAAATATTTCGCATCCAGCAAAATCGTCAATAATCTGGTCGATAAAGGGTGTAGGATAGTTGTCTTTTGGACAAGCCTGATTAATATCCCGATAATCGACGCACACTCTAATGGTTCCTTTTTTTTTCATAACAAGAACGATATTGGAAACCCACTCAGTTAGCGGAATAGGGTAAATGAAACCAGCATGAAAAAGTTTTTCAACTTCTGTTTTGATGGCAGCGGCTTTCTTCGGATGAACAGGACGAAGACGTTGACGCACCGGTTTGACATCAAGATACATATTAATAGTGTGTTAAACTATACTAGTATCTATGCCTGGCATTTCCTCGTAAGACCAAGCGAATACGTCACAAAATTCATGAAAAAGAGAGCGATATGAATCAAGTTCTAATGGAGAACAAGATACACCGACATGAATATTTTCTACAATGCCAAGTTTAGTCGAAATATCGATAGAAACCGTTTCTTCAATATTTGATAAATTTCGCTCAGATTCAATTGCATTAATTGGAAAAGAATTCGAAAAGAAATTTTGAATGGATGGGTGATATAGTTCACTAAGATTATTTTCTTCATAATCTGGAAGATGGGAACAATGATGATAATCTTCCCATGGTTCTCCTTCTACCATCATAGCTTCCAAAATATTTTCATCTGTCAAAATTTTTGAGGAAAATGAATCAGATGGAGTACCAAAATCTAATGAATGATCAACTGAAACACTCGGTGACGCTGATTTCGGATTTTCTGCCCAAGCCAAATAGATTGATTGATATTGTAGCTCAATAAGGCTAAGCGGTAAAACATCATCCAACGTAGAAATATCAAAATCACCCATACTCTCCCTTAAGCCAGATGGATTGGAAGGGATCATGTATCAGGTCTCTATACTTGCAATTTCTACCGATGTCGCGGGCGGCGGTAATGCAAAGGTTCCCATAAGGGTGGAATCCTTTAAGAGTCCTACACCAATGTTCTGGATTTCTAGTTGGGGTAAGTGAACATACGGAACACTTCCAGTTACCTACGAAGTGGAGGAAAAAAAGGATAATTGATTAATGACTGTAATAGTACCCTTATGAGAAAAGGCAACCATTCTAAAATATGTAGAAAAAATCGCAGTCATCGCGTATACCCATGGTATTCCGAGTAAAATATTATATTCAAGGGGTCCGTCAACAACCTCAACATCAATACCTACTATTTTTCCCCTTAATTCAACTTGCAGGTTATTGATAATACCACAAGGTTTATATGTTCTTCCATCAAAAGCCTTCAACGTCGTTGATGAATGCGATAATCGCGGTGAGCCAAGTGACTTCCAACAGTTTAGAGACATAATGCACGTAGATGCTCCCTCATCAATAATAGTGCGATGAACAAGGTGATTGAGAACATTTACTTGGATGGAGAATGCCAATTCTGCTGGTAGCTGCGGTACATAGCCCGTATGATTAAAGACGACAAGATTAGAATTAGTCGGATCAATTCCACCAATGGATGACAATAAATCCTGCTTCTGGGAGGGAAAATTTTGTAATACCTCAAGAGCAGACATAGCTGAAGGGGATTGAGCCAAATCTTCAACTATATTATAATTTTGTGCAACTCTTGCTCGAGGATTATATGTCGATTTATGAATTACTCCCTTCGGTGGCTTAATCTTCAATTCAGGAATAACTGGAGGTGGTACTGATTCAATAGATGGATTCGTTGTTGAGGTACTAGGTTGATCAGTCGAACTACCATAGTCTTTATTCCACTTCGACACCAAAATATCTTGTGAAGTTTTTGTACTGGATAACATTAACACTTGGGAACTAGGAGCTGGATCCGTAACAACCAAATTTGCGTCTGGATTTGGAAATGGGTGTGTCAACACAACCGATGCGTTTGAAGTCCTGATTATTTTTGAGACTTCAGCGTGGTGAGGACAATCCCTAACAATGTGTTCCTCATTATAGATTATGGATGGATATCAAGGTTTCCGTGGTCCTGACGATTGATCAGATGATCGTTCCTACGGGTTAGAAGTTTTCTTTTTCTTCGATTTCCCCTTTTTCTTACTTCCTGGTTGCTTATCACTTTTTCCTTTGTCAAATGAGATGGCATTTATTTCGGAAGTAGGAGCAGGATCAGATGCAGTAGTGTTGTGTGTATTTACAGTGCCTATCAAGTTGTCTCCGGTATGAGAGTCCTTTATTTGAGGAGGAACATTGAAATTAGATCACGGCACATTTGGTATTTTCTCATAGAGCGTGCCAGACTGAGTGTAAATCAAGTCTAAATACTGGGCATGAGCGATGACTTGCTCTTTTGTGACAACGTCACCTTTAGCCACATCCTTTGTTATAGATGGTAACAAAGATTTGATGAACCATTCAACAAGAAGTTGATCGGGAACAAATGTCTTAACCATTCGTCGACGACGACACCACTCATGAATATGATCTGAAATGTGAGTAGCATTACTTTGTTTGAAGTTGGTCAAGAGTTCCGTTCCAGTTTCGTATCTGATCGATAACTGAAAATGGGTCAAAAATACAGTAGCCAAAGCAGTAAAATTGTAAAATGAAGCTTTAGGTAATTCAATGTACCATTTAGCTGCCGGACCTGTGAGCGTTCTTTGGAAAAGACGTAATCGAACATAATCATCATTTAGGGAATTCGATGAGCACCATAAATGATAAGTCATAACATGAGTTGATGGGTCTTCTCTAGGGTTTCCATTGAATTTAGGAATGTTGGAGGGTAATTTATGTGGTATCACCGGCCACCAAGGAGCATAATTGATAGGATCATTAGTTAACCGGTTTAAATCTGGTAATTCCAAGGTTGCAACAAAAGGCAATTGTCTATTAAGGTCAGGTTGAGCATAGCCAGGATAAGATGGAATTGCTTGGGCAACAGGTCTTTGAGCACCGACATATGGGATTTGTTGTTGGTTACCCAGATAGGGGTTGTTTTGCATGGCAAACGCTTGAGAGTGTTGTTGACCAAAACCTGGATATGTTACTTGTTGAAATGAAGTTTGCGGAATTTGCGCCTATGGCTGCCAAGGGGTCTGTCCACCAATATTATAACCCAAATTTGTATAAGTTGGATTCGGTTGATATGTATAACCAGATTGTGTTTGTGACACCCCATAAAATGGTGGACCAGCTTGTGAATAAATAATCCCTGATACAGGTTGTTGTAAATTAACCAAAGGATTTTGAGTTTATGGACCCAAAATTTGATGATATTGAGTTGAAGAACTCACCTGATAAGGTTGATGTACAAGATTTTGATGCTGTAACATGGGTATAGATGTATTAACAAGTGGTATTGAAGTGGGCGTAACAGGTTGAATTAGTTGATACGATTGGACAACCGTTTGTGGTTGGATAGGCAGAGTGGGCTGCCATTGACAAACATTTAAATCAACATTAGTTTGACCAAAATGTGACTGAATATTGTCGTATTGTGTAACCAAAGGTTGTCCCCCAGCATAAGGAGGATAATAAGACGGAAAATATTGTTCACCAAATGTTGGGAGTCCAATTGATAAAGGATTTGACCCATAATGGCCGGCTTGAGATTGCCCTGATGATGGATTTAATGAATCAAGTCGTTCAGTACTAACTATAGGAATACTAGTTAAAACACCAGATGATGACATTGGCAAAGACCATGAACATGAAGGTGCACCAGAGAAAGTGCCAGATAGTGATTTGTAACGTGTTGGGACCAAAGGGCCACCGTGCAAATATGACTCTGGTGTTGTTGTGAACATCGACGGAGTAGCGAGGGTAGGAGCTGATGTAATTGGAACAGCAGACCCAACCGAAGATGTTGGTTCAGACATGGTAGTTTGACCAAGTGTATTCCCTCGAAAATCGACGAGTGATTGAATGGCAATAGGATCAACAAAATCAGATGGAAACGATTGAGGAAATGACTGGTACAGGTAAAGGTCTCCCCCAAAGTGGGTTTGACTTAAAGGTGTATCAAGTTGAGGGATTTCTTCAATTGCGATTAAACCAGGAGGAAGAACTTCACTGTCAGGCCCAAAATATATTTGAGACGATTGACTGTGTGAAATAGGAGTTTCAGTGGCTACATAAATTTGTGGGATGACCAAGATAGGAACAACTTCCGGCTGTTCAGATTCAAGATTCAAATATTCTGGCGAGGAAGAGATAGGATCTGGATTAATATGTGATTGAACAACTTTGGGTCCAGGAGGTATGGTCTCAGTGAATGAACGGATCGTGACCACGGGTAACTGTGAAGGGTCTGTTTCGACAACAGTAAACGAACCGGGATGTGTGGAAACAATTTGAGCTAACTCTGAATTAAAAAATGATGTTTCGCCAGAGGTACAAATTGTACTTGATTCGGTAGATTGTAATCGCCATCGCCTACCAGAAATAGCTTCCGGTGGTAAAGGTGGTTTTAAAGCTAATATACGCGAACGACGAAAAGTAGGATTATGTTCTTCCACGATTACTGATTTATTTTATCCAAAAACAAATAAACAAAAAGAGGGTAATGCTAGGCAGAAGGGTTTACTAGGAAACTGTGAACTGCAGAATACCTCTTGGCGAACCAACAAGTACAGGTAGGTAATCTCCCCGAATGCTGTGTTCGGTGTATCACAATTTCAAGGCAGCCGACTCGGTTCATTACGGATGGATAGGACCTAAAATTTGTCCTCCCAAATATACCCGAAGGTACGTGGAGGCCCAAGTCCATATTAGCGTTGTCTGATGTGAAACCGCACAGTGAGAGCACCCCTTTATACTTATCGTACTGTAACACCGCCCGATATACCTGAGATTACGTGGACGAGCTACGATATACTTACATACGTGGAGTGAGGTATCACACTCGGAATGTATCACAGACAAGTTAACGACAATTGCTATGTTTTACGACGCCGGAACACGTCTCTAGCCTAGACCTATAAATGGTATCGTTAATGTTCCAAAGCGTTGTTAAGTAAATTGAGATTTATTTTATGTTGATCTTGCTTAACAGTTTGCCTTTCAGGTTCACCACGATGATGTACATGAAATTCCTAAAATTCAAGCTGAGAATGATAAACAAACTTTCACTTTCAGCTTTTTCAATGAAAGACCTAGCTACTAAGGGAAGAGAGCAAGTAATTTGAGAGCAAACAAATCAATGAACAAAAAAAAAATCAATGAATCTCAAACTAAATGCAGATTTCCTAATGTTACTTTTGCAAAAACACACAATCCTACATGCAAATGCAAGTTTTTCTTTTCAGTTTCCTTAATGTTATCAATGCAGAAAGAAAACTAGGTGCACTAGATCAATAATCGAAATGCTTTTTACTTTCGAGAAATGAAGAATACAAACAACAATTTCTCTTTTGAAGGAAAAATGAAGATTTCAACAACAATTTCTCCTATCAAGGAAATGAAGACTTTATGACAATTTCCTATTTCGAAAGCAAACGATTCTTAATGCGACCATAAAGTACTTTGAAATCAACTTGTCAATGATAATGAATTTTTTTTTAAAACAACATTGAACAAATTTTCAGTCAAAGGAGAAGAAATATATAGAGCTACTGGTCAAATAGAGCATTAAACTTTTCAGAACAAGTCAGCAAGCAGAACCGAAGCATAATACAAAGTAATATTCAAGGGGATTTGTTCCTTTCAGGAGCCAATGTAGTCTCCAAAGGGAGACAGTGCTCCGCAATGTAGGCTGACAAGGGAGACAATGCTCTGCAAAGCACTGTGCCTTGACCAAGGGTGCGTTGAGCGCAGTAAACAAAGAAAAAGCTACCTTTTGGCTCACTAACTTTGAAATTTAACCTCTGAAAAAGTCTAATATTTATGTGAAATAACTACTGGGTGGATTTAGAAAGAAGATCAAAGACTAAAACACCAAGATTCAAGAGAAATCCTCCCCAGCAGAGTCGCCAGTTTGTTGGGCCAGAATTGTAATCTACGGATAAAATACGCTTCCATAGATTGGTGTTTAGTCTAGAACAACAGGTGAAAGACTACACTACCCTTTTTCCTAACTCAGAACAAATATACAGAGAGGATTGGATGCTTACTTGTTTCAGTCGCTTCCAAATGGCTCCTTTCTGTCGCTTCCACTACAGCCTCAAATTCAAGCGATTTTAAATAGCTGAATGCTTCCTGCAAGAAAGAGCACTGAAACAACAAAAGATACAATAATCTAGATATCTATTCAAGTTAATTAGCCAAATCAATTAAGCATAAACTACATTCATCAACAAAGATTTTACAACATGGAAAATCAAAGTAAACATGGATGCATGTAGGGAAAAACAAGAAGTACTCTTTATTGATGATAGAAGGAGAGGTTACAACCTAGTGAATGATTCATCGTGACCTTCTAGCAGAGTTCCTTAGTCTCATCATAGCATAATTCTCTCCACCAGCAGCTCCACAAATCAAACTCTATATTGAAAATTCTCCAGCATTTCTCTACTCAAATTCTTTCTCTTTGAACACTTAGCTTTGTGTTCAATTTATAGATGAAATGTAGGTTGTTTTGCAATAAATTTCATTCCAAAAATAGGCAAGACATGTTTTCCAGTCATGTAGATGTCAATGGACACTTGGATCCGAAGCATGACACATGTGAACCCTTCTAGAAGACACTGGCCAAGTGGAGATTCCAGAACAATGAGAATTTCGCTCCCAATCTGACCAACACACCTTTGAATGTTGGGAAGTGCTTTGCAGAGTAGCCCGGAATGGAGCTACCTGCATATGAAACGCACTTAGGCCCCTTAGAGCCCGCGTTGGTGAGCTCCCACATGTTTAATAATAAGCTTCAAACCATGGAAAAGCCTTGCTTTGATGAAGATCTTGTTTGATTCATGAATGTTTTCTGTCTTAGAGCATATAGCAACTGAGATAATAGGGAATGATAGACCCTTCGATCATCGGTCCTGGAGATGATGCCCAGTTAACTAGGTCATTGGGAATGGTGCCCAAATTGACCTATAACACTCCTCACTATTATGTTCAATTAACATACATAATAGGCATTATAAACTATTTAATTACCATGGAAACATATTTTGAAAAATCAAATTTGCAAGTACATAAATTTAGGAGAGTGATGTTCATTATACATTAAATTAGGTTGGGATAAGTTGGTATATACATTCCACTAGCTTATCATAGGCTAGGACTACTCCACAATACTCTCCAAGCCTAGCTAAGTAACAAACTCAAGCTGGTATCATATTGACTATGTAATATCCCCAATTTTGTGAGCATGGGAATCACTAAGGAAATTTTCTCGATTTTGGTAATATTAATTAAGAAATGACAAATATTGTTTTATTGGAGGAAGGCGGAAAATATTATTCTATGGGAGAAAGGCGACAAATATTTTTTATTGGAGAAAGATGACAAATAATATTTTATTAGAAGATGGCGAAAAATTATAATTTTATTGGAGAATGACGACAAATTATTATTTTATTAAAATGGCAACAAAAAGTCTCCTAGTGGAAAATGGCCCCCACCAATAAAATAATAGGAAAAAGGTGAATCTAGAAACTGGAGGGAGGCTCAATGAAGAATTATAAAAGGAGGGTGGACTCATTTGCAAATCATTCTATTCCTATCTATATCATTGAAATTTAAAAGGAATAAAGAATTATAAAAGGAGGGTGGAATCATTTTCAAATCATTCTATTCCTATCTATATCATTGCCGTTTAAAAGGAACTCAAGCAAGTTTCAGAATTAAGGGTTTCAGGTGAAATCTAAGCTAATTTCAATGGACTTCGAGTGCTGCCTTAGTTACCTCTTGAGGGAGATTACTTCAGATCTTCCATTGTGTTTATTGCAAAGAATCTTTAGCATTTGAATTAATTGTTTGCAAGAGGCTCCAACGTTGTGCTTTTAATTTGATATCAGAACTATAGCATCTCCAAGGGTCGATATTTCTATCTCAAGAAGGGACTGAATTATTCTCCAAGGAGTAAGGTTGAATTTATTTCTCTTTCCAAGGTAACCAGTGCCTGATTTGTTTAAAGTGATCCCATTCACTTAGATTGAAGGAGAAGTTTAAATTATATTTTTACAAATCAGTTGTTCCAGTTCCATCTATTGAAGAGTCGAGTTGGGTTATTTTTAAAATACAAAGGAGGTCGAGTGCTCTTGTAACATGAGTTGATCTACATGATTTCAAGAGGGACGAGATTTTTTGTCTAGATCATACGCACAACCAGAACTATATTTCCAGATCTGAAGCAAGGAAAAAGGGACGGATTGCATATTCTAGATTTGCTTTTAAACAAGGTTTACAATAAGAGAAGGTCGAGTTTTTCATCACTTATCCAAGAGGCAAATTATTCATCACACTCAGAATTTTAGTCCCAAAGCAGTCCCAATCTTTGTCTTAAGGGAAGAAACCATTAAAGAGGGTTGTGTCATTTAAAAAGGGAGGTTGGATTTCATTTAACACCAGAACTCATTCCTTCAAGGCCACGTGGTTTAAGGGAGCAAATTTACATGAAGTTCGTGGCACAAAATTCAAAGATTTATGTCTGGGAAGAAAGACAGATTTCTCCTTGAGTTCATGTGAACAAAAATTAAGAAAGGAACCTATTATCAGCTTCAAAATTAAATCTCCAGTTCAAGCAGAGTTCTCTTATCCTGTAGCAGCTTGTCCACTATTGATGAGGTTTGAAATATATTTATTGTTGCATTCATATTGAGTGGATTGATATTCTAGGAGGTGTGTGGCTGAAAGAAATACACCAGGTTATTTATTTATTGCATTCTTTTTGTATGTTCAGGTTAAATTAAGTATAGAGCTTCCCATACGTATATTTACTATCCTCTGTATTGGTATCAGCTTTAAATGTATTTTATGGGCTTAATAAATAAGTAGTCAAGTTGTTTGAGGCTTTCCCATGGAATATAATAGTATTTGTGTGCAATATTTGAATTAAATTGTGAAAGGATCACCTACAACAGTGTGTCTATGAAGTGTTGGACAAAAACTCTCACTGAGTGAAACAACAAAATTTAGACAGTGACAATTTGGAGGAAATCTTAAGAATGAATATTATAGTGGTATCAGAGCATGATCTTGGCAAGTTGTGGGGAAGATAGCAAGATCATGGAGGAGTTGGGCATGCATGCATATTGAATGGTGGGACTATGGACATTCCAGTAACACAAGGAATAATAAGAATACAGGGAATCATGGATGAGACCCTCAGAAATAATGAGAAGCTAATAGAAATGTTGGTCCAGTTGAGTAGCGGTAAGGGGATGAACTAGAGCCATCCTTATTTTTATGACAAAGACCCTGGAATTAAGCATGCCAAGAGGGTGAAGAAATTCACATCACATAGGGGAGATTAGCCAAAGTAGGGCGTACAAAAGACAGTGGGAAAATTAACTCTCACCAACGTTGATGGTTCAACTAAGAGCTCTGTCAGAAAGTGGGTGTAGAAACTAGACACATACATCTAGCTAAACCCCATGACAAAGGTGGATGTCATTAGGTATGCCAAGTTGCATTTGGATGGAGATGCCCAGGAGTGGTGGCATCATGGGTTGATCACTTTGGGTCATGCATGCATCACATCATACACAAAGTTCACACAGAGGCTCACAGAAAGATTTGATCAGAAGGATACTAGACCTCCTCAAAAGGAGTGGAAAAGACCGAGACAATTAAATGATGAGAACAAGAGGGACCTCCGGAGGAGGAACTTTGGTTTCACATGTCAGGAGTTGTTGACCCCAGGGCACATGTACACTAATGGCAAGGCTCACTACATGGAGTTGCTTCCTGAGAATGAGCATGGGAGGAGATTAAACATGAGGCAAATAACACCAATGGTGGTGAGGAGAACATAGATTGGCCTAGTGTGACTCAAGAGTCACCACTATTGGAGAGCCCATTGATTGCTTAGGTTGAGACATTTGCAGAGAGGGTAGAGCATGCACCCATAGGGCCATCCATTGATGAGGTGCTAGTAGGCATAGAGGTATCCAAATTCATGACATAATTTCCAGATGACAACCACATATAGCAGCATGGAGAGCACATAGTGTGACATGAGCTAGACGAGGATTTTATGCGTAATGAGATATTTGTGGAGGGGAAACTAGTGACTTATGTTGAGCCTATGGTGGAGGAGGATGGGCAGTCATCTCTTGGACATGCCATCGATGGGGAGCATACAAATGTGCAGGAATCCATCATAGCTGCAGTACTTACAGAAAATAGCTCTCTTCAATCCTATGTAGATGGGGCTTGCAACATTGTTAGGTTACCTTTACACATGGGAGAGAGAGAGGAGGAGTTACCTAGACAGATCATATGTATTAACCAGGTAAGTGGGACAAGGAAACATGAGTTGCAAAGGGTACAACATTCACATGGTGGTGTGGTTACATGTACATGCGTTTTGACATTCAATCCCTCTCACTGGGTTTGGTGGCAAGAGGTATTGAGATGTTACTTGATGAAGCAAACTAGGTTACTGGATGTATCCATGCCAAAGTTCAACCAAGGCCATGGGTTACCAGAGGGGCTCAAGGACCAGACTATTGTTGGGTTCCAGGTGGGATTTCCCATCACATCATAGAGTTGTTCGATAATGGTAGTAGTTGCATGATGGATCTGGTGACTGAGTGCACACCTACTTTGATATCTTCGTCAGAGTCCTAGATAGTGCCAATTACACGTTGGATTATCAATAGAGTAGGCAGACTCTGTGAGATGTCCTGGCATGTTGATCATGCATGCAGTCATTGGACGATCAACATACTTTGGAAAGAGCTTGTTAAAGGAGGCAACATCAACATGCCACCAAAAATACCTTGTATAGAGACGAGTATTCCCACTGGATATATGGGGCACAAGAGTCATCAAGGAGAAAAATTGTAGTGACACTACCACTCTCACATAGGTATATTAGCCTCTCATCTCTCTCAGGGAGTATTTATGGGGAGGTCCACACATCAGGAGTAGTGGTAGTGAGATAGTGGAGACGGTGATACATACCGGATGCGGGTTTATGCATATTGATGCGCTTTTGGATCATGGCATATAATGGGGTATAGGGATATACAAAGATGAGTAGTGGTATGTAGAGGAGCACATAGATGCATGGTGTTGTGTAGTAGTGTATGATGCTAGATCATGGATTGAGGGAGTGTTGCTAGCAAGGAAATCCCTTGATGACGGATGTGGATGTCAGGCATTCCACAAGGGTGGGCATACCTAGGTTTGGAGAGTGGGTTGAACATAGGGTTGGTTGTGAGTGTCTATATGGGTTCTTGGACATATCCATCAGAGCCCACACATCTATCACTCTCTAGCACCACACACAGTCATAGAGGATTCAAATCTTGTCTCTTGATGCTTTCCTCCTGAGAAGCAGGACACATGAGGTTCGTCTAAGAGAGTTAGATGGAGTACATCATATTAGGAGGCAGAATTCCCATTTGAGGCATGTGGTCAGGGTGAGAGATGACTCCAGGTGATAGGATAACAAATTTCACTGTGTGGTATGGCAGGTGTAGGGAAGTAGGTGCCTATATATCGATTGCCCATAGGGATTAGAGATGAGGCACAAATGGATTCGAACAGTCATCAGAGCTATGTCGCATCATATCAGGCTATGGGACCCAAAAATTCAGTAGGTTGATAGGTCACTCTATCAAGTGATGAGTGCAACCATGGCAAAGAGTGATCTAGCTCACTCTTGAGTTGACACCTAGGGGATCGATGAGGCCTTCATAGCATGGAAAGGCAGGTTTTCCTTATTGTTGATTAGGATAGATGTTAGCTTTGGATGGGTAGGAGTTGACATCGTGGAGATGCCCAGGCAGGATGTGTTTTGTCTTTAGAGGTATTTCACCATCAAGTTCCAAGAGAGGAGGATGCAGTATGCACATAATGGACAACCAATTATGGTTAGAGTGACGCAATGTCAGCGTGGTGGCATCCTTTTGAGACTAGCACGGGACCTCGACATTTCAGGGCTTCGTAGTTCAGGTACCCTTAGGGATCAGTTATTCAAGCATATCTTTCACTGGTCTCAGAATTATAGAAAACATTTCACTCCCTAGTGACCTGCAGATAACATGAGGCACTTCACTAGTATGGCAGAATGATCAGCAGGAGGAGATCATAGAGATTTCAGGTTTGTGAGGATTCATGTCCACGGGTGTTGGATTGCATCTTCGGGAGTCTACTCTTTAAGTGCATGAGATTGTTTTTTTAGCGAAGCAACTTCTCGATGAATTCGTCAAGATTCCACATGATCAAGGTGCCCTACTTACTGGCGATATGCAGAGTGTCTATAGTGATATTGTGGGGGAGGAGTGTTTCACATTGAGTAGTATGACTCGGGACCCTGGTATTAAGGGATTCCTTTATGACAGGACAAAGCACGGATTCAAGGTGACCCAGTGTCACATTTGGGACCCAAGTATTATTTACAATGACAGCTTGGGTCGATAGAGAGAGGGAGCACTTGTTCGAGCATTGTTTGACGACGAGAGTTTTTTGGCGGGGATGACTATAATATCCCCAATTTTGTGATCATGGGAATCACTAACGGATTTTTCCCAATTTTGGTAATATCAATTAAAAAGGGAAGGATATTATTTTATTGGAGGAAGGCGAAAAATATTATTCTATGGGACAAAGATTTAAAATAATAATTTCTTGTAGAAATGCGACAAATAATATTTTATTGGAGAATGGAGGAAAATTATTGTTTTATTGGAGAATGACCACAAATTATTATTTTATTAAAATGGCAACAAAAAGTCTCCTAGTGGAAAATCCCCCCCATGAATAAAATAATAGGAAAAAGGTGTATCTAGAAGCTAAAGGGAGGCTCAATGAAGAATTATAAAAGGAGGGTGGACTCATTTGTAAATCATTCTATTCATATATATCTCATTGAAATTGAAAATGAATTCAAGCAAGTTTCAGAATAAAGGGTTTCAAGCAAAACCCTAAGTTGATTTCGATGGGATTCGAGTGCCACCCTAGTTACCTCTTGGGGGAGATTACTGTAGATCTTCCATTGTGTTTATGGCAAAGAATCTTCAACATTTGAATTAGTTGTTTGCAGGAAGATCCAACATTGTCATTTTAATTTGATAGCAAGGCTATACCATCTCCAAGGGTTAACTTTCCAATCTCAAGAAGGGATCGGATTATTCTTCCAGGAGCAAGGCCGAATTTATTTCTCTTGCCTAGGAGACGTGTGGACAATTTGTCTAGAGTGATCCCATTCATTCAGATTGAAGGAGGAATTTAAATTGTATTTTTCCATCTTAGTTTTTCTAGTGCCATCTATTGAAGAGTTGAGTTGGGATATTTGTCAAAGCTAAAGGAGGTCGAGTTCTCTTATAACAATAGTTGATATGCATAATTTCAATAAGGTCGAGATTTGCTTATTAGACCATATGCACAACCAGAACTATATTTCTAGAGCTGAAGCAAGGAAAGAGGGACAAATTTTGTATTCCAGATTTTCCTTTAAAAAAGGTTTAGAATCAGAGAAGGTCAAGTTTTTCATCACTTATCCAAGTGGAAAATTATTCATCACACTCATAATTTTAGTGTCAAAGAAATCCCAATCTTCATCTTAAGGGAAGATCGATTTTTGGCCATTAAAGAGGGTTGTCATTTCAAAAAGGGAGGTTGAATTTCATTTAACACCAACATTCATTCCTCCAAGGCCGTGTGGTTTAAGGGAGAAAATTTACATGAATTGCAGGGAGAAAATTTACATGAATTGCGTGGAACAAAATTGAGAGATTTATGTCTAGGAAGAAGGATTGATTTCTCCTTGAGTTCATGTGAAAAGAACTTAAGAAAGGAACAAGTTATCAGCTTCATAATTAAGTCTCCAGTTCGACAGAGTTCTCTTATCCTGTAGTAGCTTGTCTAGTATTGATGAGGGCTGATATATATATATATTGTTGCATTCATCTTAGGTGGACTGATATTCTAAGAGCTATTTGGTTGAAAGAAATACACCAGGTTATTTATTTCTTACATTCTCTGTGTATGTTCATGTTAAATTAATTATAGAGCTGCCCTAGTTTAGATTTAATATCCTCTATATTAGTATCAACTTTAAATGTATTTTCTGGGCTTAATATATAAATCAATTAAGTTGTTTGAGGCTTTCCCAAGGCATGTAATAGTTTATGTGTGTAGTATTTGAATTAAATTATGAAAGGATCACCTACAACAATATGTATATGAAGTGTTTGACAAAAACTGTCACTGAGTGAAACAACAAAATTTAGAAAACACAGTGACAATTTGGAGGAAACCTTAAGAAGGAATATTACAGACTATCAAACCCTAACTTGTAAATCCCACAAGCTAAGAAAATATCCTAGCCAGTGTTGGTTTCCCCATCAGTTACATCATATAAGTGTACCTCCAAGTACATAATCAAATCACATGACAACTTCTTTCTTAAGAAATAAATCTCACTAAGCTCCATCAAGCATGACATCACACCAAGATCTTCGTCCTCCAAGCAAAGCATTTCACCATGTTATAGGTCTCCACACTAGCACTCTTATCTTTTAAGGTTTACAAAGCGTAGACAGCTTGCATCAAAATGGTTCAAGTCTTACAACACAACTCCATCACTAGCCTCCACATATGCATGTCCACCCCAGGGTTGGAGTTGTTATACCTTAGGGATTTATATCTTGTATCAACACAATCACAAAGAACTCCATGTAACATCAAGAGTACAATACATAAATTTCTTCCAAACACACCAAGCTAGAGACTTCTCCACTCATCAAGAAAGGTTACTCATCTAGAACTCCATGATCTTTCCATATCCACCATGCATCACACAAGAATAAGGTTGTGATATCACTCAAACTATCATTTCTCTTCTTCATGTCTTCTTTAGAGTTAGAACCATGATAGTGTTGCCTCCTCTTGCTTCACAAAAAAATTCATAGCATCTACAAGACAATCCAAGGTGTATCGTAAGCTAGCTAGCAAAGCTTGTATTTGTGTTATTATCTCCTCTGCTACTATGTTCTCCTATATGGTTTTCTTGCATGGCACAAACCCTAGTATCCTCTTGCGTATCACAAGAGAAAACTCTCCAATGATACCCAAGTTCTATCATACATATTCATGTGTCCTATAGGATTTATGTCAAAATCCCTAAGGCTTGCCTCCTAAAAAATTCCCTAAGACAAATTAGAACTATATACCATATCAATACATCCTAAGAAGTTCCCTGACAAATTGGAATGATAAAATATATTAGTACATAAGTAATGAGTAATGGCAAAGGACCTTTCTTCCCTTATTATAGAATAGGTGATGTAGTCCTGCATAAAACATGGACTAGGTCCACATTAGTAAATTTATACCTAAGTCAATAAGGCGACCTCATATGGACTTCTCTGCAATACAAGGTTGAAAAGTATCATGTTGAAGTTTTACCCAATCCCAATGTGGTGCACCTTTAAGCATGATCCTGCTTGTGCTCAACACCCCTCCCTTAAGATGGTACATTATGCAACAACTAGTTACTAAGCCCAAAAATCCATCTTCCATAGTGGTTCACCATCTAAGTATCATCTTGCAAGGTGCTCATCCTCTAGATGTGTGTCACATGTCTTATTCTACCTAATTCTCCTCAACATGTGTACCAAGGTAATTGATCCAATGTTTTTCCTCGACATATGTGGTCAATTTTATGAACAACCTCCATGAAGTGCGCTTCTCAAACTACGCTTCGTCATGTCAAGTATCAAACCCCCAAGGTGTATATCACATGGTCCCATGCTCTTAGGGCTAAGTGTTAACCTCAAAATGCCTAGTGCATCCACCTAGGAAGGAACCTTTCTTAATCAAGAAACTGACACCCCCATTATCTACACCTAATGGGTTAGTCATCATGCCACATAGGCTAACAACCTCCCAGGGAAGTGTGATAGCTTGTCACTCTATCCTAGGTCAAGCATTCACCCATACTGAGTCATACATATGTCTATTAAACATTACCAAGGAACTAGGAGACCTAGCTCTTCTAGCTAGGTGGAAACACTTTTTTAAAAAATGCCAAAAGTTAATAGTTACCTCAATCGATTATTTCCAATGTTATCAGACATTTGACTAGTTTCATTTTAGCAATGGCCCTGTTCAAATATCCCTAAGTTAGGTGCACTAGTTTATGCCAATATATTTACTAAGAATGCCATCCACTAATGTTAATATACATAATTAGTTTTAATCATAGCAATAAAGTGCCTTAACCTTTTTATTACAATTGTGGCAATATAATTTATAGATTAGGATACAATGTCACATGTAAACAATGAAAGTTTGAGTTATCATGGATGCACAACCCTTATATGAGAGAGAAAGTGTTTGATCTCTTGAAATTGTTTTATATAGCATTAAGGTCATTTTCTACTCCTAAAAAATACTAATAATTGAAAAAAAATTACATTTCACTCACTATTATTTCAACTTCCCTTAAGTGAGCTCAAGTTTTCTCTAGTTGATCAATTATTCATGAAATAAAAATAAGCTTTTATTGTCTTTTGAAACATAGTCTTATAAACTAACACAAGTATTAGCTCTAAAAGTGAGATAGCTATTATTACAAAATAAAAATAAGCTTTGATTCCATTTTGAAACATAATCTCATAAACTAGCACACGTATTAGCTATGAAAGTTAGCTAGCTATTATTGCAAGGTCATTGTCCATAGTTTGATTTATTATGTAAATTCCTAGTTGGATTCTCAATAATATTATGTACACCAAGTCTATAAATGTACTTTACACTAAATATCATTATCAAAACATCGAAAAAAAAAACAAAAAACTAATCCATCCATTATAATATTCATTGATAATTTAAAATTTACATTAAAACACAAAATTAAATAATATTAAATAATTTAATACATTGAAAACTATCACCCTCAATTAATCATATTCTGTTATGAATAAAATCATGATACGTTAAATAATAATAATACATATTATTAACTATTTTAAAATGGACTTTTTTCACAACATTTTTTCTCGTTAATTTTAATCAAAATCCGAGTGAGATTTTCAAAAACTCGAGTTTAAATTGTTTAATCTGCATAATTCTAGTGCCCCACGAGTTTTTCAGGGTGTAGAATCCATTTATGCATTTAAAAATGTATTTTAAAAAACAAAAAATCTTGAAATTGTATTGTCGTATCTTGGTGAATTCTGGTGAAAAAGGCTATCTTGTCTATAAGTTAGACTACACCTTTTAAAATTTACATTAAAAAATAAAATACACAACATACAACAATTGAATAGTATTAAATAATTATGTTGTAAGGCGTTCCCCTTTGAGAAAAACTCCCTTAGCTGCCACTATGTACCAGCACCATCAAATGGAATGTTCGACGATTAAAGATTTTTATGCCGTCAGATTAATAGTTAATAATTAAGAGAGAACTAATAGTTAGAGTATGTAATGGGCATGTTCAAAAATAACCAAAGGAATACTTGATGAACCATTACAATTTCTTGATGGCTTAACACGGAGGTTTTTTCGTTGTAGATGCAACGAAATAACTAAAATTATATATGTGTAGTGTTATTACTTTTTATACAATCATCACTTATAATTAATTGCGTAATTTTTAGATGCCTTCCAGTGTTAGACACATCAAGTTTGAATTTGACGGAAAGTGTATAAATCCCCATGACTCTGAAATCTCTTCCAATTTTCTTGGACAACCCAGAAATAGTTATGGTTTCTTGATGGCTTAATGTAGAGGTTTTTTCATTGCAGATACAACGAAATAACTAGAATTATATTTCATGTGCTGTGTTATTACTTGTTATACTATTATCATATATAATTAATCGGATAATTTGCAGATGCCTTCCATTGTTAAACACATCGAAATCAAATTTGACAGAAAGTGTATAAATCCTTATGACTCTGAAATATCTTCCAATTGTCTTGGAAAACCCAGAAATATGTGAGTACTGATATTGCAGTTTGCATAATTGAAAAAATTGTCTCAAGGTCTAGGTGATCTGGTAAATAGTTTGTAGGAAGTAGACTTTTCAATTTTTATCTAGAGGAGTTACCAGGATCAATTTCGAAGCTTCGATCTTTAAGAGTATTTAGAATGGTTTCTTGCTCTGGTTTGAGGCATCTGCCAAATGACTTTGGATCATTGAATTGTCTCTAAGAACTCCATTTGGGCTCTTGTGAAAGTCTAATTATGCTTCCTAGCAGTTTGGAAAAGTTGACATCATTGCAAGAAATCTCTATATGTTTAAAGTCAGTGTAAATTTACACAGGACAGACTGCAATTTTGTTCAAATGGAATGGGTCAATGGTGCATGCACAATGCCTAATATTACAACCAACCCTCTAGAATTTGTATGGATTTTGTTTATCATATTTTTGCACAGATCATTCATTAGCACAGGTTGTTCTCAAGACATTCAAGCTTTGAGAAGCCTGAAAAAATGCTTCACAAACGAAATTTTCTTCACTGACTAGATGGAAACAAACTCCTCTCCTTGTGCATGGATGAGTATACAGTGTATAAGGGGAAGGGTTTTCTCCCTGGATTTATGCTTCATAGCTCTACAGGGAACCATATCCCTTGCAATAGGAAGCCTGACATTTTTGTAGAGGCTGAATTTGAGTAATACTGCACTTACAAGGAAACCACCATCACAACTCTAGGGTCTTCCAAAACTAGAATATCTAGACTTAAGAAGTAATTATCTATATGGCGTGCTACCCCCTGAGATTGCTAATCTTGTCAATTTATTTTAAATTTTAATTTATTCTCCAGTAGCTTTCCTACCGAGCTCAAAAATATTGAAAATTTGAAGTATCTTGATCTCAGTTCTAATATATTTTATGGTAGCATTCCATCTAGATGGGGAATTTGTCAAAATAGTTATATCTAGATGCTAGTTAAAATTCCTTCTATGGAGTTTTCCGTACTGAATTCGGCTATATTACTAATTTAGTCACTCTGGATCTCAATTATAATGCACTATCCATATTTTTACCAAAGGAAATTGGGGCATGGAAAATTTGTTCTGTCTATGGATAGGATCAAACACATTCAGTGATGAAATACCAGCTAAAATTGGAAAAGTTGTTAATATTAATATATTAGATTTTCGGGGTTGTAATTTCAATGGGAACATTCGCTCAGAAACTGGAAACTTTAATTCTCTGATGAAACATGACCTCTCAGAAACCTTGAAGGATCATTACCAGAAAACATTGGCGGTTTTCACAACCTTCTATATCTAATGACTACGATTAATGGACTAAGTGGGTGGATTCCAAACACAATCGCCAATTATAGGAATTGTAGGTACTATATTTGTCATTCAACGCGCTAACTGGGCCGTTCCTAAATTATTTCACAAATCTGGAGTCAATTCAGAGTTTTATGTTTGAGGCAAATCTGCCCCTTCCATCCTGGCTTGGTGTATGGAGGAGATAAACTTATATATGGTTATCCAAAAACCAGTTTGAAGGTCATTTACCTCGGGAACTTGGCAACTGTTCGTCTCTCAAAACATTGAGAATTGATGCTAACAGGATCTATGGATTAATAACATCAAAGTTTTGTCATGCCAAGAGCCTAACCTCTCTCTCTTTATCACTGAATCAGTTTACAAGTAACATAGAGGACACTTTCCGAGAGTGCATGAATTTGACAAACTTGTTATTGGATGGGAACAATTTGTATGGTGGAATACCTAGTTATATTTCAACTCTGCCTTTTGTCACCTTAGACATGGCACACAATAATTTCTCTGGAAAATTACCATATGAGCTTTGGAGTTCACAGAATTTGCTTGGAATATCACTCAACAATAACTTCCTTGTGGGTGGGTTGTCTTGTGCTGGCAAATATTTAGGACATTCGAAGGATCAAAGGGATATGGTTGAGTGAATATCACTCTCCATTATCAATAGCTGCTTCCAAACTAGACTTGATGTATAGTTCGTTGAGAGTTCTTAGACTTGGAGCCTTACATGAGGTGCATGGCCATTGTAAGAAAATATTTGAAAAGTTGATTTTTTTCAAGAAAAAAATTATCTTCTCCCTTTCAATGTGTCGAAGTTCAAGGAGTTGAGATGTTTATGTTACAAATGAGAGAATTTATCAATTGTAACTAAGGAAAGTTCACTTCAAATAGTAATCCTAACGTTTTTTTTTTTCCATATCAATTTACTTGGAATAAATAGAATTCTATCTCATGTGTAGTGTTATTTAATTTATACAATCGCCACATATAATTAATTGCATAATTTGCAAATGATTTCCAGTGTTAGACACATCGAGTTAGAATTTGATAGAAAGTGTATAAATCCCCGTGACTCTAAAATCTCTTCCAATTATCTTGTACAACTCAAAAATCCGCGAGTCCTGAGATTGAGGTTTTCACAATTGAAAAGGTTGCCTCAAGGGTTAGGTTATCTGGTAAATAGTTTGAAAGAAATAAACCTTTCAAGTTGCTAATAACTAGAGGAGTTACCAGGATCAATTTCAAAGCTTCGATCTTTAAGAGTATTGAGAATGGAATCCTGCTCTAGTTTTGAGGCATCAGTCAAATGAATTTGGATCATTGAATTGTCTCCAAGAACTCCATTTGGGCTCTTGTGAAAGTCTAATTGTGATTCTTAGCAGTCTGGAAAAGCTTACATCGTTGCAAGAACTCTCCATTTGTTTAAATTCGGTGTATATTTACATAGGTTGGACTACAATCTCGTTCAAATGGCGCAAGTCAGTGCTGCATGCACAATGCCTAATATTTTCCTCACAACTGCCCCTCATGAATTCATATGGATTTTTTTTATTATATTGTTGTGTAGATAATTCATTAACACAAGTTATTCTCAAGACATTCAAGCTTTTAGAGGCCTAAAAAAATGCTTCACAAATGAAATTGTCCTCATTGAATGGATGGAAACAAACTCTTTTGCTTGTGCATGGATGGGTATACAATGTATACAGGGAAGGGTTTTCTCCCTAGATTTATCCTCTATAGCTCTGCAGGGAACCATATCCCTATAATAGGAAACCTAATATTTTTGTAGAGTCTGAATTTGAGCAATATTGCACTAAAATGGAAACCACCTTCACAGCTCTGGGGTCTTCCAAAAATAGAATATCTAGACTTAAGCGATAATGATCTATATGGTGTGTTGATGTAACACCCTCTTCCCACATCTACCCGAGTAATTGGCCAACTGGGGTAAACATGTGACGAGAGGCTACTAAAATGAGATTCAACATCCTAGATGACCTTAGGGAAGTGGATCTGATGGAAACACCAAAAACACACCTTACACTGCATCACTAACATCCCCAAGAGGTAACCCAACCTTCCAGGGCCCTGTTCCCTGAGGGAGAACTGATTTTTAGCTACTTTGAGGCTGAGTTGCGGGCTTGTAAGGGAAAGGTAGCGACTATAGACCCTAGAGCCATAGGCTAGCCTTGTCAAGTTAGCGGCTAAGGCCCAAACAACGAATTTTTCTTCTTGTAGCTCCGGGATCTGTGTCACATTTTTAGCCCCTGAGCCCAAGTCACTGTCCAAAATTTCCTGTAACTTTAGGAGAGGCTAAACAACATTAAAAAAAACATATGGAAGCAATCACATCAATTAGAACTCATCCGACTCAACCCAACCATGACATGCATTTCGTCAAACATGTCACAAACATAACATATACAGGCATAAACAATATATTTAAACAAGGGGGTCTCTTTCTTATCTGCGAATGGGTAAGAAGCATTGCTCCCCTACATCATAAGCTATCATACAGTAAATTTTACCACAGATACATTGTATATTCATTTACAATTAAAAACATGGAGAGATCCTACCTCGTCACTGTCACAATACATGCTCATAACCAACATAATACCAACATAAATACGATGGATACACCGGAAATAGAATCCATATATAAACCATTTCATGTACACATCAAATACCAAGGTAATGAGCCTTTCATTAATGAATGCAAAACCAACCTAGGATGGGACTTCCACGTTCCACCTGACCATAGACATGGCTGAGCCAAATCTCACTTCAGCAAGTCACCCTCGTGCCATATTCCAATCATGAATGTGGGAATTTATCAAACACATCAATCAACACCAAACTAGGGCTCCATAGACCAAACTGTCTCAACCCCAAACTAGTAATTCCACCTCACGGTGGGACATAACTAAACGTCATGAATTAGTCTCCATCCAAGTTGCTGCAGGGCTCCAGAGCGTTTGTTCCAACCAGAGCTTCCAGGACTCGTAACTCAACCCCAACTATTACAGGGCTTCCAGAGCATTTTTCCAACCAAGGCTTCCAGGACTAGTAACTCAACCCACCTAGGGCTTCAAAAGCATTTGTCCAACCAAGGCTTCTGGGACTAGTAACTCAACCCACAGTTTTCAGTCGGGCTCCAGAGTGTTTGTCCAACCAAGGCTTCCAGGAACTAATAACTCAATCCAAAAACTAGCGGAATCATGAGAACCAACCAAAAAAAATCAATGGAAATAAACCCATAATACCATGGTTTTCCAGGAAATGGCAAGGCTAAGCAAATCCATTGTTAGTCCCGACCATCCTCCATGCCCATGACAAATCATAATAAAGAAAGCACATGCAATACCATGCATGCCAAAACTAGTGAGGAAATCATGCATGCAACTCGGTACCTGTTGTAGATGTTGATCCTGATGTCCTTTGTGCTTTCCTGCTCTTCCTTTGTTTTCTTGATCCAAATCTCCAAATATGCCACACTCTCCAAGAGTGATCCAAGAATACTCTAAGCGCTCAAGAATATGACAGACAAATAGAATAATGAGAAATCCAAAACTAAATTGACCAAGCCTTTCCCACTGATTCTCAGAAGCCTTTTTATAGAAGACGCCTCTATTTTCCATTATTTTCCTTCTATTTCCTCCTCACATGCAACCTGTGACCTTTCACCTTCCTTTTCTCCTAATTTCCATTATTTTCACAAATAAAATACCAATTAATGCCTCATGTATTTTCCAAAGTCTTTGCCAATTTCCTTAGCCATAAGAAACCGAATGAACACCCACTAGGATGTTTTGCCCACCATTCAACTTGGAATACATGTCCCATCACCGTGGTCTTATATATTTTTACATGATTTTTTTTACCAGGTTTGTTACAGAACCCTCTCCCTTGGGGAACACCGTCCTCGGTGTTCAATGACACCTACAAACTAGAAAATTGCTAAAACCAAAACATACTTCCTATGGAGCTTTATAACACAACTCGTTGTAGTATTTACAATGAATAACCTGCTTGAAATCAAAACCCATCATTACAATCATATCGTGTACTGGAGCTTTATAACACAACTCATTATGGTATTTACAATAACAACCACATATACTCATGCACATTTGCTTCAACCAACAAATAGTCATACTGTCTGTGGAGCTTTATAAACCAACTCAATACAATATTACAATAATATACACATATACACATTTTCTGAACCAACAAATAGAAGGATACGATGCATGTATTAGCAACAAGGGAAACCAAAGGCTCACACCTCCACCCTCAAGGTAATACCAGGATTCACCTCCTTCCCAGGAAGTCTAGAATCCACTGCCAAAGTCAAAGTTGCATCCAATGTACAGCGCTACAATCCCGTGCCACTTGTCCTCTTAGTGAACAGTTACCGACTCATTGTTCCAGGGCACACTCCCAATGCGCATCTGATTCCACCTGGAAATGCTAATGACCAAAACCAATCCATCCAAAGCCTTCCCTTCTCTGCTACACAGTCCCTCGAGTAATCTAGTAATCCCCTTCTGTGCAGTTACTCACCTTCCAAGTTCTGTTGGCACCCCCATCTCGGGTAGTCCATCCCTTGGCAAGGCTTCCTCGCATTAGAAGATATAAAAAAAAAAAAAAAGGCATATACCTGCCTCAACCATCATACCGGCCATAGCATGTTCATGGAATTCAATGAACACTATTGGGTACCAGTGTCCCACTATGGCCCTGCTCCTAAAGTGCTTTACCAACACATTGTTGCATCTTTCAATTCCTTTTGTTGTTGTTCCTAATGCTCGCAATCGGTTTCAACCATCCCAAACTGTGCATTGCATGATTTCCTGTAGTGAGCACATAATTTCCATTAGAATCAAAATAAATTGAAATAAACTCACATCATACCTCATTGGTAGCTTCATCGGTAAGGTACACTTGTACTTCTGTTTACTTCGTGTCACACAAGTCAAACTAGTTGTTTGATCAAACAATCATGTATAAACATATCATATCAAGCTAGCTCAAAATGCAACCATCATAGATCAAAATCATAAATCATATGCAATCAGCATAAACCATAATCATAAATCACATGTAACCATCATAAGTCAGAATCACAAATCACATGCATAATAGAACTAAAGTAAAATATCGATACTTAACCTTCATCAGTCCTTACTTCTGCCTTTTTTCTTTCTATACACACGACAGATCGGTTGCCACACTTGAAAAGCATCCAATGCATTTTCCTCAACCATGTACACATAGACACAATGCACAACACGTACATCCACACAAGGCATACAACACCATACAATACATACATCCACGCCCGGTGTACAACACAACATAATATATATGCCTATACCCGGTGTACAACACAATACATGTATATACACATAAATTCGGAGTACAATACAACACAATACATATTCCTACATCGACTTACAACACATACACCTACACCTTATGTACAATACGACACAATACATATACATATACAGAGTACAACATAACGAACACATGTCACAATAGCACGACTACACGATGCAAATATCTAGCACCGCATGCTCGTAACATAACATGTATGACATGCACACAGTAGCACATGTATAATAGTACCATATGCACAACATGTACATAGTACCACCTGTATACCCACTACTTGCACAACGTGTGCACAACATCACACGTACACAACACCACCTGCATAATGTGTACACAACGCCAAATGTACACCGCACCACCTGTACAATGTGTATAGAATACCACATGTAAACAAACATGCATGACATGTAAACGACACCATATGTACATAGCACCACATGCATGACATGTACACTACACCACCTGCACAACATGTACACAACACCAAATGTACACCACACCACCTGTACAATGTGTACAAAATACCACTTGTACACAACACCACATGCACGACATGTACACGATACTGCCTAAACACAACACCATATGTACAACCTATACACAACACAACGTGCACAAGACACCATGTGTACAATCATGCACACAACACCAAATGCACATAGCACCATATGTACATCATGCACAAAACAACATATGTACATAGCACTGCATATTCAACATGTATGTAGCACCGTACGTACACAACACTGCATATCCAACATGCACACAACACCATATTGCACACAACACCGCATATCCAACATGTACATAGCACCATCTATACCTGGCATTGCATATGCAATATACACACAACACCATATATACACATGCATACAACTTCATGCACACAATACTACATATGCAACATTACACATCACCATAGGTACAATCATTGAATATACGACATGCACAACATATACACAACAATAGCACTGTACATCCATAGACCATACACTGACCCCACAAGAAACCTTGCTTCTAGTGTCTTTCCACTATCCATGCTTATACTAGCGTGTCGCAGATCACACTACTTTCACATTGTTGATGTACCTCTCAACATTGCCTGTCCATAAACATAGGCATAGTACAAACATATAACCTTAAATCATATCCACATGATACTGACCTCATAGATCTGTCAAAGTTACTCTATCACTTGATTCTTCATAGACATGAACTTATTCATGCTATTCAACTGCATAAGAAATCATTCCTCCACAAGAATGATCCTTGAAACCCTATCATACCATGACATAGATACATAGATACATACAGATATATAATCATTAGCATAAAAAAATCATTATCTTGTCAGGTAACGTCATACATACATACATATATACATACAAACCATCAACATAAAACCATTAAGATCCATGACGACCTTGTCATCAACGGCATACATACATACATACATGTATACATATGTAAACATCAACAAAATAATGATCACAATGCAATAACTAGATATCATAAGGTCTAGGTTAAGAGAACTTCCTTATTTGTACACAACATGCACAACGTTCAGAACAACAATTCCCAACATAGAAAAGGCATCTAACACCTCATTCATTTTACCTTTTATGTTTCCTTTCTCATGTTTGTACAGCCACCATCCATTTACCATAATGGACCCAACTAGTCCAACCGACTGTCATACTCTTACCTTCCGCTGCACTTACTCATTAACTGAGCTTCATTCATGTCTTACATTACCTGTTGGGTACCACAGAGCTCTCCCCAAGCTCCATTAACTTTCCTCTTTCCCAACCAATTCCCAAGACTCTAAAACAAAAGGCAAGAACAAAAACGAACAAGAAGAAGACCATGAGAACCAAAAGCAATATGACACCACAAAAAAGTGGAATAGCTATGCACCAGACACAATCAAGACCGCAAATCAAGCACCAACAAATCAAAAGACTGAAAGCACAAGAATTTACAGCAAACATGATGAATCAATCCCCATGGTTCCCAATACTTCCATGGAAAGCTCAACCCGAGCCTTCTTCAATATTTCATGGCAGTCTCTTGCGATGCAATCCCCTGCATCATACGAACATAACCACACAACTGTCAACACATAAGTAAATATACCAATATACTTGTTATCTTACGTTGTTGTGCCAATCACACTGACCTGTAACAGAACACACATCTCAGCCATATGTATCAACATCAAGACAACATATCTATCAATTCGAAATCAAATTTTACCAAGCCTTACAACCATGTCATAATCCATCAATCAACTCACATTCATCGACATAATACATAATTCTACAACTATCACCTACTTACACTCAGGTACATATCATCCATCCCAACACAGGTGTGTTAGTACAACCATCTTAAAACAATACCATTTCGTTATGCAATCTTACAAACACATATACTCATATCATGCAATTAATCAAACATTCAAACAACTTGCAAACATATCATGCTAAATAAATCAACTAGATGATGTAATGGACACCAAATCACTCAGACACCAAATAAATGACATGATCAAACAATTAAACATCAAGTACATGACATAAGAAAAATCATACCTTGATGTATCTTAGGGGAGGCTATATTATCTGCACAATCAATCTATATTAGTAGAATATAACTTCACGCCACATAACCTCAACCTAAATAAGGTCATGATATCCATAATAGTAACTAGCTAACAAGTTTGAATCATAGACTTATAAACATATGTCATTCATGCATAGAAATCACATATGCACAATTAGTATGGATTAATGCAACACATTATCATAATTAGGTTGAATCATACCTGAATGTCATAACCCTAACCAGTTGCATGGGCCAGTCCAATTTTAGCATAATACATATAACATCAAAATCTTAATGCAATAACCTTAATCATCAAGTTAACTAACACATACTCATCAACAACATATAACATAATCATCGAGCTAAGTGAAATTTAACATATAACATTCTCATCAATGAAACATAACATAATCATAAAACTAACCAATCATATACAACAAGAAGTTAATTATGTAACATAATCATCACCAACATATAACATAATGATCAAGTTAATATCATGCCTAACTAACCAACATATGTGCATATAATCACACTAGTTAACTAACATCTACCATGTATGTAACCATAACACCAATAAAATGAAAGGCATGCACATAATCATAATTCATATGACTACACTAATCAACTAGCATTTATCACACATGTAACCAAAATAACAACAGAATGGAAAAAATATAATTAACCCTAATGCATATAGCAATCCATGAGTCACATACCTGCATGCCAAGCATACAACTTGTATGACGATCTTCTCTTGCCTCGAGGTCCAATGCTGCAACTTCACTTTGATGATATGCATCTCCTACTGTATTTCATCCAACACATTAGCATCATAACATACCAATATAATCATGATGGCCTAATTGCATACAATGACCTTATGCACAACAACCTCAACCAAACCAATGCAAACTTGACCATATGCACCCACTTGACGTATATAACCAATCATGAACGACCAATGCATGTTCAACACATGACATCCCATAAGAAATCATACATAGACGACACCCAAGCACAACCAATATGTAACCTAGCATAAACAAGAAATTCATACACAACATGTAGCAACATGTAAGCAAGTATACACGGTCAATACATAAGCATGAGCAACACATAACCAGTCATACACTCATGACAACATACTGACAGCAACACCATCAACACTTCCATGGTGACACCACTTCCACCATGGACAACACAACATTGATGCAACAAAAACATATAGACCACATGCATACTAAATGCATATGCAATCAAAATAAACGCATGATCCACACACCATCCATCAATCCAAGAGTTTAACGATGCTCTAATACCACTCTGTGGTATCAGATATCACACAAAGAGACCGAAACCAAACATCACCCAAAGAGAATGGGAACCAACACCACTACCATGCATACACAAAAAGCACATAGAACATAAGCATGATGAACATATATGCAATTGACATGTATGCACAACAAACACACATGACCCAAAAAGAGTGCAACCACACTCTGATACCACTCTATAACACCCTCTTCCCACATCTACCCAAGTAACCATCCAATCGGGGTCAACATCTGACGAGAGCCTACTAATATAAGATTCAACCTCCTAGATGACCTAAAGGAAGTGGAACCAGTGGAAACACCAAAAAAACACCTTACACTGCATCACTGACATCCCCATGAGGTAAACCAACCTTCCAGGGCCCTGTTCCCTGAGGGGAACTGATTTTTAGCCACTTTGAGGCTGAGATACGGGCTTGTAAGGGCAAGGTAGTGGATATAGAACCTATAGCCGCAGGCTACCCTTGTCAAGGTAGCGACTAAGGCCCAAACAACGAATTTTTTTCCTATAGCTCCGGGATCTGTGCCACATTTTCAGCTCCTGAGCCCATGTCACTGCCCAAAACTTCTTGTAACTTTACGAGAGGGTAAATAACATTAAAACAAACATATGGAAGCAATAACATCAAATAGAACTCATCCAAACCTTTCCAACCATGACAAGAATTTCTTCAAACATGTCACAAACATAACATTTATAGACATAAACAACATATTTAAACAAAGGGGTCTCTTTCTTATCTTAGAATGGCTAAGAAGCATTGCTCCCCTACATAATAAGCTATCATATAATGAATTTTTCCATAGATACATTGTATATTCATTTACAAGTAAAAACATGGAGAGATCCACACCTCATCACTGTGACAATACATACTCATAACCAACATAATACCAATAGAAATATGATGGATACACCAGAAATAGAATCCATATATAAACCATTTAATATACACATCAAATACCAAGACAATGAGCCTTTCAATAATGAATGAAAAACCAACCTAGAATGATACTTCCATGTTCCACCCGACCATAGACATGGTTGAGCCAAATCTCACTTCAACCAGTCACCCCCATGCCATATTCCAAGCATGAATGTGGGACTTTATCAAACACATAAATCAACACCAAACCAAAGCTCTAGAGACCAAACCGTCTCAACCCCAAAGTAGTGATTCCACCTCACGATCAGACATCACTAAATGTCATGGATTAGTCTCCATCCAAGCTGCTCCAGGGCTCCAGAGTGTTTATTCCAACCAGGGCTTCCAGGACTAGTAACTCAACCCCAACTGTTACAGGGTTTCCAGAGCGTTTGTCCAACCAGGGCTTCCAGGACTAGTAATTCAACGCTCATAGGGCTTCCAAAGCGTTTGTCCAACCAAGGCTTCCACGACTAGTAACTCAACCCACAGTTGTCTGTTGGGCTCCAAAGCGTTTGTCCAACCATGGCTTCCAGGAACTAATAACTCAACCCAAAAATTAATGAAATAATGAGAACCAAACAGAAAATAGTCAATGGAAATAAACACACAATACCATGGTTGTTGAGGAAATGGAAAGACTAAGAAAACCCACTGCCAATCCAGACCATCCTCCATGCCCATAACGAATCATAATCAAGAAATCACATGCAATACCATGCATTCCAAAACTAGTGAGGAAATCATACATGCAACTCGATACCTGCACTCAGAACTTGTTGTAGATGTTGATCCCGATGTCCTCTGCGCTTTCCTACTCTTCCTTTGTTTTCTTGATCCAAACCTCCAAATATGCCACACTCTCCAAGAGTGCTCCAAGAATACTCGAAGTGTTCAAGAGTATGAGAGAGAGAGAGAATAATGAGAAATCCAAAACTAAACTGACCAAGCCTTTCCCATTGATCCTCATAAGCGTTTTAATAGAAGAGGCCTCTATTTTTTTCATTTTCCATTATTTTCCTTCTATTTCCTCCTCACATGCATCCTGTGACCTTTCACCTTCCTTTTCTCCTAATTTCCATTATTTTCATAAATAAAATGCCAATTAATGCCTCATGCCTTTTCCAAATCATTTTCCATTGCCTTTACCAATTTACTTAGCCATAATAAACCGAATAAACACCCCATGGAAGTTTTTCCCACCATTCAGCTTGGAATACATGTCCCATCAGTTACAGTTTCTCCCTGAGATTGTTAACCTTGCTAGTTTATTTTAAATTATAATTCATTCTTTGGTAGCCTTCCTACCGAGCTTAACAATCTTGAAAATTTGAAGTATCTTGATCTCAGTTCCAATATATTTCTATAGCATTTCCCCAGGTGGGGAATTTTTCAAAGATTTTATATCTAGATGCTAATGAAAATTCCTTCTCTATAGTTCCCCCTAGAGTTATAATGCACTATCTGAATTGTTTCTAAAGTAAATTGGGGTCATGGAAAATCTGGTCTATATATGGATAGGATTAAACTCATTAGTGATGAAATACCAGTTGGAATTAGAAAAATTGTTAAGCTTAATATATTAGATTTTCGGGGTTGTAAGTTCAGTGAGCACATTCCCTCATAAATTGGAAACATTAAATATCTGACGAAACTTGACCTCTCAGAGAATAACCTTAAAGGATCATTACTAGACAACATTGGCAGTTTGCACAACCTTCTGTATCCAATGAATACGATTAATGGACTAAGTGGGTGGATACCAAACACAATTTCCAATTGTAGGGATTACAGGTACTAGTTTTATCATTCAACACACTAACTGGGCGGCTCCTTCATGATTTCGTAAATCTGGAGTTAATTCAAAGTTTTATTATTGAGTAAAATCTTATAATAGGACCCCTTCCATACTCAGTGGATGGAGAAGAGAAACTTCTACAAGGTTATCCAAAAAACCAGTTTGAAGGTCACTTACCTCAGGGACTGGGTAATTTTTCCTCTTAGATCATTGAGAATTGATGCTAACAGACTCTATGACTCAATAAAATCAAAGATTTTTCATGCCAATAACCTAGCCTCTCCCTCTTTGTCACTAAATCAGTTTACAGGTAGCATAGAGAACACTTTCTAAGAGTGCATGAATTTTATAGACTTGTTAGTGGATGGGAACAATTTGTATGGTGGAATCCTTGACTATGTTTCAAGTATGCCTTTGGTCACCTTAGACGTGGCACACAATAATTTCTTTGGAAAAATACCAGATGAGCTTTGGAGTTCACAAAATTTTCTTGGAATATCACTCAACAATAAATTCCTTGTGGGTGGGTTGTGTCTGTCCATGTCTACTTCCAATAATCTCCAGAGGTTGCACCTTGATAACAATTATTTACAAGGATTTATTGCTAAAGAGGTTATAAAAATGAAGAATTTAACATATTTATTACTTCATGGCAACAAGCTCAGAGGAAAAATTCCCCTTGAACTTTTTGGCTGTGTCAATCTTGTGTCTGTTGATTTGGGAAGTAATGATTATTATGGCACAATACCAAGAAAGATTGGGCAGCTAGAAATGTTGGATAACCTTGTCCTTTCTCATAACAAGCTTTTTGGTTCCATTCCAAGTGAAATTTGTGTTGAATAAAGGAAATATTCCGATTACCTGATTCCGAATTTACATAACACCATGGAATGTTGGACCTTTTCTGGAACAATTTGACTGGTAATATTCCTGAGAAGAATGAGAATTGCAGTGTGATAGTTGAGTTAAATTTATAGGGAAACCTACTTACTGGTCATGTTCCTTAGCAACTTTCTTGGCTTGCAAATATGACTTTGCTGGATTTTTCATTCAATTTTATTAGTGGGCTCATTTTACTTGATTTCGAGAGACACCAAAACCTTCAAGGTCAAATTTTGTCTCGTAACCAGTTTTCTGGTAGTATTCCTATGGGGCTAAAAGGGATTTCAGGCCTTGTGAAGCTTAATTTAAAAAATAATAAATTGACAAGCACCTTTCCTGCAGCTCTTGAAAATTAAAAAAGGCTCACTCATTTAGATTTGAGCAACAACAATCTCACCAACAATCTCTTACCATCATCTTTTCCAAAATTGGGCAATCCTTTATTGTTTTTGGGTTTGAGCAATAATAGATTTATAGTGACCATTCCAGATGCTATAGGAAATCTATCTTCACTAGTGTTTTTTGTTGGTCATAATAATAGTCTTACTAGAAGCATTCCTGTAGAGATGGCTAACCTAGCCTCGCTGATGTAGTTGGACGTGTCCTCCAATCATCTTGAAGGTATCATTCCTCCCAACTTGTGTAAATATTTTTCCTTGAATTCCTAATCTTATAAGAAAATTCATTAGTGGGATAGATTCCCGATAGTTGCGAGAATTTTAATGTCATTCCTTGCCAACCCGGGACTGTGTGGGAGACCAACTAGTATTAGAATGTCCCTTAGGATCCTTCTTGAGCAAAGGTGTTGTATGGGGCATAGCAATAGGGAGTACATTTTCATTACTTTGCTTGATATTGGCCGTTATTAGGTGGAGTATGTTGACATAGGAGGCTTTAATGAAAAGTCCAGAAAAAACAATGCTCATAACTCCTCTTGAACCCAATGACTATCATTTTTTGAAAAAGATGAAGGAGCCTCTTAGTATCAATGTGGCAATGATTGAAAGGCCCCTATTGTGCCTTAGCCCAACTGATATTCTAACAAAAACTCATAACTTCAACAAAACCAATATGTTAGATATCATTTTTTGGATTCAACTGTGTTAAGTAAGTAATTCATCTATGACCATTTCCATGAGAGGTAGTCATAACTAACTAATTTCTCATGATTTTTGAATAGTCCACTTACACTCATTGCATCGGGTGATGCTCACCAATATGATTGGAGTTGGTGGGTTTGACACTGTCTATAAAGTTGTTATTCCAAAAGGTAGGATTGTAGTTGTCAAAAGGCTAAGCCACGAGCTTGGACAGGGTAACCGTGAGTTCCTAGTGGATATGGAATCTATTGGAAAGGTGAAGCATAGGAATATGGTATCTTTACTTGGTTACCGCATTTTTGGGGAGGAAAAAATTCTGATTTACAAGTATGTGGAGAATGGAAGTCTTGATTTGTGGCTCCGTAATCGTATAGATGTTATTGATGTCCTTGACTAGCCAAAGTGCTTCAAAATTTCCATGGGTTCTACACAAGGTCTGGAAATTTTTCATCATGGTTTCACTCCCCACATTATTCACAAGGATACAAAATTGAGAAATATCCTTTTAGATGGGTCATTTGAACGCAAGTTTTCTTATTTTGGCCTTACTTGTCTCATAAGTGCATATGACAGTCATGTAAGCACAAATATTGCATGAAACTTTAGTTATATTCCTCTTGAATATGGGAAAAGTTGGAAGGCAACAACTAGAGGTGATGTTTACAACTATGGAGTGATTTTGCTGGAATTGTTAACCGGTAAGGAGCCTATAGGTATGGAATTCAAATAAGGGGAAGGTGGAAATATCATGGGATGCGTGAGGCATATGATCAAGATGGACCAAGTAGAAGAGACCTTGGATCCCTTCATCTCTTGCAGGCCGGGGAAGTCTCACATGTTGCAGGTGCTACATTTAGTAGAATTGTGCACATCAGAAGATCCAGGGAAGCACCCCACAATGGTAGACGTCGTCAAGCTATTAAAGGTAATTGGCCCAGTCAAACAGAGAATTAACCTTGATTCTTGATTTTGTTTGTGCCTATCCTTTCATTATCTGCTAATAAGAAATCATGTGCATTTCAAAAACTCATTTTATTTATTGAAATTGAGTCAGAAAACATGATAACTAAGTAGTCTTCCTGTTCAGTATCAAAGAAGTACATAAATAGGTTTTCCATTTTAAATTAGTCTGTCAACAATGTAATAAAGTATGTGCAAATAGATTTTGTTTTATAAAATTAGAAGTTTCTTTTAGGGAAAATAGATTCAAATCCAACCCCTTTATACTTTGTCACCCTTATGGGTGTTTGTTCTTCTTTTCTTCTTACCATAAGTAAGAAACGAGAACATGAATCTTTGTGGATCAAGAATTTGAGTTGCAAGAAAGTCTTATGTTCTTAAGAATGAAAATGGTTCTCAATATGCTTATCAGAAGCAATAGTTGATTTATGCTTGTTTTCTAAGAATAAAATCACATTTAAATTAATCAATAGTGTTTATAATAATTGATGGACTAAATCAAATTCTCAAAGAAATTTACAACAACGAATATGAGACAAAGGCACATAAAACTGAGGTAATGACATCCTGTTACAGTCTAATGTAAATATAATGAAAAAATTGATGGTCCTTCAATGAATGAATACATATAAGAGTATATTGAATTTGTTTGGACATTTTTCCAAACATTTGGGATCTTTTGAAAGTCTATTTGTGCTTCCTAGCAGTCTGGAAACTCTTACATCATTGCAAGAAATCCATATGGTCAGGCGTACAATTCTGGAAGCGCTTCCTAACAAGACAAAGAAAATTTCATCATTGAGGTTATTGGACTTATCCAGCTGTGAAAACTTAAAAGATCTCCATTATGGCTTGGGAAAGTTAACATCCCTTGTTAAAATTTGTCTACTTTTTTGTACTAAACTAAGTAGTATTCCTGAAATCATTTCACATTTGAAGTTGTTGGGCTCCTCAATGTCCTTTATTCTTACAAGTTTAAAAGAACTACCCGATGGGTTTTTTAATCTCTCATTTATAGAAAATGTTGATATGGAATGTTGACATAGTCTAGAGAAGTTTCCAGATATATTTGGAAAAGTAAAAAGTTTAAGACTATCAAACAATGTAAAGTTGTTATGTCAGTGACTAGCTTTATTGATATATCTATTTCGTATCTCTGCTCTAAACTAGTTCATCCAATGGTAAATTTTGATTTTGTCATTTTGGAAAAAAAAAACTTTGAATAAACCTCCTGTGTTACAAACCACTCCAAATGCCCAAAAGAGGTTATGCAAGGACAAGCAAAGGCAAATACAATCACCGTAAGAGCAAGTGGTAAAATACTGTAAGCTTTTGATCAAGTGATACAATTCAATATTGAAAAAGAACATATTTTTGATCAAATATTTGCTATTGGAACTTAAAATAACATCTTTTAATATTGAGAGAAGGCAAATCCAATCACCTTAAGAGAAAGTGGTAAAAGACTGTAAGATTTTGATCAAGTGGGTTAGTTCAATATTGAAAAAGAACATATTTTTGATCAAATATTTTCTATTGGAACTTAAAAGAACATCTTTGAAGATGGAGAGGCAATCTATGCTGGAAAGGTTATAGAATTTGTAAATTTGGCATAAAGTAAGTGGTTTCTCTTTATCTTCTAACTTTGAATGACATTTGTTTACTAATTTTTATATTTAGTGATCTTCTATATGTCAAGATTCTTCTCAAATTTATGCCTTACAGTGTTTTCCTTTGAACATCTTGTGCAATTGCTAGTTTAATACATTACAGATGAATATGGAAAACCAACACCCTTATTTAAAATCATGATTTATCACAATATTTTAAATACTTAAAAAAACAAAACACACAAAAAAAGATTCAAATATACTGATATTTATCAACCATTTTAGAAATCGCATTAAAAAACACACAATTAAATAACACAATTAGATAGTATTAAATACTTTAATACTTGCGGGAAAACTATTACCCTTATTTATGATCTTACTTGCAATGAGATGTAAACTATTGGAAGTAAAATTTTAAAGTTTTTAATGTTGTTTTAATATTATTTAAAAAATATTAAAGGTTTTACATTATAATATTTAATAAAAAATTAAATATATATTTAAATTTTAATGTATAAAGAATATATAAATTATTTAAAAAGATTTAATTGGTAATCAAAGTTCAATCCCTCGATCGTGACCCAGTCTACAGAGAGGAAGATAGGTCGTAATCCCCCATATGTATAGTGGTAGCGGTCAGAATCGATCTAGTGTCACACAAGTACAAAACTAACACAATTGTTGACAATATATATATATATATATATATATATATATATATAGTGGTAGCCTTTCGTTCTATTAATGTTAGCCCAAATAAAGTACCAAGGCAACTTTCAAAGAAAGGTTATTGTAAAGGGAACCTGAAAAGAAGAATAATAGACATGGTAGTGAAGATCTTAGAACAAATCTAGAATCATATCACTAATGTCATTGGCTTAGTAAACCACTTGTCTACTTTTTCGATTATCCTTTTTAGTGAAAATTCCCAAAATTCTTTTAGCTATCATTGAAACACAAAGGGGATGCCAAGAATTTAAAACCCCTAAATGAGCTACAAAATTTCTAAACGCACATTATCCAATCAATAAGGGGGGTCATTATGTACAAGCATGAAACACTAAATCTAAGACATGAATGGCCTAGATCTTGAAGCATAATTGAAAATATGGAGGAAATCTATCATGTTATTAGTTGTCTCCTCTTCAAGGATGATTAGGGAGGGAACATATTTAAAATGTTTGCTAATGCATTGACCAATGTCTAACTCAAGTAGGGAAATGTCTTAAATACGCCATTGTGATACCTTTTGGTGAAGAAAATAACTCAGGTCCTCTACATCCATAGCATACTATGTTGGTGCTAATGTCAACCATGAATAATTTTCTTGAACATCCTAATCTCCTCTGAATTAGCATGGTTAATATAGAAAATAGGTTACTACATCTATAAACAATGTCTCTACTACAATAAATGTCCAACCTCGAGTCTTTGAGAATCACCATGATGAAAGGCAATTTAACTTGGTCATAGAAATTTTTTAGGTTAGTCTTGAAGAACAAAGTTTTTTGGCACAAACTCTTAGCCCGCTCCATGGCTTGCAAGCAAGTAATGAAATTATCTAGGATGAAGTGACCTCTTATAAGCCTCATCTATTCAGGTCAAAATATCTTGGATAAATTTAATTATCCAATGAAGCAAGTGCTTTAAACAAAATCTTGTAAGAAACATTCAACATAGCGATGTTATGCAACAAGTGATAAGCTATAGGTCATTCTCTTTGGGGACAAATTTGATCAAGCCTCCATTGATAAGTTCACCCCTAAGGTTGCTTCTAAATAGTTTCCTTGTACACAATTACAAGGCCAGACCCAAAAAATCACTTCTTGGCTTTGTAAAACTCACGTGGGTATCCATCAAGCCCATGGAATTGTCATTATCATTTTCCATCAAAGGCTTCTGTCAGCTCTATTAGCACTTCACTAGTTCTTCGAAGGCTGAGAAGGAGACCAGTAAAGGTAACCAAAAACCAATTTGACCTAGTAGCTAGCCTTACTAGGCTGAGAGGGCTCTCTCAATGAGATCACAACCAATTTGACTAGATCATGAAAGATATTAGGCTAGGTATGTAGATTAGGGTTTGATTTTATTTTGAAGGTTTGTGCTGGATGGTGAATTAGGTCTAGGAAAACCTAGGTCAAGGCTCTGACAATTAGATTTGAAGAGACATGGGGCAAGGTAGGCACATACTTTATCACTTTAGAGGCATCTTTGTGTATAGGGTATATTGATAGGGTTTCAAAACAAGCATGAATCTCATGAATTCGTTTATATCAGAAGAAAAGGAACAAAAATGTGAAAGCTTCTCCAAAACCGAGCATTAGATCAATGAATTATGTTTACCATCTTAGAAATAAAACACATAAGGCCTGGAAATGGAAATGGAAGGTACAATACATTCAAGCATATGATCAAAAAAGGAAAAACACTGCTAAATCACATACCACATGAATCCCACTACAATAAATGCAAATTGTGTCTATTACTTCCTGCCAAATTCACAAAGTACACTAGTGTTCCAAAATAAATTTCACAACATCAAACCTTTGAAAATGATTACAATGGGCCTCATATAGCCAATAATGTTGAAATCCTCCCTTGGAGGTCGAATTTCCAACAATAAAGTCAAATACATGCATTTATCCAAAGTCAGCTACACACTAGGGAGGTTACTTAACAAATTCCTCCTTTATCTAACCATCAAGAGACATATCCTCAAAGCAATAAATGGAGGATAAGACACCTATTTAACTCCATTTTTACCATTTACATTTACATTTTGAATTTTACATTCATCTACTTTCACCTTTTGAATTTTACAAAAGAAAATTAGAAATTGGAGAGAATTACACACTGAAAATTTAATTAAAATCTTAGAAAATTGCAGAAGCTCAACGCCATCTTGGATTCCATTTTTAGGCACCTTAATGAAGTAAAAATTGAAATATAAAAGAACGGTGAAATAACCCTATCTATCTAGTTTCTAGAACATCTTTAATTTTTGAAAATTACCCATGGGAAGGCCTTCAAACAATCAATCTCCCAAGGTGTCTCCAGAAGCGCAGCGCCAGTCAAAAAGAGGGGCAGAATGTTGATTTTTGACCCCTTTTTCTCATTTTTATAAAAATTTGAGCCGTGAATAAAAAATATGAGAAAATGGGTTTTGAGAGGAGGAAATTATATTTATAGAAATTTCAACCATTTGTCATTTGGATCTTTGAGGAAAAAGCGCAGCGCCAAGGCGTTGCACTTCTAGACCTAGTGAAATTTCTGAATTTTCCAAATTTCACCAAAAAACAAAAATTGCTCCAAATCTTCCCAAAATTGGTCTAGAAGTTCCAAATGAGGTGTGATATGCTATCATTGAGGCATAAACATGAATATATAACTTACCCTTCTCCTTTTGGATGATTAGGGTGTCCTTGAGCTTGTCTTGCAATTGCTTGATCTTGACATTACAAATTTTGTTTCTTGTGTGGTAATGGTAGGCCATGTGACTCAACATCTGACTGTCCCTATTGGCCTTTTAAAGGAGCTTATCTAGATGAATATTCACTCTATCAAGACAAAAATCCTTTTTTCTCTTCGATTTATTTGGCCATTCTTTCTTCAAAAGTCAACTCTTCATGTGGTGGATTTTTCTCTTTTTACTTCTGCAATGTTCTTTTGAGACCCATGGTCCTTGGTCTCTTCCTCCTTACCTGTTGTTCATTCTCATCAGACTCATAATGCTCATCATGGTCAACCATTTCTTTTGCCTTTACATCTTGCATACTAGCCTTAGCCTGCTTTGTCTCTGAAAGTAGCTGATTTACCTTCAACCGATGGTTTTCTTGCTTTAAGAATGAAATGATGAAGTTGGAACTTGCCAAGTTGTCTTGGAGCTCTTTGATATGAGCATCCTTGTATTTGATTACCCCCTCTAGGTTCTCATGCTCATCAGTATCTTACAAGTCTACTAGGTCAAAATCATATTCTTCCTCATGCATGGATGTGTCATGCTGCACTGATGGTGATCCATGTTCTCTTGAAGTAGGCTTGGCCCCTTCCTCAATTTGAGGAGAAAACACAAGCCTCATACCTCTCTGATAGGTGTGAGTAACCTCAGGCCTAGGCCTCTTGGGAAAATTTTGCAAGTTTGATTGGTGATCCCACCTCCATAGGCTGTGCTGACATGGTAGGTGATATGTTTTGCTGTTGAGTTGGTGTAGTGGTTGTGCGCATTTGCAAGGCTGCCTCAATGAAGGTATCCCATGTCATGTTCTTCTATGCCAAATGATGGAGAACTATGATCTTCACCAAGATGTGGTGAAAGAGGCTAGGGCAATGTTTTGTATTTTTGATTTGTACCTTTTTAGACATCTTGATCACACTTCTATACAAGAAATTGCATAAATTGAGAGACTTCACTGCTGTGAAGTGCATGAGTAGTCTATTGTGATATTGGTACAATCTAGAAAACCTGCCCTCACATGTGAAAAATTTCATCACAACCTTCATCAATTGTGCATAACTCTCCAACAAATATCTGAATGGAAGAATATGTGAATGAGCCTCTTTTTATTGTGATTTTATGTAGGGTTTGTACTGCTTAAGGTCTAGGTTCATCCCTTTGAACCAGTATTCACCATGATTTGGTATTCCTGTAACAAGAGAGATGGCATCTACTAAAAATGTGAAATCAACCCCCGCAATGGTGGCCTTTTCTCCCTTCAAATTGGTGCGAAACAAATCAGTAAGTTTCTCATGAAAACCTGCCTCCACCACTCTTTGACAAAACCCTAGGCAGTTGAAATATTCAAAGCACTTTCTAATAAATGGCGATGAAGTGATTTCACTGAAATTTTAGGGCTCATACCTCAGTATATTCCCCCCTTTATGGTGTTTTATTTTATATGATGGTGAAAAATCTGCTTCCATGATGAAATCTAGATGATAGACAAGCAAAAATAGTGAAGTTTTATGCTATGAAGGAATGAGGTGGCATGATGGACTTGGGAGTTGCCTAAAATTTTAAGGAAATTTAGGGGGATAGGGAATGAGTTTAGGGAAGAAATAAATTTGGGAAATGATTGAGGGGGGGGGGGGGGTTGAAAAAGCCTAAACACAGTCCTACCCTAGAAAGACATAGGGTAGATTTAGGGTTTGTAGGGAAATGATAGAAAATGAAGGGAAATGGCTTTGTGATGGATGGAGGTGATGTTAAATTGTAAACAAAGATGTAGGGACCAGGAAATTAGGGTTTTAAAGAAGCAATTTATCTTTTGGATACCAACACCATGAAATTCATGCAAACCCTAGGAGATTAAGCTTGTGATCAATTTCTTGGCATGCAAATAAAAGGAGGGCATGAACATGTGTAAACTCACTTTTTATAAAACTTGTAGGGTGAAAAATCTGAAGTGGAGCTCTGGAAAATTGAATTTGGTGGTGAAATGGAAAATTTGGGCAACTCTGTCGCATGCGCAGCGCAAGCCACCAGTACACAGCGCAGTCTCCCTATCTTCAACACCTTCGTCCAGAATCCCAACGCAATGTATGTATGCACATCGCCTTCAAATTTTCTCCAGTTTGAGGAAAAAAATGTGTTTTTCTCACGAAATGAGGGATGAGCTCGATGATGAGAGGTGATGAGAGTGCAAATGAAACATGTTTGTGTCTTTTTGGCCCTTTTAAAAATATGAAATTACTCCCTTTGAGTGATGATGGGCCCCACATGTATTTTTCAAGCATGACTTTCATTCTTTTGAACTTTGTAACCTTTGGAATTTGTAACCTTGAAGTTTTTGTGGATTTTTTGGAGCATTGAATCTTTTTGGAACTTTTAACTTTTTCAAAGCTTGAATTGCAACTTTAGTAACATGAAGTGCTTATTACATTTAGAAACATAAAATTACATTTTTTGAAATCAAAATTTATTGAAGAAACTTGTTTTTTTTTACGCTCCTCCAATTGCCGGATTTTATGAATGAAATGATAGTTTTGATGACCTTGAAACCCTAATGACCTAATGGAGACACTGAGCTGAATGAAACCATAATGGAGATGACTGGAATAATGATGATAATCTCTGAATGATGATACACTCTGCTGAGTGGTGACATGGAATAGCATATAAATTTTTTGGAAGGAGTGGAAAATAATCCTAAACCTAATGCCCAATGACCAATTTTTTGCTTTGAAAACCTAGTGAAATGAAAAAAAATTGTCTATGGCACCCTAACAAGACATGATAAGGGTCCATTTGATCACTAGTGACAGGATGCAAAGACTGACACTAACAAGCTCTACTAAATTCAACCCCTAACCACATGACCTTTCTTATTTATGACACAAGTACCTAGGAACAATGCCAATACATGTTTATATGGCCACCATATTCTTCCTCTATTATACCTTCTGAATTTAAAAATAATTCTATAATGGCTATCAAATCCCCACTCAATATCCTCTCGTTTACTAGCTCAACCATTCATCATATCAAGGGTCATTTAGTAGCTTGCTTAGAAGTTGAGGCTTTGAAAAAGGCCATTATAGGTCAATCTCTAGTTCAAAGCCAATGAAGTTGAGCTAACATTTCAACATCATGGCCCTGACGAATCTCACTCACTTCCAGAAAAAACTCTAATCTTAGCGACTCTCACCTAAAGGGCTTCATCATAAGGAGAGAATTGAAGGGAGTGAGACCAATTATTTAAATTTGTTTATGCCACAAATGCTAGATGACTACACATTAATAGTGTAAATCATGCATGAATACAATGGATTATCCAATTGTATCACTCCATTCAATCCACTAATCATTACCCCTTAGCTTGCACAACGTATTACAGTTCCATTTAATGGTATTGATGTAAGTTGGGTGTTAGAGGTGAGATATACTGAGGATCTATGTTGTTTTTTCCATTCTCATCTTAGCAAAACCCTAATAAATGGAGAGTATAATTTGTTGATAGTAAGAGAAGGTAAGTTCCCTAACATTTGCACCAACATTATTTGTCCATAGTCAAAGAAGAAATAACCTTGTTCCAACACCATGGATTTATTTAGTGTCTTCATCACTCTTTCTGAAGTTGCTCTAATATTGGATCAAGTGAATCAAAGCCAAAATAATTCATTTTTCTAATATTTATTTGGTTCATACAAGAAAATCTATCTTTGCAACAATCCAAAGGAATTATTTCCAATGGGGGTATACAAACAAGGTTTGACTCCTATTTATCCCCCTAAGATTCAACATTGTTAAAATCCCCACAAAGAGTCAAGTATGATCCTAGGAGATATTCAACTAGCCATTCCAAAAAGCCACTTGCTCATTGGCATCATTAGAAGCATACACGTTTACCAATCCATGTACCTAAAAAATTGAGAAATATCCACGTCATGTGATTTGTAGTGTCAACCCCATGATAAATAACATGTAAAGCAAGCTTTGGTGAGATAAGAGTGGCTACCTTGCTTCTATATTCCTTGTCCTTAGAGTGAAAAGTAATAACACCATGTCATATGTAATGAAGGGCCATGCTTAACATAAAACCAACAACCTAAATAACCTCTCGAGGACATGGGATATCTTAGTCTTAAAGCAATTAATGAATTCTCTAAAACATGGTCTTCCTAGCAAGGTATGTAAGACTTGTCCACGAGGATTTGGATTGATAGTGAATGGGTGCATTGCTTAAGCAATCCATGTGAAAAGGTCACCAATTAAAATCCCCTATTGGTGTTATCCTACACAAATTAAAAAAAAAAGGTATGTAATACATCAAACATTCCACGATACACCCTTGATCAAGAACCTTCAAAATGAACATCCACCTCTTTACATTCAACATGAACATCCATCTCATCACCTTCAACACTCAACAAAGGTAGGGTAAGGGTTTGGAGAAACAAACTTGTTTTGAGTGAAAACTATGTTAGCAATGCATCTAAGGCACACTTTTATTTGGTTTTATTTGTGCATATTTGATCCAATCATTACCCAGAAAGTTCAACATTTGAGGTGGAGATCAGGCCCTCAAGACCTGCTCTCCCCTTGAGAGCGACTAACATACATTAACCCAACAAGCTCTTTCCCTACCACTGATACCACATGTTTAGATGGATTTGGACCTAAATTGGTTGAGCTCTTAGATAAAAGGAGCCTTAATATTATTTTTGACCTCTTTAGTATAACTATCACCACCAAAGAAGGTAAAATAATTTTGAGCTTAGGCTTAAGGCTTAGTTGCTAAGAGGCCTCAAGGGACATGACTTTAGCCATCAAGAGATGGATCCTAATGCATTAGTCTTCGGCATTTCAAATAAGTGTTAGATAAAATAATGTAACAAACCCACTACTACCTTTGGTCTAACATAGATGTAAACACAATTCGCTTGTGGTATTCTGAAAGATTAACCCTCAAGTCATCATTACCTCTATATATACATATTATCACTTATTGTCCATGTAGCCCCACTACCAAGTTGACCTAGTATTACATACATTTAACCCCTTATATACCCCGTTAGGATCACAACATAGTGTTTACATTCTAGGGTTGTGGGGTACATTGGCCTAAACCACTAGGTTGTGAAGGAAGCCAATCCATTAACATAGTATTTCAAGGTTTGTGACACACTATGTTGGAAAGCATGTATATTGCAATTTTTTTTGCTAAATTGTATAACAAGGCTTTCCAATCCTACAATTTGGAATTGTGCGATTTTTTTGACCCTACACCACATTATTGTAGGGCATATATTGCAATGCATAATATGGAGAGTTGTTAGGAATTGTGTCCTAGTTACAACTTCCCTTTGTTTTATCTTCTCACCACTCCAACGCTTGACCCACACTAAGGCATATCAGGCCTTCCTATTTTTAGAATAGTGGTTCTTCATCATTATCTTTGTTAAGTGCAAAAGCACTCTAGAGTTGCTCCTCCACCAAATATTTATTCTTACATGGTAGTTATTGTTGCTTATTAACTTTGTACAAATTTTGTTTGTTGTTTTCATTGATATTAAATTTAGTTCCTATAATAGTGTCTTGGTCCAAGTATCCATTATTTTATTTCAACCATGTTTCCACAATTTTTCTCTACATTTTCATCCAGCATTTATGGACCAAATAACATAAGTTTGTCCACATCCAACTTTACTTGAATGCTTAGTAAGATGGAAAATCTAACTTAAAAGCATTATTAACTCTTTATTCCATGTGAGAAGGTCCATATCATGTAACAATACCTTGTTGCCAATAGTTGGTGACACCATTTTTGTTGTATTCCCCATTGTTTCTCCTTAAAAGGCTTTGTCCCAATTGTTGACTTTAGTTTTTGACCCTTCTCACTGTGTGTATATGCTAGATAACACATCATAAAAAGTTTCTTTGTTTTTTGATGTGTCATAAAATGTTGCTTGCTTTCTCCATGCAGGTTCTATATTTCTAAAGATCCTCACCATATCTTCTTACTTGATCTCAATTTCAAATCTCTTACAAGAACTAATATTCCATCGTGGTTGTCTCTCTTCTTGATCTTTGTCTTCTTCTTTGTCTCCCTATGCGTGCTCTATTGCACTCTCTGATTTGTAATTTAATGCCAATTTGAACCTTCTCTTAATCTACTCTTTCCTCCTGTTATCACAAAATTGCAACTCATAGGCTGCTAATAAGGCAACTTCATGTAACTATTTCAGACCAACCTGTAACTGAAGCTTAGCCTCTTCAGTCTGAGAGGGCTCTCTCAAAGGGTTAATGATATTTGATAAAGATAGATTTAGATGGCTAACTCTACTTGGAAAATAACTTGCTTGTGATGTGTATAGGTTGAAAATAGTATCGGACTGCAAACATTGGGCTTATGGAGTTAACAATTTCAGTGATTCAGTAGTAAGTTCACTTGACATGGAAGCAGAGGCAGGTAATAGTTTTTGGCAGAAGTACACACACATGAAACAGGAAATAACACAGTCAATTCATCTATAAAGGAAGTTAGAGCATTACATGAATGAATTTTGAGTATTAAAGATGAAAACCACTGCAAATGGTACACATAAAAGATATAGATAAGATAGGCACTAAAAGCTCAATCAGAATCTCAAGTTGGTCAAGAAACAAGTCTCTGTATTACTAAAAACAATCAATTTACATAAGCTGCAGTATTGCCAAAAAATCTCCAACCTCCAATAACTGTAAAAATCAGTGCTTTATAGAATGAGGACTCATACAAATGATATGCCACCTTGATAGCTTCGAATTCCCACCTCAGAGACCTATTTCAAACATGATTCTATCACTTGGAGATTTCCTAGGGATATTTTTGTTTTGCAAAGTTTGAAAACAAAAAGGACTCTTCTTTCATTAATAGTTCAACAAATAAATTTAATAACCCTTATCAACTGCAACCAAATAATTTTCTGAGTGTACTAGAGTGATGATGTGTCATTATTCCATGTGGATGCTGAGCTGGACCTCCTCCAAGTCGATTTTTTACAATTTTTTCACAAATCTGGTTAGTGAAAATTATGAAAAACAGGCTTCAAAGATGAGTGTATAATTTCCAAACCATGATGGATTTGTAGAAACCGAGAGAGGTTTTTGTAGATGGACCTGTGATGAATAATTTTTTTATTTATTTATTTATTTATTTATTTATTTATTTATTTTTTCAAATTTCCAAAAATACTTTTTAATTTTCTCATAAACCTTAAAAAACAACTTGCTACAAAAGTATAGCAGTTTCGTAGCGTACAAAAATGACCTTTGCCATCAGAATTTCTGCTTCTTTTCTCTTGCATGGTCTTCATCATGTCCTGACATATCCTCCCTATCATTTACTCTTCTTGAAAACTACAAAAAGTGGTTTTATAAGCAAAAGGACAGCTACGGGTGGTTTCGTAGTGTTTTCCTGGCTTCAAGCCTAGGAAATGCTACGAAACTGTGGAAAACTGTGTAAATTCCAGATTTTTGCCTTGTTTCAAAAAGATACCTTCCAGATGTACAAATTTTATTTTCAACATGCCATTGACCTTTAAAAACATAAGCCAACTCAACCTAAGATCCTTGAGGTGTTTCCTCTTCAAAAAACATCCTTTTCACCTTTAGCAAGTTTATTCATCACTAAAATGACTATTTTTCCTGAAAACATAGGGTTTAGAGATGAGCTATTTTCTCCCTATCCTTGATATATATTGAAAAATTGAAGGAGCTTTTTGTAGGTAAGTATGTATTTAAGAAAAACCTCTCTTTGTTTTTTGAAACACATCTCCAGCTATCCCGAATATTCATTCTAAAAACATGTATAAAACAGGAAAATCCTGCATTTTGAAAATAGGGCTGAATGACATCCCTGTATCTCCAAATTTGTAGCACCTTTGAGAAAAGTGAAAGAGTTTATTCTTATTTAATATGTTCTTGAAAATAACCTCTCTGAGTTTCTTAGAATATCTCTCTGGTTGCCCATAAACCGCCATTGAAGTTGACAATTCAAAGTCAGAAAATAGAGAAATGCTTCATATTTGCTACAAAACTATAAACAATTTCGTAGCGTTTTTTGCCTATTTTACACTGAATTCGTTATGAAAGTAGGGTGGCTAAAATTACCTTTTCAGAGTTGTAAGCCTTGGAAATGAATTATGTCCGCAAATGATGATTGATGGAACATGATGTGACCTATATGGAGGTGGTTTTGAGATGAAATGAGGGTGGTCTTGAAACTTAGGATAGGTTAAATATGAAAAAATGAAATTTCCGATGCCAATTTGAAAAAGGCTTAAGGATTTACCCTTTTGAAGGAGTGAACTGTATGACCATGTAAAGTAATGATTCACAAAATTATGAGTGATAACACCTCCTACATGCCTTACAAATTTAATTGCTAACAAATGTCTTCGTTCTATGCCTTTTTCGTCAATAGACATAATCTAGATGGTTGTATCTATCAACTAAGCCACACAAATTTCCTCTCCTGTAAATAGAAAGAATCCAAAGGGTTCGATCCATTACTTAGCCACACATATTTCCAAACTTTTTCCCTCCTATTTTTTCCTGTTTCTTTTTTCATCTTTTGATAGAGATTGGATGTACGAAGGATCTAATTTTTTAAAATCCTTTAAAATGCGAATTTTACAAAAGTACAGATCGTAATGCCAAAAAAGTAAAAATCTTGAATGTCAGAGAACATGGAAAAAAGGTCGAAATATTCCTTTTTTCAACAATTGGAAAACACATTCTCCAAGGCCAAGTAGTTAAATTTTGAGGTTTTTCCTTTGTTAATGTTGCACGAAACTTAGAGGCGGAGCCTTGAGGATCCAAAAGTCCTTTGTTTATCTAGATCCAAAAGCTTGGAAGTCTAGAAATCCTTTAAAAATGTGACTTTTGGAAAATTTTGAATATATGGATCTAGATGCCTTTCCAAAAGTCTGAATAATCAGATCTTGCTATGAAACCTCTGATTTGAAACTAGCATAAATTCATAATTTCTTAATAAATAAAATTTCTTGAAAAGTTATGTCTAATATGCCACATTGACAAGTACACATCATAATCCATGTCACATCCACATCCTCTTCAACATCACCTTCCACATCACAATCCTTTTCCCCTGTGATGAGATGGATGATCGTTTAACGTTGACTAATAACATGGGGACAATAATCTGAATAGAAGAAACCATTAAAACTTGAAACAACACTTTATGAAAAGGTTTGGATGTCAAATGTTTTACCTTCCCTCGAGGATAATTTACACATTGAATTGGGTCTTCAACTCTTTAAATTCATTAAAACACCGAATCTCCTTGCATATAGCTCTCTATTAACATGATTACACTCTTTGTACTCTCCTAAATTTCTCTCTCTTTCTTGGACTCTCTAAGTCCTCTTTGGCTATGAATTTATCACTAAGTGCATTTACATGCTACAATAGGTTTATTTATATATTTTCTTGACACAAAACATGGGTTCGTATCTTCTAAATTTAGAGAAAATATGTGGGTCTACCCTCCCACCCCCTTGGGTTATTCTCAATCAGTGGAAGGTGTTACATCAACATTAACCCAAGCTATAAGGTATATTATGAAGATGGGCTCACAAAATAAATTTTCTCCAACTTCCTTGAAACTTAAAACAAATGCCACCATCGTGTTTTACTCATTGAGAGCTTTCCGACAATATATTTTTTCTCTCAATCCAACCTCTGGATTGGAAGTTATTCCCATTTAAATATTTTCTCTTTAAACCTTGCCACATCAGCATGCACCACAATGTGGCACTACCAAGTTGTCTACATGGTTATGCCACATCACCAATAAACAAAAATGGATTCTTCCACATCAGTGCACCCAACGCCAAGGCAAGAAGTGAAGACCCTTCCAAACAGACGTAGTGAGACATATATTTTTCACATCAAATGATAGAGTAATTTCTCGTTTAACACTCTTCGTCAACCACACCTAACATCAACGTGCCATCACGCCAAGGAAGGAGGTGAATGTCAAGTGCTAGATGAAAGGTGCAAAAGATGTCACTTAATGAGAATTTTCCCGTCCCGCAACGCCGAATTAATTTCATGCCTTTTGTTACCTATGGCGTGGCATGACCCGTGGTGCCACCTGGCAGTCATGTAATCTAGAGCCACGTCCCTTGTCTTCACCTCTCCTTGTTGACATCATGTTTATTTCAAGGTGATGTCACCCTACCACATAGCATCCTCTTATGGTGCCATATATCATCCAAAAATATACTCTTTGGCCGTCCAAATAGGCCGATTTTACTTGCCACATGTCGCGCCATGGAGGAGTTTCGTTAACTATAAATCCAAGTCAACATCCACGTGGTATCCATGTAGACTTTCCTGACCTATGTGGCACCTCCCACCTCAGATTAGGTCGTGGGTCTTACTAGGACGAGTCCTTCGTGTTTTGTAGTGATGACATGTTATATTAATTCTTAAGAAAAGTCTTGGATTTCACCTTCTCACAAACATATCTGGGTCTAGCCCACATCTCAGGTTTCCCAAGCTCGTACTTTTCCCACACTCTTGTATTTCCCGAATACGTCCAGTTCACAAACATATCCAACTTTGCATCAATCCTTCACCAAGGGCCCCAACCCGAATATAACCTGAGTTAATCGACATATCTGAATTCAAATGAATCGAGTACTTACACAAAGGTACACAAGTGAAACTCGCTCGAATGCCTAGATATTTAGATGCATCCACCACAAGTCGTGGGAGGCAAGGTGCCACAAGAATATTTCCTCATCCAGTAATGGGGAAATCTTCGTCCAATGCTCCTTGTCTATTGCATCCGATCCAAAGTAAACAATGTATATGGTCAGCTAGGGAGACGTGAGAGGACATGAAGTTTCATGGCACACAAGGAAAATAATATCGTCTCACGCCACTATCAAAAGCGCCAACCCAACACTATTTCATACAATCATTTCACAGGCTTATTCAACCAGAATACATGCCTGTTGTTTTCCATACACAAGCATGGAGGCTTCAAGGATTCCAAACTAGTTTTCACTAGAAACCTACAACCTTGATAACTCTACATAACTAAGGATGTGGATTGTTTACATTAATTTACTCTCAGAGCTCCATAGTTAAAGTAAGATCCTTATGAAACACACACAACATAAACCAACAAAATACATTGAAATATTGTTGGCTACCAACTGAATCTCATCTCATTTTTAAAATGATACGAGCCCCTCTCTTTTCATTTGGATTTTTGTTTTCAATTTTCATAATAGCACTTGAAGTATGGATTCCATTATGGACTTTATTAAGACCTTCTATTTGTTGAGAAATATAGGGCTTCTATTAAGGTTATATTATTAAATGATTTCTCTTTAACATTGACATTTACTTGAGATATATTATTAATTTATTATCATCATTATTATGTTCTTTTCATCATCAAGATAAATGCCAAACAAGAAGATCACAATGCAACTAGTAAAGACACGAGAGATAGGCTCCAATCTAGGGAAAAACCCCTCAACATGGGAAAACCAAAAAAAAATCTCTTCTTATATAATTCCAAGGAAGACTTCCAAGACCATAGACCATAGACAACTCACCAAAGTTAGGCCAACCACCCAAACAAATAGTTTTCTCTTCAATAATGATCTATGACTTCCTTCTTCCACAATTTAGACTCGTAGAAACCCTAGGTTTCCACAAATAAACTCGACTGGCAAGAGAAAGATAGATGGTCCAAAACAAACCAAAATTTCATTGTATTTCTTCCTAGAATTTCACATCCTTTTTCTGCCTCAGATTTCTCAAGAGAAATTGAATTCACAAGTGTGTCCAAGAGATGGTCGAATCCTCTTCCTTTTATAGGTTTTTCATGTGGGTGCATGGGCATCATCTACGCTGACTTGGTGGGCTAGACGACCTGACATTTGGTAACTTCTAGACAAATTATTTACATAAAATAGTGACCTTGAATTTGAATTTATACAAAACCATAAAACAATCAATGGGTGGTTTTACCTAGGGAAAATAATCATGTGCAAGTAAACCATTTACAAATAAATCATTTTTCTCTTCCAAAATATTTTTATTTCTCTTTTTTATTTTTTATTTTTTTCTTTGAAAACTACAATGATTACATCAAGTCATGATACAAATACAATTATGAAGACTAAAACTAGTTACAAAATTCAACACTTCCTCTTAACTAGGGACGTATTCATAATTTACTACAGGTACAAGGACAATAATTCCATTGAAAAGTTCCCATAAGAAGAGTCAGATTGGTAAGGTATCTCATAACTTATCTTTTCAGCTTATGTTAGTGCATCTCATCATATCGATTAGAATTTTCATATAGCAAGGCCTTGACTAACAAATTTATCTCTCCACTAGATTAAAGCACAATGTTGGGGAGACAGATTTATAGAGAACTTCATCATTGCCTCTCAAGGCACATACCCCATCCGAATGTTCACAAGGTATGTCCATTTAGGACCATTCCTGTATTGAATTTACACATCCTCAAGAAATTTCCTCTTCGACTACTCTTACCTATTGGATGCCCTACCTGATCCTCTAAGTGCATAAGTATTGGTCTCAGATGGCTACCCAATCATCCATTCTTTCTTCATGATGTGAAGACAATAATGATGTGTCTATCTCTGTTTAGAACTCTAGGGCATTCGAGTTAGGAGATTTCTCTTTGATGATAATTGCTTGTGAATTCCTTTTAACTTCTTTAGATTAGGATCTTCTCTTTACTTAGATTGTTATAATGTTATTATTCATCAAACAACTACCAAAGAATAAACAATAGAGAGATAAGAGACACAAAATATAGGCGAACAACCAGGGCCAAAACCTCTCCAACTTGGGAGGAAAACTCAAATGAATTCTTCTTCTTATAGAGACTTCAATTGAAAAATACCAATACCAAGAACCTTGACCTAACAACCTCTCCAATACCAAGTCAAAAGACAGTTCTTCATCACTTCTTCTTCTTATCATAGTCACCACTTAGTCAAACTACTTTCCTTTCTTTGAATTTCGGCTATCTTTTAGATTTCGGCCCCTAGGACCCGATCTGTAACTTTCAGCCTTCACAGGAACCCTAGATGTGACACGTGGGAAATATTACCACCAATTTTGTACCCTTGTTCCATTCTCTTTAGAGAGAGACTTATTCTACTTCAACTCGGCTTGCATTCTTGACTTGTATTCTTCCTTAATTTAGCCTCCTGAAATGACTATGATAATCTCAAATTTTCCTGCAGCAGATGATGCCACTTCTCTTCTTATGTGTGATATATTTTTGGCCCTAAAATAGACCCAAAACAACTCGACTTTTAGTCCTTTCTTTGCTTGGAGAGGGATTCTTCTTATGTAATTTTTACACTTCTTTTTATTGCTTCAGATGCTTGAACAAAATTGTGTCTCCAAATGGAAGTCAAGCTGCCCTATGTATAGTGTTTTTCCCATCAAAATAAGTCGACTTGAACTAGAGCCTAGACCAACATGGCTTTTATAGAATCATATTTAGGCTGACTTCAAGGAGTGTTTATGACAAGGTCTTGGAGGGTTTATGACACAAATAAATTTTATTTTACAATGTATAACATACCCAAATGGGCCTTCAATCCTTGACATTGACTTTAATAGACTTTATGACTTGATTACCAAACCTAATATCTCACAATGAGAGCTTTAACTAAAATAAAATTTCTTTAGCATGGAGCCCATGACTCAAGCATTGCAAAATAATTTTATTTCTTTTCTTCATTATATCAGTTACACAATTACACATGTCATTATGAATATTGAACCTAGTTACACATTTCAACACTCCCTCTTAACTAGGGAGGTATTCATAATCTACGCAAGGTACTTGGACATTCGTAATCTGAAGAATCATCATAAGAAGAGTCAGACTGGTAACCCATCTGTATAGCATCATATCATCCAACATTGTCACATTGTAGGGCCTTGACTGACAATTCTATCTCTGCACAAGGTCAGAGCACAATGTTGGCGAGACCAATGATGTATAAGCACCCTCATCATTGTCTCTCTTGGACATGCTTCACCCGGGTTCTCAGAGTGTGTTCCACCCACGTTCAACCAAGACTATTCTTATCTTCGATTCCTAGTCCTCAAATAATATTGTTCCTCTATGACTATCTTGGATGCCCTAACTCATCCTCAAAGAGTATCAGATACCAAATATATACCCAATTCTCCATTATGTCTTCCCAAGTGAAGAAAATAATGATGTGTCTATCTCTCCTCATGGCCTTCACTAAGACTTACGACTGTTAGTACTGGTCTAGTGCATGACACATGAAGTAGAGAACCATATCTATCACTCCCTCTTAACCAGTGATGACCAACCCATTCCATAAAAGGAATGTACCCAAGATCCCTCTTAATTAGGGACTTGTCCAATTTCCCTCTTGACCAGGGACTTGCTTCCAACAACTCATCAAGTGGAGATCATGGGACAACCAGCTGCTTGTAGAAATCCTTCCTTCGATGTCATGAATTTATTCTTTTTCATAGAGTATACATCTTTCGGGACTTCTTTGTAGGGCATAAACCATCCATCACTTTCTTCCATGAGTCAGTCATGCCATCATTCCTTTCATTAGAAAGTGATTCATTATTCCATATTTGGCTTTCCTTTATGCCATGTTTCCTTCTTCATGCCATGTTTCCAAAAGGATATTTCATCCTTATGAATGGTCATTAGTGGTGGAGGACATCCACAACCCTTCCCTTGGAATCCCTACATAAGTCCATATAAATATCATATGAAATGAACATTAAATCAAAATTGCCTTTGTGATGGTCTTTCATCATGACATCTTCTTGTTTGCATTAGCATGCTGTGTACAAGTTGATACATCTCCAAAAGATATACATTGTCAAGGGTCTCCTTATTTTTCCAGGCTCCATCAGGGTCTTCATATATTTCATGGAGATATCATAGTCAAATATCTCATTCCTCGAATGTTGATTGCCTTTTTCCATAGTTGCATATTTCACGATCTCTTACTTTCTTTCTTCACACATTTCCTTCCAATAACTTTTGATGATAGTTCCTCTAATTATTTTCAACCACCTCATATTTCATATGAGGACATATTATGTTGGTTTCATCTAGTCAATGTGTGACTCATGCCTTCCTGCATCTTTTCTATGCAGGAGATCCTTTTCTATTGATCATGCTCTCGAGATAGAGAATTTATCCAAGTTACCCGTAACCATATGACATGAATCTAGTTTATTAAAGTAAAACATACATACCTCATTTTTCTTTTAGGTCATCTAGACTTCATTCAACTACTTCCTCGATTTAAAGAGTTTCAATCCCTTGACCTGCTTTTTAACGTCATACCATCCTTTTATGAATTCTTCCAAGTTGGAATTCTTGATGAAACACTTGCTTCCTTTTATATTGGTGAACCTTCCGAAGATGATTCCAATAGAGGATCTTAAGTATCCCCATTCAGAAAATGTTTCCATTTTAACTGATGTATGATGAGTTTTGTACTAGATGACTTTCCCTCCTTCTCATGAGTACCACTTATGCTTCTAATGAGGTTACCAAGAGCTATATTCTTCCATATGTGACTTGTCATAGACTTTTATTCCAACTATATTTCAATATTATGTATGATGATGTCACAATCTCTTGTTTTTAATGCTTCAATATGCCATGATGCATCCTATTATTCTTCTTAGTGACTCATGATAGCCATATCTTACAATAGAAAACTTAAAAATAGAAACTTGATAAGAACTCAAGAGAGGAAGACTAACTTAATCATAGTAGAGATATTTTACTTACTCTTTATTGGACTTCTTATTTTCATCTTCCTCCACTTCTTCAGTGATATGGGTTTCTTCTTTTCCTCTTTTTTATCGTCCTTCTTGTGCTTAGGACAATATATATTGTAATTCCTATAATATTGACATCCACAACATTGAATATTAGCCATGTTCTTCTTCTTTTTTCTAAGGACCAAAGTTTCCAAATTTTCCTTTTCTCCTTTTCATTGTAGCATGTGCTTGATTTTTCTCATTTGATCCCACATCAGTCTTTTCCTTTAGCTCGATTTATTCAATCTTGCATAGTGACCATAGCTCCCGGAGTGGAGTAGCTTTTTTCTTTCCATAAATGCTTAAAGTAAAGTTACCCTACTCCTCTGGTAGTGCATTTAGTACTACGATGGCCATCTCCTTGTTAGCCATTATTTCTCCTAGACCTTGAAGTCGATCCTTGATCTCAGATACCCTCATAAAGTATGAGGCTATTCCTTCTTCCTTTGATATCCTTAGTTTGTATATTTATTTTCTTAGTGAGATAAATTCTCTTGCAGTGCTTACAGAAAATAACTCTACCAGTTTTCCATATATTTCTTTTGAAGTTTTGATTTTTGATACATACGGTATGAGGGGATCCTTGATGGATTCTATGAGAATCCTTTGAGCCCTTACTTCCCCTTTCATAAATCTTGCAAGTTCTTGAGCATCTTCCTTTGGAGGTTTGGTGGTTGAACCCTTTACATGATCCATGACCTCATTTTCAATGAGATTCATGTTTGTCCTTTTCTTCCATTGCAAGAAATTTTGATGCCCCAACCAATTTGTTGCTTTCCTTGCAAAAAGACATTTTGACAGATTTAGATGTAGACATAAATATACTTACTTGTTAAGATTCTTCTTCCACTTGCTGCCTCCTTGAATGTGATGATGATATAGATAATAGAAAACTTCTTCTTGATTAAGATAGTTCTCTTCTAAAGTGATCCTTGATTCAGAGAGAGAGGTCACTTTAGATCCTTTGATGATGATGATGTACTTGTTGATAATGATTGATGATGACTCCTTGATGTCTTGCTACTACTTTAATGATCTTCTTCAAGGATAAGGGTTTCATTTAGAGATGAAACTCAATGAGAGAGATTGCCTTAGAATTTTTTTTGACAAAATCCTTGAACTTGATTCTCTTGGATGATAGACTTCAAGTAGATTTATTCAACTTGATTGCGGTCTTTGTGGACTTTTGATGATGAATTGAGGATCCCAAGACTACTTCTGGTGAAGACTTCTTCTTCGATCTATGGTTTTGACACTTCTTTGTAGATCTTGACTTCATTTATGATTTTCTAGATTTTCTTTGATGTCCTTTTAGTGTTTCCACCCTTGAATTCTTGAGTGTCCCTTGATAGGATTCCCTTCCTTAATTTTGTCACCTTAGCTCTGATACCATGTTGAAAAATCTAGGGAATTCATGTTAGGATATTTCTCTTTGATGATAACTGCTTTTGAATTCCTTTTAACTTCTTTAGATTAGGATTTTCTCTTTTTTTTAATATTATTATAGTGTTCTTCCTCATCAAACAACTACCAAATCATAAATAATAGAGAGACAAGAGACACAGAATATAAGCAATCATCTAGGGCCAAAACCTCTCCAACTTGAGAGGAAAACTCAAATGAATTATTCTACTTATAAAGACTTCAATTGAAGAATACCAAGACCAAGACCCTTGACCTAACAACCTCTCTAAGACCAAGTCACAAGACACTTCTTCACTGCTTCTTCTTCTTATCCAAATCACCACTTAGTCAAATTGCTTTCCTTTCTTTGAATTTTGGCTATCTTTCAGATTTCGGCCCATAGGATCCGATTTGTAACTTTCAGCCTTCACATAAACCCTAGATGCAACACATGGGAAGTATTACAACCAATTTTGTACCCTTTTTCCCTTCACTTTAGAGAGAGACTTATTCTACTTCAACTCAGGTTGCATTATTGACTTGTATTCTTCCTTAAACCTCTTGAAATGATTGTGATAATCTTAAATTTTCCTTCAATAGATGATGCCACTTCTCTTTGCACGTGTTATATTTTTTGCCCTAAAATAGACCCAAAACAACTCGAATTCTAGCCCTTGTTTTTTCGCTTGGAGAGAGATTCTTCTTATGTGATTTTCACACTCCTTTTTCTTGCTTCAGATGCTTGACCAAAATTGTGTCTCCAAATGGAAGTCGAGCTGCCCTATATATAGTGTTTTTCCCATCAGAATAAGCCGACTTGAACCGAAGCCTAGGCCAAAAATCCTTTTCTAGAATCATCTTTAGGACAACATCAAGGAGTGTTTGTGCAAACGTCTAAGAGGGTTTATGACACAGATAAATTCTCTTTTACATTGTGTAACATACCCAAATGGGTCTTCAATCCTTGACATTGATTTACTAGACTTTATGACTTTATGACCAAACCTAATAGCTCACAATGTGAGATTTAACTAAAATAAAATTCCTTGAGCATGAAACCCATGACTCAAGCATAACAAAATAATTTTATTTATTTTCTTCATTACATCAATTACATAATTACACATGTCATTATGAAGACCGAACCTAGTTATACTATTCAATAGTCTCTCCCTCTCAACTAGGTAGGATCTACTCATTCCATTACACATGAAAGGAATATATCCAAGCTCCCTCTTAACTAGGGACTTTCTTCCACTATTGGCTGTCTATTATTTCACGGATATCATGGTACCATCAACTACTTGTAGGCCTCATTTTTCTTCATATTAAACTTTTATGTAAATCATGAAGCCATTTTCTTTCACAACTTCTTATAGGGACAAGAAATCACTTTCCATATCATCAATATTTACCTGCTTCATATTCACGAACCAAATATCATAGAGCTTTAATATTGCTTCCCCTGATCATCAGGAAAGTAATCTTCCAAGACATTACCAATCAACTATATGAAAACTGTCATCGTCCTTCTTCTTGTCAGCATGGAGTACAACATCATCAAATCCTTTGGTCAAAGTTTCAATGTCATTGACTCAAAAAAGTAATCATCATATAGTGTATATTAGTAAAGCATATTCTCAGGTAGTGGATACATATTGAATCATCAAATATTAGAGATATAGATTCTTCACAAGATGTCATGTCTTGAATTCATCAAAATTCTTCATCATGGTCTTCCTTTATGCAGCGGATTCATCTTTACATTAGGCTTATATAAAGGTTTTGTAGCTCCCTCTTAAGTCGGTAGTATTTCATTCTTTACGAGACCATATCAAATGTTAATTTTCCTCATCGTGTCTTCATAAACAAGTTCAAAGCACATCATGCTAATGCAACCAGGTATATCCTTGCAACCAGCTCTTCTTGCAAACTGAAGACATTAGTTAGATAAATAAAAAATGAACTGAAAACATGCATACCTTCTTTAGCTAGTCATTTGGCTTTCCTTAAACTGCTCCTCATTTTGAAGAAGAGACTTCATCATGCTGCACCTGTATCAACAAGATTATAGGAAGCTTGGTATAAATCCAAGAGTAGACAATAAGAATGATACTATCATGGTCCTTCCCAAGATGAAGAAATCCTTCCATAACATTACCAAGGAGTATCCATAAAAGATTATATCCTATCATTATTCAATTGTTGAATGATTTCTATTTCTGCTAGATCAATACATCGTGCTTAATGTATAATGAATTCTATCGATTATAGCTATCAATTCCTCCTTTTTCACCAATCAACTTATCATAATGACCTTCTCAATCAAGCATTCATGAAAATTATTCACATGAATCTTAATTTACGTATTAGAGAACGCTTATCACCAAACCACATGATTATTCATCCTTCTCCACGCTTATTTTGTACGTGCAATACTTATTGATAAGCGCAACCTAGTAAAAGTAATAACAAAAGTATGATGTTTATTTTTCAATCTAGGGATTCCATAGAACTTTAGAGGATGGAATTCTAGGATTTAGAAATGCCAACCCTAGACCTAGGGACTTGATGCCATATAAAACTTATTGTCCTCATCCATTCATACTAGGTTTTATCATATGCCCTACTCAAAAACCTTAGAGGCCTAGATATATGGTTTATATAAAAGAATCAAGGTTAGGGTTTCCTTAGGACTTACCACATGCCATATAGTGTTTAGACATCAACAACAACGAAAACTACAAACCCTCAAACCATACAACCAAACAACCCTAAAACATGTTAGACCCTTAATAAACAAATATGCTATACATACCTCTTGATTATGTACCTGTGTACTTTATGATCATAGAGGTTGTTATAGGGCCTGCTCCTAGATATCGTGATTTACCAAAACAATTTCTTTTATCAATCTAGAAGGTATTTTAATCCAGGTGGACATCGGTGGCCACCCACCTATTCCATTTGGATCCACACCACCAATTCTTGCAGCTTTTCACTTTCAGCACAACTTATTATTTTTAGCAAGTTTTCAGGTCCTGCACTCCCAAAGTCGTTTTGGGGCCCTAATGATCCAGGTGGATATTGGTGGCCGCCCACCTATTCCATTTGAAACGCCACCATCAATTCTTTCAGTTTTTTAGTTTCAACGCAACTTAATATTTCTAGCAGGTTTTCGGGTCTTGAACTTTCAGAGCCGTTTTGAGGCCCTAAACAACATTTTTTGGGAAAAATGGGAGCAACATGGGTCCATGGACCGATGTTGCTTGCACCGAAAGTTGTACTCCTCGGATAGATCTTTCTAATGAGGTATGGTGCACATAAAACAAAGATCGTACGCCAAAGTTACGTCCCCGGGAAGTTGAAACACTAATTTACCCAAACAGGGCCCATAGTTTTGGCGCTTCATCTCCTAGGGTTAGATTTTTGGACGTTTAGAGTTTTGCATTGTTTCTAAATACTAAATAGGCCCTCAAGCCTCATTGTAACATAATTTAGAGGCATGTAGCTGCCACATCTCTTCTCAGAGATAAGCGGTCTACTCTTTCTCAGTTTTTCTTTGCATGTCCCCAACGCGGTCAGGGTATAAGGAGTTAGGGCTCACTATGGTTGAACCCTTGCAAGATCAGCCTCGTTAACCTCGACGACCTCCCATGGTAGAAGAAAAGAAAGACGAGGGAGCAGGAGATCCTATCAAAATATTGCTCGAGGAGGCCCTCGAGAAACAAAGGAACACGATGATGGATAAATTTTCTCAGATCCTTCAACGGTTTGCCTCCTACGATGCATCTGCATCCAACAACCACTCGGGAGGTGCCACTCCCTTAAAGGTATAGGTAAACTTTGACATTCATGTATTTGAAGGCCAGATAGATGCAGACTCCATCGATAGATTGTTGAATTTTCTAGAATGGTATTTCTCAGTCCATGATTTCTCCGACCAAGAAAAGATTATTTTTTCACTCCTCAAAGCCACGCCCCATGTCAAGGACTGGTGGGAAACATACTGTGAGAAAAATGACGAGGGAGAACCCTCTCTATTCTTGGCCACACCCACTTGGAATTCGTTTCAATATGGCATCAAGGAATAATATTACCCCGTGGGGAGCTATGAGGACAATTACATCAAATGGACCATGCTGTGGAAGCAAAGGGATCAAGATGTGCACGAATTGACGAATTTGTTCCATACCCTACGCATAAAGTTGGGTATTAACGATTAAGAGATACATTTGGTGCTCAAGTACCACAGTTTTCTACATAGACACATTCAGGAAGAAATGGAGTTCCTTGAAATTACATCGCTTGGCATGACATATCGGTATGCAGCCGCCAAGATCGAGCAGAAATTTAAGCAGAAGAAGAGAGACTTTGGATCCGCGAATCCGAAGCCAGGGAAAGGCTCTCCCGAATCATGGAACAAGGGGAAAGGCCAAAGTGGGATGACTCAGAACAACACCACTAATCCAAAGAAGGACACGAGGAAGTGGTGTGAATTTCATAACAGCCCCACTCATAGCAAAAATGAGTGTCGGGTCAAACAGTCGTTGGTGGCCGAACTAAAGGCACCTGAATCAGATGCATGTTTTAATACTGAGTCAGAACCAGAAAAAGGAAATCACAAAGGGAAGAAAATAATTGATGTGGATCCTACTGCCATTGTTGCCACCACCAAGATCCAGAGGGAGGATCCCGAGGATCCAGAGGAGGGGGAGCGCCTCTTCCATTCATAGATGTGGGCGAAGGGTTCTACACTGCAATTCCTTGTTGATAGCAGAAGCCAGAAGAACCTCATTTTAGCAGAGGTCATGAAGTGGCTAAACCTACCAACCATAGCACACCTCCAACCGTATACAATCGGGTGGTTTCACCCAGGGAGATATCTTTGCGTCCGCCAGTAGTGCCACCTTCTATACAATATCAAGCCATTCATGGATGAGGTATTGTGTGATGTTGCTCCTCTTGATAAAGCTGATGTATTATTGGGCCAACCATACTTGTGGAGGCGACATGCTGTGTATGAGTCTAGGCCTTGTGCTGTTATTATTACTTTTGGAAATAACTTGTACAGAAAACCGGAGGTAGTACCGCCTCTTGTCATCTCTTTGACTACTACAAAACAACGTAGTAAGATTGTTTCCTAAACCAGGAAATTTATTTTCCTTACAAATCGCTCACAGGGAAAGAAGAATATTGTGTCCACAACCTCGAAACAGGGCTCCCCTACATGACTGCAGTAGATGGACAAAGTCATGGAGGAATACAACAACATTTTCTCCTCACTCATAGAGGTTCCTCTACACTGTCAGGACAAACACTCCATTAATCTGACCCCTGACGCCTCGTCGCCTGATGTTGCCATACCTCATGCGACTACACAGACATAATCCACATATGTATTTTCTAAGGCTGATAAAGAAACCAAATTTACTAAATGCATCCAGCATGTCCGCCCGCAGGTCCATGACATCTTCAACAAATCTAATACCCAGTTCAACAAAATTTGCCCCATCTCATGGAGGATCTCAACGCAATGGGGACCATTGCTTCCTAAGGAGGGAGGAATTATCTAGGTGGATATCGGTGGCCACCCACCTATTCCATTTGGACCCACACCATCAATTTTTGCAGCTTTTCACTTTAAGCACATCTTGCTATTTTTAGCAAGTTTTCGGGTCCGACACTCCTGGAGCCATTTTGGGGCCCTAATCATCCAAGTGGATATTGGTGGTCGCCCACCTATTCCATTTAAAATTCCACCATAAGTTATTTTAGATTTTCAATTTCAGCACAACTTACTTTTTTTTTCATTTTTCGGGTCCTGAACTTCCGAAGTAATTTTTAGGCCCTAAACGACATTTTTTGGGAAAACCGGGAGCAACATGGGTCCATGGACCGATGTTGCTCACACCGAAAGTTGTACTCATCATATATATATTTATAATGAGGTATGGTGCACGTCAAACAAATATCATATGCCAAAGTTATGTCCTCGGGAAGTTGAAACACCAATTTACCCAAACGGGGCCCATAGTTTTGGCGCTTCATCTCCTAGGGTTAGATTTTTGGACGTTTAGAGTTTTCCATTGTTTCTCAATAATGAATAGGCCCTCAAGCCCCATTGTAACACAGCTCAGAGGCATGTAGCCGCCAAATCTATTCTCAGAGATAAGCTACCAATGCCCTAGCTATTTTATTTCCATTATGTCTGTAAGCATATTTATATTATTTGATATTAATGAAAAGAAGCATTATTTCCGCTGCAACTCTGTGTTTATGTATATTTCTATATTTTATTGTGTTCCTGCATAAATTCATATTAGAGGTACCAGACCGGTCTTCTCTTTCCCTGTTTTTCTTTGCATGTCCCCAAGGCGGTCAGTGTATAAGGAGTCAGGGCTCGATCTGGTTGAACCCTTGCAAGATTAGCCTCGCAAACCTCAATGACCTCCCATGGCAGAAGAAAAGAAAGATAAGGGAGCAGGAGATCCTATCAAAATATTTCTCGAGGAGGCCCTTGAGAAACAAAGGAACATGATTATGGATAACTTTTCTCAGATCCTTCAATGACTGCCCACCTATGCCACATCTGCATCCAACAACCACTCGGGAGGCGCCACTCCCTTAAAGGTACATGTAAACTTTGACATTCCTGTATTTGAAGCCCAAATAGATAAATATGCCATCGATAGATGGTTGAATTTTCTAGAAGGGTATTTCTAAGTCCATGATTTCTCCGACAGAGAAAATATTATTTTTGCACTCCTCAAAGTCGCACCCCATGTTAAGGACTGGTGGGAAACGTATTGTGAGAAAAATGACGAGGGGGAACCCTCTCTATTGTCAGCCGCACCCACTTGGAATTCATTTCGAGATGACATCAAGGAACAATATTACCTCGTGGGGATCTATGAGGACAAATACATCCAATGGACCACGTTGCGGCAGAAAATGGATCAAGATGTGCAAGAACTGATGAATTTGTTCCATACCCTGTGCACAAAGTTGGGTATTAAAGATTTAGAGAGACATTTGCTGCTCAAGTACCACATTTGTCTACACAAACAAATTAAGGAGGAAATGGAGTTCCTCGACATTCGCTTGGCATAGAATATCGCTATGTCGCCAAGATTAAGTAGAAATTTAAGCAGAAGAAGCGAGACTTTGGATCCGCGAATCCGAAGCCAGGGAAAGGGTCCCCTGAACCACAAAACAAGGGGCAAGGCCAAAGCAGGATGACTCAAAACAACACCACAAATCTAAAGAAGGACACGGGGAAGTGGTGTGACTTTCATAACAACCCCACTCGTAGCACAAATGGTGTTGGGCCAAACAGTCGTTGGTGGATGAACTAAAGGCACCTGAATCAGATGCTTGTTTTAATCATGAGTCAGAACCAGCCAAAGGAAATGAAAAAGGGAAGTATATCATTGATGTGGATCCCAGTGCCATTTTTGCCCCCACCAAGATTTAGAGGTAGGATCTCGAGGATCCAGAGGATGGGGAGTACCTCTTCCATTCACAAATCTGGGTGAAGGGTTCTCCACTGCTATTCCTTGTCGATAGCGGAAGCCAAAAGAAACTCATTTCAGCAGAGTTCGTGAAGCGGCTTGGCCTACCGACCATAGCACACCCACATCTGTATACAATCGGGTGGCTTCACCCAAGGAGAGATCTTCGCATCCATCAGCATTGAAGCCTTTCGTATAGTATAAAGCCATTCACGGATGAGGTATTGTGTGATGTTGCTCCTCTTGGTGTAGTTGATGTATTATTAAACCAACCATACTTATGGAGGTGACATGCTGTGTATGAGTCTAGGCCTCATCCTGTTATATACTGCCCCCTGTCATCTCTTTGACTACTGCAAAACAACGCAGTAAGATTGTTTCCCAAACCAACAAATTTATTACAACTTGATCATAGGGAAAGAATAATATTGTGGCCACAACCTTGAAACAGGGCTTCCCTGCACGGTTGCAGCAGATGGACAAAGTCATGGAGGAATACGAGGAAATTTTTTCCTCACTCACAGAGGTTCCTCTACACTGTCAGGATAAGCACTCCATTGATCTAACCCCAACACACCGTCGCCTGATGTTGCCATACCTCATGCGACTACACAGACAAAATCCACACATGTATTGTCTGATGCTGATACACAAACCAAATTTACTAAACACATCCAGCATGTCTGCCCGCAGGTCCATGGCATCTTCATCAAATCTAATACCTAGTTCAATAGAATTTGCCTCATCTCATGGAGGATATCATTGCAATGGGGACCATTGCTTCCTAAGGAGGGAGGAATGATCCAGGTGGATATCGGTGGCCACCCACCTATTCCATTTGGACCCACACCATCAATTCTTGCAGCTTTTCACTTTCATCACAACTTACTATTTTTAGCAGGTTTTCAGGTCCTGCACTCCTGGAGCCGTTTTAGGGCCCTAATGGTCCAAGTGGATATTGGTGGCCTTCCACCTATTCCATTTGAAATGCCACCACCAGTTCTTTCAATTTTTCAATTTCAGCACAACTTACTATTTTTAGCAAGTTTTCGGGTCCTAAACTTTCAGAGCTGTTTTGAGGCCCTAAATGACATTTTTTGGGAAAACCAGGAGCAGCATGGGTCCATGGACCCATGATTCTCACACCAAAAGTTTTACTCCTCAGATAGATCTTTCTAACGAGGTATGGTGTGCTTCAAACGAAGATCGTATGCCAAAGTTACGTCCTTGGGAAGTTGAAACACCAATTTACCCAAACAGGGCCCATAGTTTTGACGCTTCATCTCCTACGGTTAGATTTTTGGATGTTTAGAGTTTTCCATTGTTTCTCAATAGTAAATAGGCCCTTGAGCCTCATTTTAACACATTTCAGAGGCATGTAGCCGCCACATCTCTTCTCAGAGATAAGCTACCAGCGCCCTAGCTATTTTATTTCCATTATGTCTATAAGCTGTTATTTGATATTAATGAAATGAAGCATTATTTCCGCTACATATCTATGTTTATGTATATTTCTGTATTTTATTGCGTTCCTACATAAATCCAGATCAGTGGTATCAGAGCGGTCTGTCTTTCTATGTTTTTCTTTGCATGTCCCCAACGCGGTCAGGGTATAAGGAGTTAGGGCTCGATCTGTTTAAACCCTTGCAAGATCAGCCTCACAAACCCCAACGATCTTCCATGGTGGAAGAAACGAAAGTTGAGGGAGCAGGAGATCCTATCAAAATAAAGGAATGTGATGATGGATAACTTTTCTCGGATCCTTCAATGGCTGCCCACCTACGACGCATCTGCATCCAACAGCCACTCAAGAGGTGCCACTACCTTAAAGGTCCAAGAAAAATTTGACATTCTTGTATTTGAAGGCCAGATAGATACAGACGCCTTCGTTAGATGGTTGAATTTTCTAGAAGGGTATTTCTTAGTGCATGATTTCTCTGACCGAGAAAAGATTATTTTTTCACTCCTCAAAGCCGCCCCCATGTCAAGGACTGGTGGGAAACGTACTATGAGAAAAATGACAAGGGGGAACCCTCTCTGTTCTCAGTCGGACCCACTTGGAATTCATTCCGAGATGGCATCAAGGAACAATATTACCCCTTGGGGAGCTATGAGGACAAGTACATCCAATGGACCACACCGCGACAAAAAGGGATCAAGATGTCCAGGAACTGACGAATTTGTTTAATACCCTGTGCACAAAGTTTGGTATTAAAGATTCAGAGAGACATTTGGTGCTCAAGTACCACATTTGTCTACACAGACACATTCAGGAGGAAATGGAGTTCCTTGACATTACATCGCTTGGCACGACATATCGGTATGCCGCCAAGATTGAGCAGAAATTTAAGCAGAAGAAGCAAGACTTTGGATCCGCGAATTCGAAGCCAAGGAAAGGCTCCCCCGAACCACAGAACAAGGGGCAAGGCCAAAGCGAGGCGACTCAGAACAACACCACAAATCCAAAAAAGGACACGGGGAAGTGGTGTGAATTTCATAACAGCCCCACTCACAACACAAACGAGTTGTTATCAGTCTAATACTCCTCAAAGTTATGAGATTTTGATTTATAGTTTAAAGAATATCAGAGGTAACCACAAACCTACTTTTAAGATTTAGTATCTAGCCTTCCTAAGGCTCAGAGAGGGCTCTCTCTATAAGATTTAACTTTGTTTTTATATTTGATTTTAGGCTAGTTTTATAGGGCAAATTGGTTTTGGGGTTTTGATTTGTTTTGGTGGGAAAATCACTTAATGAAATGGATAGATGTGGATCTGTAATCCATTGGGCAGATGGAGTCAATGTGTCAAGCAGATAGATCAGGATCAAGGTCTAAAGTCAAATTTTCACTGGGCAAGATAGTAGAGTCACTTCAGATCTTCAAAGGTTGATGGTGAAATTGTTTTAATCGGGATAAAGAGAAATTAAGAATTCTTTGATTCAGATAAGGAGTGAAAAGGTAGGGGTCAATCAAAATTAGGGAGAAATTAAGGGTTCCTTATTTTGGATATCAACAAAAAACATTTAAATGAAAACCAGTGAATAACAAAGTGCTTTTAACAAATTCTGATATAACAATTCCTGATTTCGCATTAAAATTTAGAACACATTTATGAATGGATGAAAAACGTAAGAAAATTGACAGCGAAAATTTAGAAAATACTTCACTTCAGTGGCCCAACACATGAATCTAGTAATATGATGCTTTATTGCTTGAGATCTAGTCTTCTAACTTGAACTTGATACAAAGACCCTTAGGTTCATAATATAACAACTATAGAAATCTTCAGCAATTAATCCACACTAATACTTCAAATGATGAACTATTTATACAAAAAGTAGTACAAAATATCCTAAAATAGTCTTAGGAAGGTTTCTTGGAAAATAAAATATCTTTTTACAAAAATATAGTGACAACTGCCTAACAAATTGCTAGCTGTCCTATTATTGAAATTAAATAGCATGTTGTTTGGATTTGTGTTGCAAATGGACATTTGAGGTGTCCCTCATGCTGGAAATCTGATCTTTAATCTGTTTTAGCCTTCCTCTTTCATCTAATACTCTTTTTCAACTGATACTCTTTGACTTCTGATATACTTTGATTTCTGATACACTTTAACCTCTGAAAACTATTTTATTGTTTAAAAATCTGTTTACTGTGTAGTAAAAACAACAACTCTGTTTTTCATCTTTTATTGCAAACTGATTTTTTTACAGCAAATCTCTAAGCTTCTCCCATAATTCTTCCTCTGGTATTTTGATCTTCATGAGTTTCCTGAAGTTTTCATCTGCTTCTGTGTATCTTACAAAAGTTGGCTTGACCACAAAAAGGTTTTTTTATCTCATGTTGTAAATAAAACAGATTTTCAATGCTTTTGTGCAAAACTTTACTAGTTGGAATCCCTTGCCAATCTAATTTCTTCACCTGTTCTTTGGAAAATTACCTTATCTTTTTGTCATAATATTCTTGTTTCATCAATTTATCATTGATTAATAGAAGATTAGGAAGTCCTTTTTTCCTCAAAGTGTCAAATTTCACCATGAATCTTGTGATGGCTACATCCATATTTTGGCACTTTTCTTCCAACTGTTTCATTAGGTTCTTCTTGGAAATTAATTTTCTTACTTCAAGAATTGTTTCTATCCTATCTGTTATTCCAATTTCATCCAATTCCTTCTTATTTTTAGAGTTGAGGAATTTGATAATTTCCAATGCTTCTTCAGGTTTGGTGCCCAATTCATCTTTGGTCTTCTGCATTTCTTCTCTAGCTACTTTTAGCAAGTCCTTCTGTTCATAAATCACCTGAATTGATGGCCAAGTATCATTGACTGATTCAATGATTTTAGAACATAGTTGTTTTTTGATATATGCCATGGGCTCTTTTAAGGTCAACTCTATTTCCAACTTATTTAACTGCTTACTCGATCTCTTAGTTTTTTGCTCTTTAGTTTTAGCATTGACCAGTGCTAACTTCTTGGCATCTTCAAGATTCTTGATTTGCTCCTTTAATATGCTGATTTCATTAGTTTGTATGGAAATTTCTTCCATTGCCTTTATCAATTTGTTGGCCTCATCTGACTGTTGAACTGCTGAAGTAGAAGACTTAGTGGCAAAAGTGGTGGATGAAGTGACTGGCACTGCTGTGGTCAATGGAACCTTTGGAGCCAATTATTCTGCTAAAGTGGATGGGACTGTTGTGGTCACCATAGGAATTACTGTAGGAGGGACATTTTGGGTCTTTGCAGCTTCTTTTTCTTGGACTATCTTGTCCATCTCAATTTCTATTTCCTTGATTTGTGTTGTCATATGTAATATGAGATTCATCATCTCATCCTTTTGATTTGCTTCTTGTACAATATCCTTAGCATGTGGATGCTCTGTAGGGGGTAATTTCAATTGTTTTCTGAGTGCTGCAATATCATCATTTTTCTTCTTTACTAGTTCTTCTGCAACTTTCACATTAGAAGGGTCATAACCTGCAACATTCACATTAGAAGGGTCATAACCCACTTCAATCACTAACTCCTCTAAAGATTTGATTATGGTGTCTTTAGAATATGAAGAAGCTTTTTCAACCTTAACTTGATCTTTCATATTTGTCAAAGCATTCTGGAGCTTTTGAACACTCATTACTTTTGTGGTCATTGTTGAATATAGAATTTCTGAACTTTGCTTGTGGAATTCAATCTGGTCCAAGGGATGAATGTCTTGTAATTGTACTTCAAAATCCACCTTTTAGTAATCAGCTACTGTTTTAGGTGTTTGCACTATAGGTTGAAGTACTGACATCAGTGATTTATTATTTGTATAATCAAAGTCTGAAAACAACCTATTTTGAATCCTTGGAGTCTGCTTCAAATATCGAGAATATATTTCATTCTTGATTTCCTCATTCTTAGCTTTGATCTCTTTATACCTTTATTTAATATCCATATCTTTATCCTCTACTGTTTTGATGAAGATACTTCCACACTTTTCTGTTTCTGAATCATTTGTGTGTTGGAAGTAGCATGTTGCTGTTCATTTTCAATCTCTGTGGGAGGCACGGTTTTTTTATCTGGAATCTCTGTATCTAAAATATCCACTGTCTCTTTTTCTTTATCTGCTAGATTTGTCTTTGTTTTCTTGGTGTACCTGAGTTTAAATTTGGTTTCTGTGGTAGTTTCAACAATATATGAGCCTTCTTACCTTTTTATTTTTGTACCTTTGTCTTCTTGAGCTGATGTTTGCAGAATGTGACTAGTATCACTCTGCTGAATGGCTTCTACCAATGTATTTTCTAACCATTCATATTGGTTAGAAAACTTCTCAATGTCAGGTTTTTTGTCATGAACATATGGGGTTAATTTACATTTTACCCTCATCTCATTGATTATACCAAATGGATCATAGTACCAAAGGAAACTTTCACTGAACTTATACTCTAACAACTGCTTTGCTGCCTCTGCCCCTGCTTCTCTGCTATTGCATATGAAGGGACCCACTTGGTTTTTCAATTTAAACTGGGTTTTATTTTTAGCAGCCAAGAAATTTACTGAATCTGAGTTTAGAATATGTCTAATATATTCTAAGGCGAACAATCTCATTGGTAAATACTTTGGCAACTTATAAAGAAGGAGATTTGACCCATAAACTTTAACTTTAGTGTGATTTTGGTATAAATACCAATCACCTGTTCTGATATGTTCTGATAACTGTAAAACCTTCTTAATTTCATCACTGATTCTAGGTTGCACACTGTTTTTAGGCAAATTTACCAATGGATGGATGAAATAGTCTGTGAAGTCTGCATATTTGAACTTAGTTGACTCCTTTCTGATCAAGGAAGTCTAGAAAATGATAGACTGTTCATTTCCCTCTACATCCATCTTTTGAAGAGCTATTGGAAACTTATCTGATTGAAAGTAGAGGAACATATGGAAGAGAAATGAGGTGTATCTAAAAACACCTTCAGTAGGAAGTTGAACAAGCTGTTCATGGATGTTATCAACAATATACTCAGCAAAATTATAGATGACTGCAGGGGGCTGACCAGGTACAAATATGGACATAAAACCAAGTATAGATGCACATGTATGTTCATCAGTAAAGTAACCAAGGATAAAAGACAACATTGAAATAATGTGTCTTGTTCCTTCTGGGAATTTGGATGATGAATATGGAGGGTTAAGCTTGGGTATATCTACATATGAGGGCATGAATGTTTGAAAGATTTGAAATCTTTGGGAAAGTATAATTCCAAATACAACTTTTTCATAACTTCAATGGACAAAGGGACTACACTGGGTTCAGGTTGCAAATGAAACATTTGGTTTATGGATTCAGCTGTTATTGTGAACAAAACTTATTTTTCAGCATTAACAATTGCTCTTTGATATGGGGAATAATGAGTTTGACACAATCTGATGACCTCAGGGCATTGATGTGTGTGGGGAACAAAATACTTGGGCAAATTAGACTCCCAAATAAGCACATCATCTACTTGGTCCAAAGATTTCTCTTGGCTCCAGCAGTGGAGCTCAAGAAGGTTATATTCAGTTACTGGATCAATGATTTTATAGTCTACATCAGCCAATGGGGTATGTTCAACATATACAACAGGAGGTTGTAGTGAATTGATGACAATTGTGCTTTTAGAGGCCATTGGTAAGTCTGTTTTTAACAATTTAACCTTTATTGATCTTTAAAACTCTGTTTTTAGGTTTTTAACACACTTCTGTAAGATTAAATTTTTTACAGAAGGTATTTTTAGTATAATAGAGGTTTCTCTTGGACTGAAACAGGTAACATTTGGGTTTCTTTGCCTTAAATTGTCAATTTTTCTTTAAAAACCAATTTCTTAACCTTTGACAAACTCAAGAAAGGCTAACAAGGGTTTACTGTAGATTTCCTTGATGAAAACAATGATAAAACAATCAAAGCTTTATGCCAAGGGGTTTTTAAGAACTGTAGAAGACTTTGAATCATTCAGAGGGTTTCTAAAGGTCTGCATATGTCTAAATCAATCAAATTTTGTTTAAAAAAAAATTACAACTTTCAGAAACTGTGAAATTCTCAGGGTTTGCAGCAAGGATGAATATATGAGAAAATATGGTTGTTTCTTTAGGCAAATAGGCTTTAAAAGGTTCGAATTCAAGAGCATATTTCTTTTCAAATGGACGGATAGGTCTTTTTCATGAGAAATACCTGTAAATTTAGGAATTTGGACGCAGAAAAAGGGTTTGCTGGGAGTTGGAAGCTTTCAAAAGCTTGCTGAGGTCTTTTAAATGTAGACTGGAGACTTTGAGCGGTTGCAGCACTGAATTTGGTTGAATTCTGTTGTTTTTGCATTCAAACAGGATGACAACGTATTTTCCTCAGTCGGGAATGGTTTAATGAGTAAAAAGAGCAATAGAAAAGTTGAAATGCATAAAATCTGGTGTTTTTATAAATAATTTGAATTGTACAGTGTTTGCATTTAATAACAGTCAATTCAAATCGGAGTGGTTTAGGCACGGGGGGAAATTTCTACCGCTGAGCGGTTATCGCACTGATAAAAGGTGGTATATGGTATTTCTGAAAAGGATGCGATCCAATAGTTTACGACGCGTGGAGGAGAGAGAGCGGGTCAAAACAGCTTATATCACAAATCTTAATTTGTATAACGACCACGCTATTAAATTTACGATGTGGATTCTGGGTCAGTGGATCAAGCGGGTAGATGCGAACAGTAATAATTACGCAACCTAGTTGTTGGGTATTATGTGTGGGGCTTGGGAGTTCTTTTATGCGGTGGGTTTAAATTTATATGTTAAAACGAAGTTTTTAACATAAAGTTTTAATCTTAACAAGGATAGGCGGGTAGGCGTGTTTTAAAGTTTTGCATAGCAAATGGGATATATGTAGGTGTAAAGTAAACCTTAGGCGGATTAATATAGAAAAAAGATAGTTTAAACCTATGGGGATCGGGGAAATTATCACGTGGGGTAAATATACCATAGGATAAATGTAAAATATGGGTTGGGATATGTAATAAAAATGAATTGATATATTACGGGGTGGAAGTTTTATAGGGAGTTAATATATAAATTAAATTTTAATGAAGAAGTGTATGATCGGGAATACACAAATGCACTAAGTAAATTGTAACTTAAGTCTTTGGGCAGGATTTTAATATTGGTGGCCCCATATTTAAAAATTTCACACTTATACTTAGGATAATAGCATTTTCTGGTGTTTTGAGGGTTTTTATATGAAAAAGGAAATTAGACAAGGGGGTTTTACTTTTCCTAAGTGAAAATGTGTTTTAACTTAGGAAAAGGGGTTTTAATAGGGAAAAATGAGTGATGTTGAGGGAAAAAGGGATTTTTTTATTTTTTTATCTTTTTAATGGAGGGGAAGGGTTTTAACGAGGTAGAATCCAATACTTTGTTGCCAATTAGTCATTAAGATGTGGGTCCGGTCCCACCATAAGTCATAGAAATTCTCTGAGTCTTTATGACTAAAGGATTTAGTACTGGAACACATTATGGGGAGGGAAATTAGTAATTTGCTAGATGATGTTTATCCATGCCTTGTGTAACTTCTTTCTACCTACCCATCATTTTTTCTACCATTTTTTCCTTTATTTGCATGGGTGCATTTGAGTTTGCAAACCCTAATCCATTTTTCTTTTTAAAACAAGAAACTATCTAATTCTAACCTTATTTCATCCAAGGGCTCAGATTAAACTGTTGAGCTCTTCATTTATTCTCTAACTATCTACTGATTTACCAAGATTATACTATTTGGAAAAATATTTATTCTCTATCTATAAACATGAAATTTAAAGCATGAAAAAGTTAAGATTAAACTATTTAACTCATCATGGATTATGGTATTTTGAACAAGCTGCACAAATCATTTTGTAATATCCCAAATCTGAAACTTTGCAATGAATAAGCTGTATAATGGTCCTTTTATGATGAATAAGCTTAAAATATACATAATAAACACATAGACATAATTTTTAGTTACAACAGCAACTTGTATTTCATTTCATGGTCCGGAAAGTGGGGAAAAGGGGGATTTTATTCCCTAAAAAGGATATTTTCAGAAATGAGCGTAAATATAAGCAGGGGAAACGGTTGGATATGATATCTTAGGTCAAGAGGGACCTATTCTCCGAATTTCAGCTGAAAATAATGCTTCTAGCTATATTAAACAACTCCTCCTTTCCCGACTAGGCTAGAAAACACTGATTTGCCATGACTTTACTAAACAGAAATTTTTGAATACAGTGAAAGCATAATTCCCATGAGGGTTTCTACAGAAAATTAAGAGCGAGGTCTGATATACAACTTATATTAATCACACAACAAAGAAATGGAGGTTTAATCACTTATACAGTAGAAACAAGGCTCCCGACAAGATTTCCGGCAAAATGCATGTACAAGGTAGGACTGCAGAAAATAACGCAGTCTATAGCAAAAATGTATTAAAAATGACTGAATATTACATACAAATGCTGAATAATATATAGAATTTCCTTAGGCCTTCTTATTGGAGCTCCCGGAGGGAAATAAGCACCGCCTCCTCAAAGACTAGCACAAAATCAATGGGTGCAGTTTGCTGCTGCTGCCCCTGCATCAAGGATGCAGTTTTCTGAAGATGAATACGCTGTAGCTGAATGTAGATGAATGACCTCAAGCCAAATATAGAAATGAAGCTCTAATCCTTCCCTCTTGATCCCTTATGCAAGCTGATCTAAAGAGAGGATGGAATTCCCGCACAGGAATTCTTTGCACTAAGCAGTGCAACAACTCCAGTTAAACAACTGAAGTATGCAAATGGTCTCTAGAAAAAATATCTGAATACATGAATGAATCCCTTTGACGCTATGCCTTCATTTTATCTTTGGTGAGCCTCCTCACCCCGGACCCCACACAATGTTGAGGTGACTTCTTCATGAAGCTTCCTCTTTCAAAACTGCGCTGCCCTAGCTTGCTTCCCTCTTCTTGTGGCTGTGCTGTTGACTTGGTCAACTAATCCACCTCCAATAACTCTTTTCACACTATAGATATTCAATAGAGTTTACATTTGTGTCTTAGGCTGATCCATGTTCACATCGAGCTAGTTTACTTGAGTATTTCTTCCTCCTTAAGAATCGCTGTTGACTTAGTCAAACTTGACTATGTCTCTATCTGAAATGTCCTTGTTCACACTTGGAAGTGTAAAACCAGCTCCTAAGGTGATATATTCCCTTAATAAGGTGGAATTTATTCATATTTTATTGTTCATGGACCTCCTTACCCATTTATTCTTCTCCTAGGTGAAAGTAGCAAAATATAATATTCCAATTTGCTTATGTGCAAATTTTGGAATATTACAGTCCTCCCCTCCCAAATGTTGCTTGTCCTCAAGCAACTGCAAGGATAGGACTGAAGAGCACCCTCTACTCCCCTACAACAACCTCATAAGATGAAATCCTCCAAGGATCAAGGTGCTGTATCATCAATATATCTCCAAGTTTCCCCTCCCAAGTGTGCAAGCCATCTATTGGGGAACATCCCAAATAGCTAACGCTGTGTGACAATGGAACATCCATGGAAGCAACAATGGGCTGTTTGTAAGTCCTCTTGAAGAATCAGGGCTGATATAGATTGGGATTCATCATCCCACTTTGAATCTCTCCTCCCCAAGCTATCAACCAAACAAGATGAGCCACCCTCCAAAATGGTAACTCATGCAAATCATCCTCCACCTGAAGCTCCGACAAAGTAGGTGGGCTGAAATTTTGGACATGGTAGACATATTAGTCTACCCCACACTGCTTTCCTCTCCACTTAAGACAAGTGTAAATGATTTTATGATCTTGGGCTGCCATCATGTTGCCCTCAAATGGAAAGAAGGAAGCTAGACCTCCAAAGGTCCCTCTCCCAGCGCTGTGCATCAAGCTGGCCCAAACTATCTTATACATGATGGATAAGAGACCATCATCATATGGCACCCCATCCATCTCATGGTCCTCCTCATAAAGAGAGAAATATTTTGTTGTAGAGGCCATGTCTCTTCCCATGCTCCCCTTAGAGCATGTAATGCAGAAAGTGTGGGGATGCTCCTCCCCCAAGAACACACCCAATCCATGTGTTCCTCCTCCAATCATGCTCCTCATATAGGCAAGAATAACATCAGCACATAGGATCATGATCAACATCATAATAATAGGAACGCTGAAGGCTCTATGTAGTGCTGGAGTGTACCAACAGTCTCCCAAGTGGTCACAGCACAGTCTTCCCCACTGCAGCTTCAAAAAAGGGTATGGCAAGTTGTCTCTTGACATATGTCTTGTTGTATAAGCCATCACACCCACTAGTAAATAGTAGATGGCTGAATATGTCAATTGAGCACATAAGAAGCAACCATATACTTGCCCTGGATCATACATTAGATGGTTGTCTCCATCATAATAGCTGGCCAAAGATGGACCATGGAGCCCAAAGAAAAGCTTGCCCCTTTGTAGAGAAATGCACTGCAAGGACATGGTAAGAGTATACAAATATAGTGATGAACAATCAATAAGTGCAACAATAAAGTTCTTACCATGTGATGGAAGCAAGATGGTGACAAGATCCATAGATGAATCCTCCATAGTGGTATGGCATATCAATCTAAAGAGGAGTGAATCACATGCCCCATGAGAATCCTCCTTCTTATGCTTGGACATCCAAGTCAAGGAGAGCATACCACAGCAACCAATGAGTCCATCCACCACTCTATCAATCTCACCTCCTTTATGCCCACCAAGTGCTTCAAATATGAAGTGATCCTGGGAACACTCCACCAACAAGCTCATGCTCCCAAGTGACAACGCTGTTGGCCTATGCAAATAGGCTCCTGCCAACTCATAAATCCATCCTCTGACATGTTCGATGTCAATGAATCCTCTCATAATGTGTCCATCTCCTCCCATTGCAACATCATGCAAAATTTGAGAGAAACTCTTCCCTTGCTCTCTCTCAATCCTCCAAAGCAACAAATGTCTTTGCTGCCTCATCATACCTCCATCATACAACTGATGCAGTGAAAAAAAAATGACCATACCATCATAATGCATCCACACTCGCTGCCCCATGATGCAGGTACTCTGCCAAGTATCCTCCTCCCTCATACCCTTAGAAGAAGGATATGCCACATGATGGCCAAACTCTCTGAAGAGTAGCCCACGCAGTCTTGCCTCCTGCTGCCTGGTATCATAGAGTTGCAAGTAACTTTCCAGCTTCTTGCTCTCTATCCACATCCACCTATCCATTGATGAATGCATCCGAGCAATCTCCATCTTGGCATTCCTCCCAAAGAGGCTACCATCCTCCCATATCAGATTTTTCTCCTTGCATTTCATGAGATGCTGAAATGCCACTACTTGGAGACCTCCAAGAAAACATCTCTCATCAATGATTATCTTGAACCCATAAGGATCCAAGTGACTTGAAGGAAAATCCTCCTTGCTGCAGCTTCTTGACAACGTTTTAACCCTCCTCCAGGGTATTCTGGCTATCTCATGTGTCAAATCCCAGATGAACATTTGCTTCTGCATGACTTTGCTTGGAAAAAATTTCACTCCATCCTCCAAGAATTCACACTCCAAACTCAAGGGTTGTGTGTAACTCATCAGTGATGCATGAGGTTTATGGTTCAATTCTCCCTTGAACCTTCCAAGCTTGCACAGCGCAGTGCAATCCTGTTGCTCTATCTCAGAAATACATTTCGATCCTGGGCCATATGCAAGAAAATCTCCAAACCTCTCCATAGAATTTTCTGAAATGTTAAGACATGGAAATTTATGCATACCTTTGTGAGCCTTTGGAACATCTTCTATGGCAACAAGAGTTCCTCTCAATAGTATGTTGGCTAATCCAACTGCAAATGTAGAAGGCTGCTCTCTCAAGGCTATGGCAACGCTGTTACTTGCTCCCTCCCATGGTGGTGTGGGTCTATTCTCCTCTGATCTTCCTCTATCAAAGGTTCTGATCAGCTCTTGAGTAAACTCATAAAAAGAAGTCACTCTTGTGTGGCTCAAGTGACTACACCACCAAGCATTGGCTTCACCCTCCAGGTGCAGCGCTGCAACTTCTGCTGCCTCCTCCTCTACCACTGGATGAAGTAGGAATAATGCCTTAAGATTCCTTGCCCAAGCTCTTGCTATAGTTGACCCATCAAATTTAGACAATAGGAACCTATTTCCTTTGATCTCTCCTTTGTTGCAGGGTCTTCTTTCTTCTCTCAGTTGAATAAACTGAGGAAAATCTAGGGTTTCTTTGATAGCCCTAGGTCGGAACTTGTATTATGCCAAATATCCAATTAGGATTTCATGCTCTAAGTGGTCTCCTTGCTCTTCACTTCCTCTACAAGAACAAGAAGTGCATGCATCTGCTTCTGCTTCTTGAAACCTTCTAGAGGTTTCTCTGCAAATTTCTCCTCCTTGAAACCCTTTTGAAGTTTCAGTGCATTTCTATTCTTCTTTATTCTTAGATCTGAAAATGGATGAGAGTGATATCATCCTATCCATCATTTTGATCTCTGATTTTCCTCTTTTCTCCTCTGATAGCTTGATCTCACAGGCTGGGCCAAAGATCATGCTCTGATACCACTGTAATATCCCAAATCTGAAACTCTGCAATGAATAAGATGTATAACGGTCCTATTATGATGAATAAGCTTAAAATATATAGAATAAACACATATAAATCATTTTTAGTGACTTAAGAAACTTGTATTTCATTTCATGATTCGGAAAGTGGGGAAAAAAGGGATTTTATGCCCTAAAAAGGTTATTTTCAGAAATGAGCGTAAAAATAAGTAGGGGAAATGGTTTGATATGATATCTTAGGTAAAGAGGGACCTATGCTCCGAATTTCAGCTCAAAATAATTCTTATAGCTATATTAAACAATTCCTCCTTTCCCGGCTAGGCTAGAAAACATTGATTTCCCATGACTTTACTAAACATAAATTTCTGAATACAGTGAGAGCATAATTCCCATGAGGTTTTCTGCAGAAAATGAATAAATAGGTCTTATATACAACTTATATTAATCACACAGCAAAGAAATGGAGGTTTAATCACTTATACAGTAGAAACAAGGCTCCCGACAAGATTTCCGGCAAAATGCATGTACAAGGTAGGACTGCAGAAAATAACGTAGTATACAGAAAAAATGTATTAAAAATGACTAAATATGACATATAAATGCTGAATAATATATCGAATGGCCTTAGGCCTTCTTATTGGAGCTCCTGGAGGGAAATAAGCACCTCCTCCTCAAAGACTAGTACAAAATCAAAGGGTGTAGTTTGCTGCTGCTGCCCCTGCATCAAGGACGCAGTTTTCTGAAGATGACTACATTGTAGCTGAATGTAGATGAATGGCCTCAAGCAAAATACAGAAATGAAGCTCTAATCCTTCCCTCTTGATCCCTTATGCAAGCTGATCTAAAGAGAGGATGGAATTCCCGCACGAGAATTCTTTGCACTAAGCAGTGCAGCAACTCTGACTAAAAAACTGAGGTATGCAAATGGTCTCTAGACAAAAATATATGAATACATGAATGAATCCCCTTGATTCTATGCCTTCCTTTTATCTTTGGTGAGCCTCCTCACCCCAGACCCCACACAATGTTGAGGTGACTTCTTCATGAAGCTTCCTCTTTCAAAACTGCGCTGCCCTAGCTTGCTTCCCTCCTCTTGTGGCTGCGCTGTTGACTTGGTCAACTAATCCACCTCCAATGCATATTTTCACACTAGATATCTTCAATAGAGTTTAAATTTGTGTCTTATGCTGATCCATGTTCACATTGAGCTAGTTTACTTGAGTATTTCTTCCTCCTCAAGACTGGATGTTGACTTAGTCAAACTTGACTATGTCTCCATCTGAAATGTCCTTGTTCACACTTGGAAGTGTAAAACCAGCTCCTAAGGTGATATATTCCGTTAATAAGGTGGAATTTATTCATATTTTATTGTTCATGGACCTCCTTACCCATTTATTCTTCTCCTAGGTGAAAGTAGCAAAATATAATATTCCAATTTGCATCCACGTGCGTTTCAGCAGTTATCAGTACAAAATATCACAATGCATCATTAAAAGATTATAGATATACCATAACATAGAAATATTCACAACATAATAGATAACACAACTATATTCTTAGCTCTAACAGATCCCAAAGGTTCGCATCAACAATGACACATCAGATCAGATAACACAAAGATAATTTAACTATTTCAACATATATTAGCATCCAAAACCTAGTACAATCCAAACACAGCCTGCGCACACAGCCAACATGAGTCCTTACCCAAACGACCCAGCAATAGATCTAACAATTCACACTAGGCATCAGACTTAATTCTTTTCTACCTTAAGACTCAAAATGTTCATCTATTTATATCGATTTAGCCTATGCTTCCAATGGTCTGCAAACCATGGTTTGTGGACTCTTGTTCTACCCTTGACTCGTTACAATGCATTCAGGGCTTTGACCCACCCCAAAACCCCTACGCTAGACTAATTAATACCAAAAATATACAAAATTGTACAAAATTCGCAGCTTTTAGGGGACCTTGTTCCAATAGTCCCCCAACACAATCTTGTGACTCGTCCCAAGTCACTGCGGTGGTGGGCTCTCCACCTTTGCTTACAGTAGCTTGATCAAATCAATCAGCTCGGGCAACACTCCTTCACTTTGCGCAACAGCATTATGAGTTATATCCACCAATTTTTGTGAAGTTGGTCCCTCTGTGGCCCCTGTGACACTTTCCAAACTCCGGTTAAGTTTCTTTACTGTGAGATCAATGTCCTGGGAGAGCTTGAGGGCTTCATCAGCTTAAGGCTTGAGACAATCACCAACAATTTTCTTCTTCTTGCAGAGCTCTTCAATTTCTTCTCACAAGGTGTGGCTGGTACGCAGCCGTGCCAATCATTGAGCAGGGATTAGAGTAGGCATCATAGCTTCCAGCTACTCAAACTGTTCTTCCTTCTGTCACAACACCTGATTGAGCTCACGCAGGAGAGGATTGGGCTGCACTTTGGTCCATAGCTGCATTTCTGTTTCCAACAGCTCGGCACCTTGAGAAATTTGTCCTGTGATAACATTTGTAACCTCCGTAACCAGCGCAACTTGCTAGGCCCTAACCTCTGGTGGTGTTTCTGGCTGCAGATTGGCCTGTAAATCCGCAATCTGTTGCTCCATCTGTGTTTTTACCACCTGGATCTCCATTTTCGATGCCTTTAATGCTGTGACCAACCCCTCAATCTTGGCTTGGGGGATGGAAGAAGCTGGAATATCTTCAGAGACGTCCATGCAGAACCTACTAATGAGGTGTTCTAGTTCCATCTGCTGCACGGTGGCGAGGGTACATGCAGCCTGTACCTGGGAAACTTCAACATTTTTTTCCTCAATTGTCTGCTCAGCTGTACTGAGCTGCTAATGCACACGACGTTACCTGTGTTGAATTTCTTCGAACAAGGAGGTGTGGATAACCTGCAATGATTCATATGGCAACCTAGCTAGATCCAGCTATACCTCTACACAGTCCTAGACTTGTGCTCCCAAGTCGGGTGGACTTACCGTGAATGCTGCGCTTGGTAGGGAACAGAGGTGGCTTTCCGCTGTAACAAGTGCTACGCTGCTAGTTGCTAAGGCCATTCGTACCTGAATCATACTTGTTTGCAGAGTGTTCGTCTTCAACTGCATAACTCAGAGCTCGGCCTGAAGCATGTCGACCGTGGCTTTCTGTTGCTCTTCCAGAGCCAACCATTTGTCTTCGGCAGCCAAAGTGACCATGTCTGCAATTTTCTTGAGGTCCCCTTCGGTCAGTGTAACCACTTCGTCACGTTCTGGTCATTGAAAGCGTTGCTTCTTCCATGGCCCTTTAGTAGGGTCACTAGTTCACTTTATTCCCCAAGGGGAGTTAATACCTCCCACCTCTTGACCTTCGATACTGAGATCTTGTTGTGCATCCTTCTGCGTTGCTGCTTGCACGCTCTTCCCCGTACTCTTATCGGGCTGCGAACCCTTCTGCGACGCGGCTTCAGTGCCCTTCCCCATGATTTTGCTCAGTCCTCCGGTGTCTTTGGTGATGACAGGCGGGGTAACCTTCGTGGTGCTCATTCCTTCGGTGCCCTTCGCACCTGTTTTTAAGCCAAGCTTCCAATGAGGAGGCCATTATGCAATTAAACGGTCAATCTCTCCATCGACATCCATATAGGGCAGCGAAACCCACGTAGGATCCTTGCAGCCTCGGATTTGGATGATATGCATAGTCACCTGGAATGCAGCGATGCTTTTATACTTATTGTAGATGGTTGGCGACAGACACGGCTGAGAGTTGATAGCTGCTATGAGCCCACTCTGAAACAACACCCATAAGACTTGATTGTCCTCGATGCGCTGCGCATCGTTAGATTCCCACAAGTTCGTATATTGAGCCCCCTTGCACATGTCTGGGGTGACCTCAGGGAGGACCAAATATTCCAGAGCTTCCCATGTGACCAACGCAATGAGAAGCAAGAGCCAAGAGTTGAAAAATGTGTGCCCCTAATCCTGGGCCTCACGGACATTTGCCAAGAATTCATTACATAGGTCCTGGGCCCAATTGAAGCACACCCCTTTTTCACATCGACCTGCCAGTTGAATGATGTACACAAGAGCGATGACTGCCTGACATTTTCGCATCAGTTTGCATGCTAGTAACAGGGTACCCATCTGTGTAGCAGGGTCACTGATGGTGTTGATCATGAAGCCCCGAGTGTTCCATAGCACATGGTAGGTTTCGCGCACCTGGTCAGCGATGTTTTGCTCGTACTTCTTACCAACTCGCAACATAGGGTCTGACCCTTCCATGGGGAGATCAGTAATTCGATGAATGAGCACAACATCGATGGGGATTCAATCTTGGATCCATAAGCAACCATCATGGACTAAGGCAAATAGTTGGCGCACAATTTGGTTTGTAATATTATAATGGCTAAAATGTGGCATCCTTAGGAGGTTCAAGAGCCCAGAACCAGCCAACCTGCTCACCCAACGCATGGGGACAATCTTTATCCTGTCATATTCCAGTATTCTTTCGAGGTATAGCTCCGATGCGAGCTCGGGGAAGGCCTCCAAATTGGCCAGGTCATGGTCGTAGAATTTGACCTCGTGGAGCTTGCTAAAGGGTTCACCAATGATAGGTGCCTCGCTCGGAGTCAGAGGCATTTTCCGATAGGTGTGCAGGCCATCAATATTATTTGGTGTGCGTGTGGAGGGTCTGCAAGGCCGAACAAAGGGCGGTAGCCAATTGATTGGTTTAGCCATCTGGGCCTTCTCCTAAGCAGATAGGGGTCTCTTTACTGGCCCAAGCGAGCTTGCCTGGCCTGCCGGCCGTGGGGACTTCACATTTCTGGGTGAGGTGCAGGGCTTCATCGCATCCCATTACGCAGGTTTCCTAGATCCTTGTGCTTTTTCTTTCCCCTTATTCTTGGCTGGAATTGACGTAGATATAAATTATTTAGCTTTTGGTTCGACTTCCACTACTTCCTCGGTTTCTCGTTTCGACGAGGTCACCAGTTCTGAGGCTTCAACGGGATTAGTGGCCATCATTTTGGCACAAAAAATGAACTCTGGGTTGCCACTGTCAGAGGGTGTAGGATGCGTAGACATGAACGGGATGCAATAGGCACAAAAACCATTACAGCACAAACTTGCCAAGGAAAAACACGCCAAGTACAAACTATTCAAGAGATAGGGAACCCTTGTCCGATCTATCCTTCTTATTTTATAGTCGCGGGGATCGATCAACCGTTGGGTGAACCTCACTTGGAACTTACCATCAAGTAAACGGTAAAAAAATTCAGAAATCGCCTCATTAAATGTCGACCGCCCGTTCCTTTCAACGGTAACTTTTTCCTTTTACCCGATTTTACTGTTCCAACGACTAGTTTTCGCACCTCCTGTGCGCCGAGCACACCCCTGTGCTCCCAACGTACCTCTTGCACTCCTAGTGCACTTTTGCGTGTCCAACGCACCTGCTACGTTCTGAACATACGCTTGCACCTCCTGCACACCCCTCCGGGCTTCCAACTTTGTGGCCGCTTCCTGCACGTACCATGGTACTTTCCGTGCTTACCTTCCTTGGTTGGCATACCCCACTTCATACAGCTACTCCGGCCATATAGTCATTTTATCCGATACGGTTTGAGCTAACTTCCATTAACATAGCCGGGTAGCATATCGCCGCGCAGGGTGGCTAACAGAACAACTTTTCCATCCGTGATTTCTTTAACTATATAGGGCCCTAGCCAGTGCTGTCGGAACTTCTACGGATGTTTCAAAAACTGGCTATCATACAGTAGGACTAATTCACCCTCCGCAAAGGTCTTTTGTCGAATATGTCGATCATGCCATGTTTTACCTCGAGCCTTCTGAACTCGATCATGAAAATTAGCGATGAAATGATGTTCCTCGAAAGCCATGAAATTCGCTAAACGTTCCTCCATGATATCAAGCTCGGCCATGTTTGTAAAGGCTGCGATGCGCAGGCTAGGAACAATATATTCCAAGGGCATAATGGCCTCCTTGCCATAGACCATCCTAAACGGTGTCTTCCCAGTCAACTTCTTGCAGGTGGTTCGATAGGCCCACAGAACAGATGGGATGCACACGTCCCAATCACTGTGGTCATCATTGCAAGCCTTAGTCAGTTCTTTCTCCAAGATTTTATTAAAAGCTTCTACCGCACCATTTGCCTATGGGTGATACAGAGTGCTTTTCGCATGATGGATCCGAAATTCTTCCGTCAAGGCCTGTATTATTCCATTAACAAAATGCGTACCTCTATTTCTCATTAAGATCTTCGGACATCCAAATCTGGTCAGGATCTACTCAAAGATGAAGTGCGCAGTGGTATTTGCGGTGCAATCCTTCACCGCTTGTGCTTCGGCCCACCTGGTTACATAATCAGTGGCAGTTATAATGTAGCGCGCACTTGTCTTCTTTCTCAGTGGGTTGATAGGTCCCACAAAATCGAGGGCCCATTTGTCAAATAATTGCAAGGCCACTTGCAGTTGAAGGGGCATTTCATCTCTATGCGATGGCCGTCCTATTCGTTGGCACGTATCACAGGCTTTACAATAGTTGTGAGAGTCATTATGTAGGGTAGGCCACCATAGTCCAACTCTCAAGATCTTTTGCGCTGTTTCTTTCCTTGCGTAGTGACCTCCTGCTACACTGTCATGGGCTTCTGCCAAGATAGTGTGCTGTTCATGCTCCAAAACATACCTTCGCAACACTTCATCAGCTCCCATATTATATAGATGACCTACGATGATGGTAAAATCTGTAGCGCGGGTTACCAAATCTTTATTCTATTGTACCAAATACTCTGCAAGTGCCATGCCTATAGTCAGGAACTGAATGATGTCGGTGAAGTGTGCATCAACTACCTTAATAGCAAACAGCTGCGCATTAGGCAATCCTTCTTCCAGGTTGGTCATTTCCTCGTTGTTGGAACAGGGTCTCCTGCAAGCTGCGAAAATGGTCCAATTTTGCATATTTTTGTGTATAATTAGTCTAGCGCAGGGGTTTTTGGGTGGGTCAATGTTGTGTAACCAGCTCCAAAAATAGAAGAAAAAAGATATCAACGCCTTAGAAATAAGCCACTTCGAGGGGGCAACCTCCAATACATTACATAAATGAACAATTCTTGGATGATACAATTTACAAAACCTCCTTTCTATATAAAGGAGTCCATGGGGCCATAATGTAATCCTAGTGGGCCACAATGTAATCCTAGCCGACCTAACAATAATAATTTAAGGGCACAATAATAACAAAATGGGGGTTACAAGGGTACAATAATAAAAATAAGTGGGGCTACACTAACATAATAAGGGATTTCACTATTAATATAGGGACTTAACATGCCCCTCTCCTTCAAACAAGTGTTGTCCTCAACGCTTGATTATTTCTTGATGCTTCTGTATAAAATTCTCATCCTCCCATGTGGAATCTTCTACAGGAAAGTTCTTCCACTTGCTGAGATACTTTGAAATTGATCGTACTTGTTGAGTTCTTGTTTTTTTGAATGCTTCAGAACTTCTTTCGATGTGATGTTGATATTCTTGTTGTTTCATTAGATTCTGCACCAAAGTTAGGTTATCCTTTGAGAGTTGGAGAACTTGTTGTTGATGCTCGATATCATCTTCCACTAATTTATCATCCATATTAGCTATTATTTTATCCTTCAAACCATCCAACTTAGCCTCCATTTCTTCTTTTAAACCATCTATGTCAGCTCCGGTTGCTCTTCGTAAGATCGAAATTTGTTGCACTTGGTACCGTAATTTTGATATCTCCTCTTTGCAATTCTTCCACTTCATGCATCATAGTACTAGATTTCGAGGGCTTAATGGGTGTTGAATTCTTTTTAGGCGCCATTTTAGAATCCAATATTGATACCTTTTACTTGCTTTGAGGAGCTCGATATTGAAATTGAATTATCTATGTAATTGAAAATCTTCAATATCTAAAATTCAGCCCTGTAGTAGCCCTCTGAAGCTTCTTTAAAATGCCACAGGTCTGATCTAATTTTGATTCCCCAAGACAAAGTTGTGTCCAATCTCCCACAATGACCTAATTCTGGACTGGTTCAGTAGAGCGAACTTGTAGGACTTGCCACGTGTCACTGTTTCGTCCTTTGTCTCTGAAATTGATAGCCAAGAAACTATATTCTGTTTACTTGCGACAACTTTTTACGGCACTCAAATCCAATGCCCATAGAGAGAGTTATTGAACGTTTCCCACGATCACCTCTTTGAGATGAAATTCAGGAGCCTGAAAAAGCACCACCTTCCATAGATCATATCTCCAAAAATATTGCGAACCAAGCTCTGAAAGTTTTTGAAAAATTTCCTGAGGATTTTAGCTTCACACCATATGAATTTCAGATTCTGAACCTTTGTAGAAAAAAATTTATAGCGAAAATTCCACGATGACCTGTTTAGGAGCTTGAAAAAAGACCTAACTGCCACAGATGATATCTTCGAAAATATTGCGAACCAAGCTCTGAAATTTTTATACAATATTCCTCAAGATTTCAGCTTCGCACCCTAACAATTTCAGCTTCTGAAGCTTCGTAGAAAAAAAATTATAGCAAAAATTCCACGATGACCTATTTGGAGCAGCGAAACCCTAGAATCCAAACCTCTGATACCAAATGTTGTGTAACCAGCTCCAAAAATAGAAGAAAAAAGATATAAACGCCTTAGAAATAAGCCACTTCGAGGGGGAAACCTCCAATACATTACATAAATGAACAATTCTTGGATGATAAAATTTACAAAACCTCCTTTCTATATAGAGGAGTCCATGGGGCCATAATGTAATCCTAGTGGGCCACAATGTAATCCTAGCCGACCTAACAATAATAATGTAAGGGCACAATAATAACAATATGGGGGTTCAGGGGTACAACAATAACAATAAGTGGGGCTACACTAACATAATAAGGGACTACACTATTAATATAGGGACTTAACAGTCAAAGCCCCAAAAGCATTGTAATGGGTCAAAGGGTAGAACTAGAGTCCGTAAACCATGGTTTGCGGACCATAGGAAAGATTAGGCTAGATTGTTATAAATAGAGGGACATTTTGAATTATAAGGCAAGAAGATGATGAGATCTTGATGTGAATTGTGGCTTAGTAGATCTGTTTGGGTTTTTTGGGAAAGGACTCCTGCTGGCTACGTGCACGGAGATCCCAAGTCCTGTTGTGTGCGGACCCTACTGCTATGTGCACAGGTCAGGTTTGGGTATTGTAAGAAGGAAATGACGGATTAATGAATGAGAAAGGTTGTTGTGTAGCTGAATATATTTGTACTGTTGATGTGATTCTTTGATAGCTGCTGTGTTATGCATATTCTGTGTTAAGCTGCAAAAGTACTGTGTTAAGTGTTTCTTCTGCATCTGGGTCTATTCTGTTATGTTTTATGCAAAGAATAACTGTAATGCTGCGCTACTATTTTAGAAGAATATGATTTGTTGAGTACAGTAAGTATAGTTGAACTGGTGCACGTGAATGCGAAGGAGATCTATAGATCCGGTTATCAGATAGGCAATCTGGCCATTATAAAGCCAGACGCAGCTTTGCTTGGCTTACCTATCCTCTCTCAGGGTGCAGAAACCTAGTTCCAACACCCACCCATACTGCTTCGGGTGAGACTTTAACCTGCGCAAGTAGGTCACTGCCGAAAGGGTCAGTAGTATAGGGGTTTGTTGGAAAACCTTAACCTTCGAACATGGGTCAGGACCCCTCGAGCCAACAAATGGTTCAATTTTTGGGACCGGGAGCATTTTGAGAAGGGGATCAGGTAATTCCAAGAAAAGTAGTAGAAGCCTGAGAAGAAAAGAAGATCAGGTACGGTTGAATGACCTCCACTCTGAATGAAAGTACAACGTAGAGTGGTAAGTAATTTCGAGCCAACCTAGAAGGGGATAGATCTATCTATAGCCCGTTAGAAGGAATAGCTGCGCAAAGCCCTCCAGCTACACCATCTTCAGAACCATGTAAGGGTAAAACCCCACCCGAAACCCCTCCAAAAGAAGATATGGCAGCGCACTTGAAATTACCTACCTTCAAAGGTGCAGGAGATGAGGACATGGACTGATTTTGGTTTGTTGCAGACTTAGTATGGACTGCGCAAGGTGTGGCATGCGATACTGTGAAAAGGGCGCAACGATCCCTGGCCTTCGAAGAAAGAGCTCTGGACTGGTATATGCGATACATATCTCAATACGGAAGTGCATCCATTCAAGATATTAAGGACGATCTGAAACAACAGTTCCAAAAACCTAAGTCCTACTCTCAGATTGTAGCAGACGTGAAATATTTCAAGCAAGGAACCACTGAGTCTGTATGGGAAGCTGATCAAAGACTAAATAAAGAAATCAGGGAAGGAGGATTTAAATATGACAATAGACAGCATACAGAATGGTTCATCGCTATGCTGCTACCTCACCTGTGTGTACCTATGGGTCACCAAACCTATTGCATCTAGGCTCAAGCAGATCTGCGTTGTGGTGCGATGACTGCCATGTAGCAGGGCTGCATGATATGAACCATTGCCCTCGGCTAGGTGCGTATGTCTCGGAACTGAAGCAACAATGGTGCAGATTCTGCTGGTCGGTAGGAAATAATGAGCAGAACTGTCAAACTTATGATCTGATGATAGATCAAGGAAACTTGTATAGGGTGCAATCAGACCCTGCGTCACCCAGATCTCTTGCAAACTTTGGTGGCTCCCCAGCTAGGGGCAGGGGAGGTCGGGGAGGAAGTGCAGGGCGAGGATGTGGACAACTGATCTGTTATAACTGTGGAGACACAGGGCACTTTGCGAGGGATTGTCTGAACCCTACAAGGTAGTCCTACAAGTACTGCAGATAGTTGGACCATACAATGGAAGACTATCTAGTCTTAATAGAGAAAATGTGGGAGAAGCAGCTACCACCTACGCAGAATATGCAGAGGGTTAAGGCTAAGATGCGAGATAAGGATCCAAGAGTAAATGTTGTTATGCGTAGTGGATTGGTCACTAGAGGAACTGGGGATAAGGTTGAAACTGAACCTCTGATCTGCAAGGTAGTTAGCAAACAAGAAGGGCTGGACCTAGACAAAGAAAGAGAAATGTTTATAACAGCTCGCAAGGAATTTATCGGGACAGAGGCACCTATGTCCCTACTCCCTGCAAACCTTAAGGCATATGAGGATGACAAACCTTTCTTGCAGGCATGTGTGAAGTTGCTGCGTAACCCAAAAGCTGTGTAGAACCTTCAGGCATTAATAGATAACTGCGCAACATGCCTTACCGTGTCCCCAGATATTAGGGATGTGCACAAACTATACAGATATAAGAAACACACTGGGGGGGAGATGTGCCTGACGGCACAGATCGGCGATTACGAGATGGACCGGGTTATTTTGGATCTAGGATCAGATGCAAATGTATTACCTAAATAGACTTGGCAACGAATGGGCGAACCAAAGTTGGAATGGTCAACTATTCAGCTACGCATGGCTAATCAATAGAATATTGTACCTTTAGGGAGGCTATCAAGGATTATGGTAGATATCGCAGGGGTCAAGGTACATGCTGACTTTGAAGTCATTCAGATAGTAGAAGATGCGGACCCCTACCCTGTGCTACTAGGATTGGATTGGGCCATCGACATGGGCGGTATCATTAACTTAAAAAAGAGAAGCATGGTGTTTGAAAATAACAACACAAGGGTGATAGTACCATTAGACCCTGCGGAAGGTAAATGCTACACTGAACCAGTACCTAAGGATGAGGATGTGGACCATATCTATAAGTTAACTGCGCGAGACATGGTTAACCCAACAGTGGATGAAGTACTTTGCTAGGAGGAGGATAATGAATGCTTCTCTGATTCCAATGAGGAGATAGAGAATTGGGAGAACCGGTTACATGATGTCTCTGCGCTGCGTTGTCTTCGGGTCACAAGAGACTTCCACTGCGTTTCCTCAGAGGTAAGGGACCTACCTTAATTTGAAGGATCGGGTACTGAACTACCCACATGGGAACCAAAGGAGCCAGGAATAATCGACTACTACGGCCTAGCCCTAAAAGAAGGACAGGTTGACCCACAAGCCACTTCCGGCTCAGGGCCGTGCACAGGCACCAAACTGGTTTGGCCACAGACAAGTAGCATTAAAAGGCACCCTACACTGGCTATAGGTACAGAAATCAAAGCTCTCATCTATCTGGTAGCCCCTACAACAAAAAAACAACTGCGTTTAATCCATGGCCACGCAGGTTATTACAGGAGGTTCGTTCGAAAATATGCTCTGATTATAGCCCCTCTTAAAACCTCACTTACACAGAAGGTAAGGTTCTCTTGGGATAACGAATGTCAGGAAACTTTGACTTTGATCATAATTTACCTAGGAAGCAAGCCTGTGTTGGGGGAGGATGCACAAAAAATGCAGATAATTGACCCTAGCGAAGAAGATAGGCCAAGCACATAGGGGATGCAAAAACTAGCCGTTGGAACGGTGACAATTGGTAAAAAGAAAAGTTTACCGTTAAAAGGAGCGCCCTTTGGGCATTTAATGAAGCAAATTTTGGGGATTTTTTACCGTTTCCTAGGGGATACATCTCAGATAAAGTTTACATTACCGTTGCATGATTTTGGGTATTATAGAAGGAGTAGGATAATTCAGCCAGAGGTTCTGTCTCACTTGCATAGCTTGCACTCATCATTCTTCTCTCGAAAGAACTTGAGCAATCATATTTCCCATATCTGCACTATCCTTCTCATGTCTAGTCAACCTGCTCTGTCTTATAATAGTCACCCAGGGCTTGGATTCATTTTTCGCGCAAGAATGACGACCACTAACCTTGCTGAACCTTCGGCCCCGACAGGGCCTGACGTTGAGGAAATAATGGAAGTTGAGTCTGAACTGGAAGAATTTCCCTCTACGCCGGTCACAAGGAAAGGGAAAGAGAAAACACAAGGCTCAGGAAAATCCCCAAAAGTTGTGAGATGGGATATCGGGAAGCCTAGGACTTCTTTGAGGCACACCTGGTCCCCGCTGGCATCACCTCTAGATCAAGATGCGCAGGAAGGTGCTCTGCCTGCCAATCCGATCAATTGGTTACCTCCCTTTTTTCACCAATGTAGACCATCCACGTGAACGCCAAAGAACTTGGATGGCTTGGTCACCTATTTGAAAACCCCCCTAACCCCGAGAGAAGTCCCTGTACTTAGTGATCCTTGTGGAAGACTCCATGAGGTCAAGTTTGATGATCACAACTTGGCAGACTCTGAAACCCTCCCTAAGTTGGCCCCCGCGTTGTACTTCGATACAATCCGTGCAAATGATGGAGTCACGGTGGTTCCTCAGCAATGGGTATGTGGCTTGGCCGGGTCTGGGCCTGAATCCTCCCCAGGATGCTGTTTGGCCATTACTGCGTCACAGTCGGTTGGCTCCGTGAGTTGCTCGCCTTAATCCATGATGGTTGCTTATGGATTTAGGACAGAGTCCCTATTGATGCTGCGTTGATCCAAAAGATTACAGGCCTTCTTATGTAAGGGCCGCATCCTCTGGAACAGGTAGGAAAGAAGTACGAAGAAGATACCGCTACGTTTGTGCGGAAGACCTACAAGGTGATTCGAAATACACGAGGCTTTGTGATCCAGAATATCAATGATCCTGCTACATAGATGGGTACTAGGCTCTTAGCCTACAAGATAATGAGGAAGAGCCAGGTTGCGACCATCCCCACCTATGTTATTCGGTTAGCCGGCCGGTGTGCGAAGGGAGTCTCCTTCAAGTAGGCTCAATATTTATGCGATGAATTTTTGGCTAATGTCCATGAATCTCAGGAGCAGGGGATGTCCTTCTGCATTCATCGTTATTACTCCTTATAGCGCTAGTCACCTGGGACACCCTTGAGGAGTCGGTCCTCCCCGAGCTCCCCCCCAGGGATGTGTGAAGGAGCTCGGTATGCTCATTTATGGGACTCTAAGGATGCATAGTGCATCGAGGATAACAAAGTTTTCTGGGTCCTCTTTCAGAGAAGCGTGGCAGTAGCCATAAATTCTCGACCCCGGCTGTCCCTGACGGTATATGACAAATACAAAAGTGTTGCAACATTCCAAGTTACCATGCACCATATTTAGATCCGCAGCCTCAAAAATAAGACATGGACGACACTTCCGTATATGGTAGCAAATGAAGAAATTGGCCTGATGATCACGCTATGGCCCCCTTCCTGGAAAATAGGCTTCACAGCCACCCGTGGGGAGGCCACGGAGCCCAGCCAGAAGGGCTCAGACGTAGCCATGGAAAAGGATACACAGCCACCACCGACCATCGCGGCCGAGACTCAGGTAGGGTATGACAGAGATACCACCCCCCCACGGTACGAAGCAGTGAGGTGAGCCTGCACCAAGGCCCCAAAAGAAACAACGAGCCCACCGCAAGAAATATGATGTGACAGTCACACTAACTGATGGTGACCTCAAGAAAATTGAGGATGCAGTAACGATGGCTATAGAAGATAAGTGGGCAGCCATAGAAGAACAACAGAAGGCTGCGCTCGACACCATCCAGGTTGAGATCCGCGCCCTTCAGTTAAAAATAGATACGCTACAGACCAGCGTCAACTTGACACAGACTCCTTCGGTAACTAGCAGTACAATGCTAGCTATGGAAGAAATCCATCTCTGTTCTGTACCTAGCGCTGCCCTGATAGGAACTTAGATCCAAGCAGGAACAAGGATCCAGATGGACTTGGCTAAGCTGCCCCACGAAGCCTTACAAGGCCTCCACAATGTTGTATTCTAGGAGATTACCCATCGTGACCAGAAAATACACCAACAACTTGGTATGGCCGAGCAGACCATCACGCAGCAGGTCGCAGACTTGCTCCTTGCCATTTCACAGCAGGCGGAGCTCAAAAAAGTGATTCACCAGCTCTACATAGAGTTACAGATGAGATCCTGGCCACAGCCACGCCTTGGGCTAAGGTGGAAAAATTGGTTTCGGCACTGAAAGCATCTAGGATGGAAATGCACGTCGTTAAGACGTAGCTGGAGCAGCAAATCACCGACTTATAGGCCAAATTGCAGCCCGAAATGCCTTCGAAAGTACGAGCCCAGCGCGCTGCACTAGTACCGAAGCAACGAACGTTATTTCGGGGCAGATTTATCAAGGTGCCTAGCTGCTAGAGTTAGCCATGCAACTCTGGACTAAGGTCCAGCGCGATTTCGTCCTCTGTGAAATAAATCTGGACTTACGACAGAAGGGAGAAGCTTTCAAGTAGGTCAAAGCTACGCTGGCCACCTTGGTGCCTGCACAACGCTTGGCACATTTGAAGACAAACAATGATCTCTAGGATGAGATTGAGGAACTCTGTTGCAAACAACACGTCATTGTGGAACATCTGAAGCCTTGGGCTGCCACAGCCCTCCAAATTTCATAGGATGTAGATGGCGTGATCAAGCGACTAACTCAGACAATAGAGAGTGTCACCACGGAAACTGAAGGACCGACCTCCCAGAAGCTTGTAGACATTGCACATAGTGCTACTTCCCAGAGTCAAGAAGTGTTACCTCCGATGATCGCAACCATCAATGCCCTATGTGCGCAGGTGGAGGCCGCACCACCACAGTGACTCGAGACGAGTCACAAGATTGTGTTGGGGGATTGTTGGAACAGGGTCTCCTGCAAGCTGTGAAAATGGTCCAATTTCGCATATTTTTGTGTATAATTAGTCTAGTGCAGGGGTTTTGGGGTGGGTCAAAGCCCTGAAAGCATTGTAATGGGTCAAAGGGTAGACCTAGAGTTACCATAGGAAAGATTAGGTTAGATTGTTATAAATAGAGGGACATTTTGAATGATAAGGCAAGAAGATGATGAGATCTTGATGCGAATTATGGCTTAGTAGATCTGTTTGGGTTTTTGGGGAAAGGGCTCCTGCTGGCTGTGTGCGTGGAGATCCCAAGTCTTGCTGTGTGCGGACCCTGCTGCTGTGTGCGCAGGTCAGGTTTGGGTATTGTAAGAAGGAACTGAAGGATTAATGAATGAGAAAGGTTGTTGCATAGCTGAATATATTTGTATTGTTGATGCGAATATTTGGTAGCTGCTGTGTTATGCATATTCTGTGTTAAGCTGCGAAAGTACCGTGTTAAGTGTTTCTTCTACATCTGGGTCTTTTCTATTATGTTTTATGCAAAGAATAAATGTAATGCTGCGCTACTGTTTTAGAAGTATATGATTTTTTGAGTACAGTAAGTATATTTTACCTTGCACACGTGAATGTGAAAGAGATCTATAGATCCAGTTCTGAGATAGGCGATCTGGCCATTATAAAGTCAGATGTAGCTATGCTTCGCTTACCTATCCTTTCTCAGGATGCGGAAACCTAGTTCCAGGACCCACCCATACTACTTCGGGTGCGACTTTGACCTGCACAAGGAGGTCACTGCTGAAAGGGCCAGTAGTATAGGGGTTTGTTGGCAAACCTTAACCTATGAACCTAGGTCAGGACCCCTCGAGCGAACACTCGCCATTCTCGATTCGGGACAAGTGATCCAGCCTAGCATTAAACTTCCCCAACTTGACAATGATCTCAAAGTCATATTCTTGGAACAACAATAACCATAAGAAATTCCCCCCCCCCCCCCCCAACAAAGGCTTATTCACCAGGTACTTCAAAGCGGAATGATCTGTAAACATTTTGAAGTGTCCTCCTAACAGATAGTGCCGATACTTCTGTAATGCATAGACCATGGCCAATCCCTCCCACTCCGTAGTGGAGTAGTTTCGCTTTGCACCAGAGAGTTTCCTACTAGCGAATGCAATAGGATGATCCATGTCTCCATCTCGAGGCTGTGTAAGGACCGCTCCTAGGGCGATCCCTGATGCATATACATGAACATGGAATACCTTCACCTAATCAGGAAAGATGAGAATAGGTGCAGAGACCATCTTCTCCTTGAGTAGCTCGAAGCTCTTCTAACATTCGTCATCCCAAAAAAATGAGACATCCTTCTTAAGAAACTTTTCCATATGCGTTGTGATCAGCGCGTACCCTTGAATAAAATTCCTGTAGTAGCCTGTATGTCGGAGGATTGAATGCAGTTATTTCTTAGTTGTAGGTACTGCCAAGTTGATGATAACTGCGACTTTGCCAGGATCAACCATCAATCCTTGCCGACAAACTATGTGCCCGAGAAAGATTCTAAAGGGTACGCAGAATATGCACTTCTTTATATTTAGGGAAATCTGGTGGTTCCTACAGGCATCCAACATCATGCGCAGGTTTGAGACGTGCTTCTTCACCAAGATGAAGATAGTCCAGTCAATAAAGTACACCTCCAAAAACTTGTGGATGAACTCTTTAAACACTGCGACCACCACCCGCGAAAATATGGTAGGGGAATTCTTGAGTCCAAATGCCATCACAGTATATTGAAAGGATCCCCCTTCAGTAGCAAACATAGTTTTGCTGCGATCTTCAGGTGCGATTCTGATTTGATGGTAGCCCGAGAACCCATCTATAAATGAGTACGCTTCCTCCCCTCCCACGCTATCAAGGATTTCATCTGAGAACTGTGTGGGAAAGGGATCATGTACGAAGGCATCATTCAATTTTCATAAGTCCACACAGATTCTTATCTCTCCCTTCGTATTTTTCTCCTGAACCACCATCAGACTTACCCAGTCTGACTTTTCAACTGGTTCGATGATACCTGCGGCAAGCATCTTGTCAATTTATTCATTGACCTTTTTTTATACTTAGGGTTCAATTGATAAGGCCACTACTTCACAGGGCACGCATCTAGTTTTAACGTGATGCACATGACCCCTAGGTCTCCTGTGATCCCCTTAAGTTTCGAAAACTTCATCGGGAATAAGTCCTGATACTTTGTGAGCAGTTCTGCAACTTTGCCTACTGTACCCTCATCCTAGTAATCCCCAATTTTAGCCAACTTAGGCTTCTCTTCTGTGCCAAGGTTGACTTCTCGCAGCTTTAGAGGCTTAGAACAATCGATAGTTTGTAGTGGGTGTCCGACAACTGCTCGCTCTCCCTCCAACTCCGGGATAGAGACATTGCATGGATCTTCATCGCACTCTTCTATTGCTATATTGCGGCAGTTGACAATATCCCACGTCTGCATTTCCCATATTGGTACCCCAAGTGCTGCGTAAGGGCGTGATCATCAAATACGAAGGTATCTATATCCTGCAGAGTTTCATCAAGCACCTCCGTTCCCCCTGCTAACCCAAATGTCCCTACAAATTAATCCTTTAATGTTTCCTGCTGGCGGGTGCACTGATGTAGCCCACATCTAAATACCATGTGGTGGGGATTGGTCCCAGGGCATGAATAAACAAGTGAACCCATTCTTCTGTAGTCTGGTCGCACCATTTCTCCATCCAAGCAAACAAATGCTTGCGCGGGTCCCCTGGTCCAAGGAATGTCTTTATGTGCAAGTGAACCGAAGGTTAAAATCACAGGATCATCATATCCCAACACTCTTCCCAATCCAGGAATGCCCCCTTATGCATATCCCACCACCTCGCAGGTGTTGGGCGCATGGCTATATTAAGGGCCCATAACCTTCGCTCTCTCGGAACCTCAGCTTCAAATGCTCGTAAAAAATCCTTAATACTACCATAACCATCAAAGTAGGGAAGTTCTCTTACCTCAGAGGAGATGCATTGGAAGTTCTTGGTGATTCTAAGACATCTCAGCGCAGATACATCATGTAACCGATTCTTCCAATTTTCCATCTCTTCGTCAGAGTCAGAGAAACATTCGCTATCTTTTTCTCAGCAAAGTACACCATCATCCATGGGATTGATCCAATCTTTGTCCTGCGCATTTAACTTATAGATATGATCCATATCCTCTTCTCTGCGCACCGGCTCCGTATACCATTCTCCTTCCGCGGGGTCTAATGGTACTATCACCCACATACCTTCATTTTCGAACACCATGCTTCTTTTCTTTAGGTTGATGATACCTCCCATATCTATGGCCCAATCCAATACTAGGAGTGCAGGATAGGGGTCCACATATTCTACAATTTGAATGTAATATTCCCAAAATTTCACCCGATATTTGGAATATTAGAGTTCTTAATTTTCTTAATGAATTAAGTAAATAAAAGGGTGGAGGGACCCATAATCCTCAAGATGAATAAATATCCACTTTTTCTATGTGAATGTGGATTAATTAAGCCTAGATCTACATAATGAGGTAGTGGAGCAACTACTAACGTGAATGGAAGAAGAGATCATGTCTCATTAATGAGATAGATCATGGAGGTTGACACATTCAACTAAGATCTTGGAAGAGATCAAATGGAATATCATGGAGCATTCATGATGAGATGATGGAGGAAGTTGTGCAATTAATGCACACATGATGGAGAGGGTGTACATTGCACCTAGACATGATGGATGACTTGGATAGACAACACAGTCAAACATGGAGGATCTTGTCCACATGCACAGTGTAGTTTAGATGAGAGCCAAGGAATGGGAAGGCTCAAACACTATATAAAGAAGATGAAGACAAGAATGAAGACCTGCTTGATATTATTGATGTTGAGGATCTATTTAGATCTGGAATTGTCATGTGACATTCCATTTCTTTCTTGGGATGTTTAGCAAAGATTGCAAGTGATGTTTAGCACAGGGTGTTCCTGGTTGGGAATCCATCCTCTTTCATTGAGTGATCTCATGGAAGAGGGTTGTACTTCATTCTACATCAGGCATTGGTTCCACTTATATTTTCCTACTTTCTAAAAAACATTCATATTCAGAAATTGTAGATTTCTGAAGATCAGTTTGGAAGGTGGAGGTTGTCTTCAGTATTTCAGCTGGAGAACTGGTGAAGGTTTATTCCTATCACATTGGGCATAAATATCAACATTCCCAGAGCTTCATATCAGATCTGGCATCAGGCCAAAATTTATTGACCTCCTAGCAGCAATAATCCCTTCAATAATTACACTGTCCATTTTGCAGATCCAAAAGGAGGAAGGAAGTTGCTAGCATTTTAGCTAGTAATCTTGTGAGGGACTATCCCCTCACCTTGCCATCAGTATTTCCATTAGCCTAGAGTTTATTGCAACATATTTCAGCAGGCATAATGCCTCTCTTTCCCTTACAACGTATTTTTTATGAGAAGTTGTGTTGTAGCAGCTGTAATCATCATTGGAGGATTGACAAGCTAGATCTAGAGCTTCCAGCTTGTAAATCTGAAGGAGGCATCAACCCTTCAAGATTAGATGTAATCTTGTGACATATTTCAGCCATCTATTTGTCAGATCTAGCTTCAGATATGTAATCCCAACAGATTAAGGATCAAACCCTAAGAGGGTGATTTTCCAAAGTTGTAGATCTGGAAAATCCTTTCTGGGTTATCTTGGGAACCCATCACATTGGCCAGATCTTGAATCTTGGCATCATCAGAGCTCCAGATTTCTGTAGATCTGCATTTTCATTTTCAGCATGTAGTCATATATTCATATTCTACTGAAGGGATAGTGCAACATTTTCTTCCAGCAACTCTCCAGTTACGCAATGCCTATTGTGGCATGTTTTCATGGTGATTCTAGGCCATTTCTTTGGCTAGATCTACTCAAATTTTGTATATTTTGTAACTGAATCTTCTCCTATATAATAAAATGGCTCAGCTTCTTTGTAAATTTTGATTTTTTCTTGAGATTTAATGTTTACTTAGTTGCAGTTCTTATATTGTGTTTCAGTATTACTGCATTCTCCCTTTTCGGATATTACAGTGGTATCAGAGCATGACCTTTGGCTCAGATTGTGGACACTTCATCTTTTGCATCAAAAGAAGAAGCAGATAGATGAGATCTATTAAAAATGAGGATAGTTTTGTCATTCCTCTCTTTAGATCCATGAAATATCTCTCCAAGGAGGTCTATCAAATGAAGAAGGAAAGGTAAAGGAAGGATCCAAGAAAAATATTTGAAGAGGAAGGTCCAAGCACTTCCTATTAGCAGAAAAGAAATTTGGAGAATCATATATCTCCTCATAGATCTACTATGCCCACTTTCTCTAAAGAAGGTGAGAGGTATATAAATGAAGGAAGAAGAGAACTTGAGACTCATGAGACTCTCAGTTTGTATCTTAAAGAGTACAAGGAACAATCTAGAGCATTCAAAGAGAGTCTAACTCTCCAAGAATTCTTTGAACTCAAAGAAGAAAGAAGATCCTATAGCAGCAATAGAAGGAAGAGGCACAATAGATTCTATTTGCCTACATGTGATGGGTCTTCCTAAAGCTATGTTAGGGCTTGGAGGAAAGAGTTAGATTCATTTTTCATGCTACATCCTGTGGCTGAAAAAGAGGCTGTCCAAATTGCAGCACTTCATCTCTTAGGTGAAGCCAAGGATTGGTGGTTTAGTCACGTGGAGCATGAAAAAGTGACTAAATATTCAGATTTCTTTCACAAGTTGAGGAAGAAGACAAATATGTGCCACAAAGAGACATTTCCTAAGGAAAAAAAGGAGAATGCCATTCTTGTTACTCTGGAAAAGAAGTCACTACATTCACCACCAGCTGCAGAAGTACTTACATCTAGAGAAGATACACTTGCAACCTTGCAAGATAGTCTTGAGCTCTTGACACATAGAGTCCCATGCATGATTCAAGAGATGCATGAGGAAGAGGAGGAAGATTCCAGCACCGGTACATTGGTAGAAGAGCAACCATCTCTCTTACCAGCAGTTGGAGACACCATTGTCCCGGTTGGGGGAACTCTTGTGTTCTGTCAAGAGGTTCCCACATATCAGTTGATCCAAGATATGCATACACATTCATAACCTATTGTTTCAATAGATCTTATTGAAACTTATGGGGATATTCCATCAGGGCCAATGCATAACCTAGGGTTAGAACAAAATGCTGATTTGAAGCAACAATCTATCACAACACAAAGGACCCTTGATCTAATCAAGGAGGAGATGAAAATCTATCCCAGTTTCTCATGGATGGACTACATTCAACCTCTTGAGTTGATGGGTAGAGTTTTAGAAGAAGGGATGAGCATGATCCTATGTAAAATGATTGGTTATGAGATCAGTTTTGTACTGTGCTTTGAGACAGTAGATATATTACCTTGCAGATCTACATCGTTGTCACTTAGTAGCAGTGATAATGATAAGGCCCCATTATTCTTGGATAATTCTGAAGGTAGATTCACTCATGAAGAAATGGAGGTTAAGATGATGAATGGTAGACATCTTGAGATGAGAATTCTTTTCTCCTTTCTTGATGACACTTTCTCAATGAACATCTCACAGCTCAAAGAGAGACTTCTACTTGCAGCAGATCCAGAACCTCATTGGTTTTGGAGGGCCATGGATGAGAAGAAGGTCTCATTAATAGATCTCATTGGAGGTGCACTTCAACACTTCATGGAGTGCAAATTTCTTCATCAGTTTGAGGAGATTGGTGTCCTACAATGGGAGGATACCAAGTATTTTCAGAATGAGATCCATCATCCACATTGGGATGAATGGTTGATAGTATGGAGCAAGGGGTTACCAAACCACTTGCAGATCTATGATACAGGCTAGCAAGAAGCATGGTTGCACTGGTTTCTCTTGGGTGAGTATGGTTACCACTCAAGAAGACATATTTTGCTGATTCATGCCTTATACATCACTAGAAGAATGCATAAGAAAAAGACATGGTTACTTTGGTTATTGATGAGAGAGTTTGGACATCACATGTTATATCTTATGTCCTTATATTTACTCTTGTTTGAGATATGTCTCATTTATTTACATGAATTTTTGTTTGGGATGTATCTCATGTTCATGTATGTACTTGGGGTTGGGAGAAAATATAACTCTCACATGATGTGGCATAAAGGAGCTTGTTTTTATTATGTTGATGAGACATCTCACATGTCCATTACTGTATTTTTGCTCCATGAATTGCATCATGGTAATGCAAGGAGGCAACAAGAACCCTTGTTGCTATGGTTAATATTGGGAGAGTATGGGCTGAATTATTCCCATACATTGCATGACACTGTTGGAGGATGGCAAGAGGAGGCCTTACAGCGTTGGCTTCTGTTGGAGAATTTTTGTCATTGTACTTGGTATAATGATGATGTGATGGGGCAGCAAGATGCCTTATTGAGGTGGTTTATCTTGAGAGAATATGGCCACTACATTTGGTACAATGATGATGTGGTATGGTAGCAAGAGGCATTGCTGAGATGAATACTTTTGAGAGAGTATGACTCTCATATTATCATTGATGATTTGGCAAGGAAAAAAGAAGCATTGTTGTGGTGGCTTATTTTGAGAGAGTATGGCTCTCTTACTTGTTTTCATGATGATCTAGCATGGAAGCAGGAGGCTTTGCTGGATTGGTTGTTATTAGGAGAATATGGTTTGACACTGTTCATGTTTTCCCATATGTCTCTACTTCTTGTCTTTCACTATGATGATGTGATGTTTGATTCCTTTATGGTCAACATGGCTAATGATGAGGGAATTGATGTATGTAACCCACTCTACGTATCATGGGTTGGAGAGATAATTCATGAGTTGGGACTTTCCACTTTGGGAATGAACCACTTTATCTTATGTATCTCATGTATAGAGGAGAACTTTGGTCATCATATGGTTGCCACTTGGAGATTCATTGATGAGGATGGGTATCTAACCTTCTAGTTGGAATCCATTCTAGACATTCTAGAGGGGCAACATTGGAGCTAGACATGCATAACACATTGTGACAGATGGGAAGGCCTTCCACATGAGGATGCCATTTGGAGGGAGGATGTTTGCTGTAGCGTCCACTTTTGCAGTTGCTTGAGGACAAGCAACATTTTTTCGAGGAGGACTGTAATATTCCCAAATTTTCACCTGATATTTGGAATATTAGAGTTCTTAATTTTCATAATGAATTAAGTAAATAAAAGGGTGGAGGGACCCATAATACTCAAGATGAATAAATATCCACTTTCTGTGTGTGAATGTGGATTAATTAAGCCTAGATCTACATAATGAGGTAGTGGAGCAACTATTAATGTGAATGGAAGAAGAGATCATGTCTCATTAATGAGATAGATCATGGAGGTTGACACAGTCAACTAAGATCTTGGAAGCAATCAAAAAGAAGATCATGGAGCATTCATAATGAGATGATGGAGGAAGTTGTGCAATTAATGCACACATGATGGAGAGGGTGTACATTGCACCTAAACATGATGGATGACTTAGATAGACAACACAGTCAAACATGGAGGATCTTGTCCACATGCACAGTGCAGTTTAGATGAGGGCCAAGGCATGGGAAGGCTCAAACACTATATAAATAAGATGAAGAAAATAATGAAGACATGCTTGAGATTATTGATGTTGAGGATCTGTTTAGATCTGGAATTTTCATGTGACAATCCATTACTTTCTTGGGTTGTTTAGCAAAGATTGCAAGTGATGTTTAGCACAGGGTGTTCCTATTCAGGAATCCCTCCTATTTCATTGAGTGATATCATGGAAGAGGGTTGTACTTCATTCTACATTAGGCATTGGTGCCACTTGTATTTTCCTACTTTCTGCAGAACATTCATATTCAAAAATTGTAGATTTCTGATGATCAGTTTGGAAGGTGGAGGTTGTCTTCAGTATTTCAGCTGGAGAACTAGTGAAGGTTTATTCCTATCACCTTGGGCTTAAATATCAACATTCCCAGAGCTTCATATCATATCTGGCATCAAGACAAAATTTATTGACCTCCTAGCAGTAGTAATCCATTCAGGAATTACACTGTTCATTTTGCAGATCCAAAAGGAGGAAGGAAATTGCTATCATTTCAACTAGAAATCTTGTGAGGGACCATACCCTCACCTTGCCATTAGTATTTATATCAATATGGAGTTTATTACACCATATTTCAGCAGGAATAGAGCCTCTCTTTCCCTTACAACTCAATTTTTATGAGCAGTTGTGTTGCAACAGCTGTAATCATCATTGGAGGATTGACAAGCTAGATCTAGAGCTTCCAGCTTGTAGATCTGAAGGAGGGATCAACCCTTCAAGCTTAGATCTGATCTTGTGACATATTTCAGCCATCTATTTGTCAGATCTAGCTTCAGATCTCTAATCCCAGCAGATTAAGGATCAAACCCTAGGAGGGTGATTTTCCAAAGTTGTAGATCTGGAAAATCCTTTCTGGGTTATCTTGGGAACCCATCACATTTGCTAGATCTTGAATCTTGGCATCATCAGAGCTCTATATTTCTGTAGATCTGCATTTTCCTTTTCAGCCTACAGTCATATATTCGTATTCTACTGAAGGGACATCACAATATTTTCTTCCAGCAGCTCTCCAGTTACGCAGTGCCTATTGTGACATGTTTTCAGGGTGATTCTAGGCCATTTCTTTGGCTAGATCTACTCATATTTTGTACATTGTGTAATTGAATCTTCTCCTATATAATAAAATGGCTCAGGTTCTCTATAAATTCTGATGTTGTCTTGAGATTTAATGTTTACTTAGTTGCGGTTCTTATATTGTGTTTCAATATTACTGCATTCTCCCTTTTGGAATATTACACTGAATGACCTCAAAGTCAGCTCAGACCTTAACTCCTGCGATATATACCACAGTCTTTGAAAGTATCCCCAGCGGTATGATCTTCTACTAATTGGCCATGCATAGTTGAATAGTGGACCATTCCAACTTAGGTTCTCCCATTAACTTCCAAGTTTTCTTGGGCAATACGTTCGCATATGATCCCAGGTCCAAAATAACCTGATTCATTTCATAATCACCAATTTGCGCTGTTAGCTGTATTTCCCTACTAGTTTTTTTCTTATGCTTGTACCGTTTGTGCACATCCTTAACTTCCAGGGGTGGATTAGTTCTTTCTGCATAGCTGTCTATTAAGGTTTGGAGGTTTTCTACGGCCCGTTGGTTGCGCAACAACTTCATACATGCCTGCAAAAATGGTTTGACCTCATCCTCTGATTTGAGGTTTGCAGGGGCTTGAGAAGTAGATGCCTTAGCCTTAGCAAAGTCTTGGAGAGCTGTGATAAAAGTTCCTTTTCCTTCTATAGGTCCAAACCTTCTTGTTTGATGGCTACTTTTTGGATAAGAGGCTCAGCTGCAACTTTCTCCTCATTTCCCCTAGTGGCCTTGCCGCTGCGTGTTATGACATTAATGCTTAGTCCTTCATCTCAAGGTTCTGCCTTAACCCTCTGTACATTCTGCGTAGGTATCTGCTACTTTTCCTGCATTTTCGCTAACAGAATTGGACGGTCTTCAATCACATGGTCCAACTGTCTGCAGTATTTGCAAGATTGTCTTGTAGGGTTCGAGCAGTCCCTCGCAAAGTGCCCTACCTCTCCGCAGTTATAGCAGATCAGTTGTCCTATTCCCCTACTTGTGCTTCCACCTCGGCCCCCTCCCCTGCCCCTAGTTGGGGAGCCACCTATTCTTGAGAGGGATATTGGCGAAGAAGGGTCCGATTGTACCCTATATAGGTTTCCTTGGTCTATCATTAGATCATAAGTTCGGAAGTTCTGTTCATCATGTCCTACTGACCGGAAAAATCGGCACCATTGTTGCTTTACTTCTGGGACATACGCACCCAGATGGGGGTAGTGTTTAGTATCATGCAGGCCAGCTACACGACAATCATCACACCACAACGTTGGTCCACTTAGTCCCGGGCGCAATGGACTGGGTCCCCCTGCCTGTAGGTAGTCTGCCAGTAGTGGGCACTGATCCTTGGTATGGCCAGATACCCTACATTGTATGCACCATACGTCTGGGCTAGCTTCTTTCCCTCAGTCCTTTCGCAGGTTCTGGATCTGCATGTGCATCGCCTCCAGCTGCCCTTGGATTTGTTGTAATCCCAACTGGGTATCATCTCTTGGCGCAACTTCCAACTTCATAGCAATCTCCAAGGATTTTTCCTGCGATTCAATGGCCTGCTGACCCATAGGTACGTGTAGGTGAGGTAGTAACATAGCAATGAACCATTCCTTGTGCTGTCTGTCATCATACAGAAATTCACGTTCCCTGATTACCTTCTTTAGCCATTGGTCAGCCTCCCATACAGACTCAGAGGGCCCTTGTTTAAAATATTTTAGGTCATTCACTATTTGAGAGTAGGATTTAGGCTTCCAAAACTACTGTTTTAGGGCATTTTAAACCTTTGGAATGGTCGCATTCGCATGCTGAGCTACGTATCCCATATACTAGTCCAGGGCTCTTCCTTTAAAGGCAAGGGACAACTGCGCCCTTTTCACAACATCGCTGGCCACATTCTGTGCAGTCCATACTAACTCTGCGACAAACTAGAACCGATCCATATCTTCGTCCCCTACGCCCTTGAAAGGAGGTAGCTTCATGTGCGAGGCCATCTCGTCTTCTGGTGGGGGTGGAGGTACGGGTGAGTTCTTACCCCTATGCTGGTTTGAAGGTGGTGTAGTTGGAGGGAGATGCGCATCCGAATCCATTACTGGACTTTAGACATATCTATCTCCTTCTTGATTATTTCTGTAGTATTTACCACTTCATGTTGTACCCTCGCTCTGATTGGAGCTCATTCACTCTGTATGGCTACACATAATGCCCTTTTTGCACAATAATATTTTAATCAATAATGGAAAGGTTTTCAAAAACTTGCCCTGGAAACCCTTGAAGAACCTTTGCTTTTCCTTAGAATAGGACGCGAATTGATCAACTGCGAACTCCGTCATAAATCCTCCCAGCACACTATCCACCTAGTGATCTACCGTATGAGTGATGGTGTTTTCAGTCCTTTCTAACTGCTGGATCAACTTTGGAGTCCACTGCGTGAAACGTTCGTCCTTCCAACATGTATGGAAATCTACGAGCCTTGCCAACCACTCATGAAGTTCATTCACAAATGTTACAAAGAAAATTTCGTAGACGTCAGTGAAAATGTAATTATTCTTCGACTTCTCCGCTGTCAACTTCGTGCTGCTATTCTCTTTTATCGCAAATTCTGAACCTGTTTTTCAAACCATTCTTCAATTTATTTCTTCTCAGGTCTCCATGTTCTCTTGACATTACCCAATCTCTCTCTCAAAATGCTCCTGGTCCCGATGACGGAACCATTTGTTGGCTCGAGGGGTCCTGACCCAGGTTCAGAGGTTAAGGTTTGCCAACAAACCCCTATACTACTGGCCCTTTCAGCAGTGGCCTGCTTGCGTAGGACAAAGTCTCACCCAAAGAAGTATGGGAGGGTGCTGGAACCAGGTTTCCACACCCTGAGAGAGAGTAGGTAATTCAAGTAGTTCCACGTTCACAACCTATCAGGTTCTCACAAGACAGGTCTATTCGCAGGTTTTTTAATAGTATAATCCACATTATAACAGAGCTATTGCTATGCACAGATCTAGTCAATACATTCGCATCCACGTGCGTATCAGTAGTTATCAGTACACAATATCACAACGCATCATTAACAGATTACATATATACCATAACATAGACAGATTTGCAGCATAACATATAACACAACTGTATTCTTAGCTGTAACAGATCCCAAAGGTTCGCATCAACAGTGATATATCAGATCAGATAACACAGAGCTAATTTAACTATATCCGCATATATTAGCATCCAAAACCCAGTACAATCCAAACACAGCATACACACACAGCCAACAGGGTCTGCACATGGTAGGACTGAGGATCTCTGCATACACAGCCAACAAGAGTCCTTACCCAAACGACCCAACAACATATCTAAGAATTCACACTTAGCATCAAACTTAATTATTTTCTACCTTAAGACTCAAAATGTTCATCTATTTATATCGACTTAGCCTATGCTTCCAATGGTCCACAAATCGTGGTTTGTAGACTCTTGGTCTACCGTTGACCCATTACAATGCATTCGGGGCTTTGACCCACCCCAAAAATCCTGCGCTAAACTAATTAATACCAAAAATATACAAATTTGTAAAAAATTTGCAGCTTTTAGGGGACCCTGTTCCAACATAGCTGCCACATCTATTCACAGAGATAAGCTACCAGTGCCCTAGATATTTTATTTCCATTATGTCTGTAAGCATATTTCTGTTATTTGATATTAAAAAAATGAAGCATTATTTCTGCTGCATCTTTGTGTTTATGTATATTTCTATATTTTATTGCGTTCCTGCATAAATCCAGATCAGAGGTATCAGAGCTATCTGCTCTTTCTCTATTTTTCTTTGCATGTCCCCAACGCGGTTAGGGTATAAGGAGTTAGGGCTTGATCTGGTTGAACCCTTGTAAGATCAGCCTCGCAAACCTCGACGACCTCCCATGGTAGAAGAAAAGAAAGATGAGGGAGCAGGAGATATTATCGAAATATTTCTCGAGGAGGCCCTCGAGAAACAAAGGAACGCAATGATGGATAAATTTTCTCAGATCCTTCAACGACTGCCCACCTACGGCGCATCTGCATCCAACAACCACTCGAGATGCGCCACACCCTTAAAGGTAAAGGTAAACTTTGACATTCATGTATTTTAAAGCCAGATAGATGCAGACGTCGTCGATAGATGGTTGAATTTGCTAGAAGGGTATTTCTCAATCCATGATTTCTCCGACAGAGAAAATATTATTTTTGCAGTCCTAAAAGCCGCCCCCCCATGTCAAGGACTGGTGGGAAATGTACTGTGAGAAAAATTATGAGGGGGAACCCTCTCTGTTCTCGGCCGCACCCACTTGGAATTTGTTCCGATACACCATCAAAGAACAATATTAACCCATGGGGAGCTATGAGGACAAGTACATCCAATGGACCACACTATGGTAGTAAAGGGAGCAAGATGTGCATGAACTGATGAATTTGTTCAACACCCTACGCACAAAGTTGGGTATTAAATATTTAGAGAGACATTTGGTGCTCAAGTCCTATAGTTGTCTACACAAACACATTTAGGAGGAAATATAGTTCCTTGACATTACATCGCTTGGCATGGCATATCACTATGCCACCAAGATCGAGAAAAAATTTAAGCAAAAGAAGCGATACTTTAGATCCGCGAATTCGAAGCCAGGGAAAGGCCAAAGCGGGGCGACTCAGAACAACACCACAAATCCAAAGAAGGAAACATGGAACTGGTGTGAACTTCATAACAACCACACTCACAACACAAACAAGTGTCGATCCAAACAGTCGTTGGTGGCTAAACTAAAGGCACCTCACTCAGATGCATGTTTTGATACTGAGTCAGAACTAGACAAAGGCAATGACAAAGGGAAGCAGATTTTTGATGTGGATCCCAGTGCCATTTTTGCCACCACCAAGATCTAGAGGGAGGATCCCAAGGATCTAGAGGAGGGGGAGCACCTCTTCCATTCACAAATGTGGGTGAAGGGTTCTCCACTGCAATTCCTTGTCGATAGCGGAAGCCAGAAGAACCTCATTTCAGCAGAGTTCGTGAAGCGGCTCAACCTACCAACCATAGCACACTCGCATCCGTATACAATCCGGTGGCTTCACCGAGGGAGAGAACTTCGTGTCCGCCAGCATTGCCGCCTTCCATACAGTATCAAGCCATTCATGGATGAGGTATTGTGTGATGTTGCTCCTCTTGATGTAGTTGATGTATTATTGGGCCAACAATACTTGTGGAGGCGACATGTTGTGTATGAGACTAGGCGTCATGCTATTATTATTACTTTGGGAAATAACTTGTACAAGATACCAGAGGTAGTATCGCCTCCTGTCATCTCTTTGACTACTGCAAAACAACGCAATAAGATTGTTTCCCAAACCAGGAAATTTATTTTCCTTATAACTCGCTTACAGGGAAAGAAGAATATTGTGGCCACAACCTCGAAACAGGGCTCCCCTGCATGGCTACAACAGATGGACAAAGTCATGGAGGAATACGAGGAAATTTTCTCCTCACGCACAAGGTTCCTCTACACTGTCCGAATAAGCACTCCATTGATCTGATCCCTGACGCACCGCCGCCTGATGTTGCCATACCTCTTGCGACTACACAGACATAATCCACACATGTACTGTCTGAGGTTGATAAAGAAACCAAATTTACTAAACGCATCCAGCATGTCCGCCCACAGGTCCATGACATATTCGACAAATCTAACACCCAGTTCAATAGAATTTGCCTCATCTCATGGGGGATCTCAATGCAATGGGGACCATTTCTTCCTAAGGAGGGAGGAATGATCTAGGTGGATATCGGTGCCAACCCACCTATTCCATTTGGACCCACACCATCAATTCTTGCAACTTTTCACTTTCATCACAACTTACTATTTTTAGCAGGTTTTGGGGTCCTGCACTCCCGAAGCCGTTTTGGGGCCCTAATGATCCAGGTGGATATTGGTGGCCGCCCACCTATTCCATTTGAAACGCCACCATCATTTCTTTCAGTTTTCCAGTTTCAGTACAACTTACTTTTTTTAGCTATTTTTCGGGTCCTGAACTTCCGAAGCCATTTAGAGGCCCTAAACGACATTTTTTGGGAAAACTGGGAGCAACATGTGGGCATGTACCCATGTTGCTCGCACTGAAATTTTTACTCCTCGGATATATATTTCTAACGAGGTATGGTGCACGTCAAATGAAAATCGTACGCCAAAGTTACGTCCCCAGGAAGTTGAAATACCAATTTACCCAAACGAGGCCCATAGTTTTGGCGCTTCATCTCTTAGGGTAAGGTTTTGGACGTTTAGAGTTTTCCATTATTTCTCAATAATAAATAAGCCCTCGAGCCTCATTGTAACACAATTCATAGGCATGTAGCAGCCACATATATTCTAAGAGATAAGCTACTAGCGCCCTAGCTATTTTATTTCCATTATGTCTGTAAGCATATTTATGTTATTTGATATTAATGAAATGAAGCATTATTTCTGCTGCATCTCTGTGTTTATGTCTATTTATATATTTTATTGCGTTCCTACATAAATCCGAATCAGTGGTATCATAGCGGTCTGCTCTTTCTTAGTTTTTATTTGGATGTCCGCAACGCGGTCAGGGTATAATGAGTTAGGGCTCGATCTGGTTGAACCCTTGTAAGATCAACCTCACAAACCTCGACGATCTCCCATGGTGGAAGAAAAGAAAGATGAGGGAGTAGGACATCCTATAAAAATATTGCTCGAGGAGGCCCTCGAGAAACAGAGGAACACAATGATAGAAAACTTTGCTCATACCCTTCAACGACTTCCCACCTACGACGCATCTGCATTCAATAGCCACTCGGGAGGTGCCACTCCCTTAAAGGTACGTGTAAACTATGACATTCTTGTACTTGAAGGCTAGATAGATGCAGACGCTGTCGATAGATGGTTGAATTTTCTAGAAGAGTATTTCTTAGTCCATGATTTCTCTGACTGAGAAAATATTATTTTTTCACTCCTCAAAGCCACCCCCCATGTCAAGGATTGGTGGGAAAGGTACTGTGAGAAAAATGACGAGGGGGAACACTCTCTTTTCTTAGCTGCACCCATCTCGAATTCGTTTCGAGATGACATCAAGGAAAAATATTACCCCGTGGGGAGCTATGAGGACAAGTACATCCAATGGACCATGCTGCGGCAACAAAGGGATCAAGATGTGCACGAACTGACGAATTTGTTCCATACCCTGTGCATAAAGTTGGGTATTAAAGATTCAGAGAGAAATTTGGTGCTTAAGTACCACACCTATCTACACAGACACATTCAGGAGGAAATGGAGTTCCTTGACATTACATCGCTTGGCACGGCATATCGCTATGCCGCCAAGATCAAGTAGAAATTTAAGCTGAAGAAGCAAGACTTTGGATCCATGAATCCAAAGCTAGGGAAAGGCTCCCCCAAACCATAGAACAAGGAGAAAGGCCAAAGCAGGGTGACTCAGAGCAACACCACAAATCCAAAGAAGGACACGGGGAAGTGGTGTGAATTTCATAACAACCCCACTCACAGCACAAACGAGTGTCAGGCCAAACAGTCGTTGGTGGCTAAAATAAAGGCACATGAATCATATTCATGTTTTGATCTTGAGTCAGAACCAGAAAAAGGCAAAGAAAAATGGAAGAAGAGCATTGATGCAGATCCTAGTGCCATTGTTTCCACCACCAAGATATAGAGGGAGGATCCCGAGGATCCAGAGGAGGGGGAGTGCCTCTTCCATTCACAGATGTGGGTGAAGGGTTATCCACTACAATTTGTTGTCGATAGCGGAAGCCAAAAGAACCTCATTTCAGCAGAGGTCGTGAAGCAGCTCAACCTACCAACCATAGCACACCCGCAACCGAATACAATCGGGTGGCTTCACCTAGGGAGAGATCTTCGTGCCCGCCAACAGTACTGCCTTCCATACATTATCAAGCCATTCATGGATGAGGTATTGTGTGATGTTTCTCCTCTTGATGTAGCTGATGTATTATTTGGCCAAACATACTTGTGGAGGTGACATGATGTGTATGATTCTAGGCCTCGTGCTGTTATTATTACTTTGGGAAATAACTTGTATAGGATACCAGAGGTAGTACCGCCTCCTGTCATATCTTTGACTATTGCAAAACAACACAGTAAGATTGCTTCCCAAACCATGAAATTTATTTTCCTTACAAATCGCTCACAGGGAAAGAAGAATATTGTGGCCAGAGGCTCGAAAGAGGGCTCCCCTGTACGACTAAAATAGATGGACAAAGTGATGGAGGAATACGAGGACATTTTCTCCTCACTCAAGAGGTTCCTCTACACTGTCAGGACAAGCACTCCATTGATCTGATCCCCGATGCACCACCACCTGATGTTGCCATACCTCATGCGTCTACATAGGAATAATTCACACATGTACTGTCTGAGGCTGATAAAGAAACCAAATTTAATAAATGCATCCATCATGTCCATCCGCAGGTCCCTGACATCTTCGATAAATCTAATACCCAGTTCAATAGAATTTGCCTCATCTCATGGAGGATCTCAATGAAATGGGGACCATTTCTTCTTAAGGAGGGAGGGATGATACAAGTGGATATCGGTGGCCACACACCTATTCCATTTGGACCCACACCATCAATTCTTGCAGATTTTCACTTTCAGCACAACTTACTACTTTTAGAAGGTTTTTGGGTCCTGCACTCATGGAGCCATTTTGGGGCCCTAATGATCGAGGTGGATATTGGTGGCCGCTCACCTATTCAATTTGAAATTCCAGCATCATTTTTTTCAGTTTTTCAGTTTCAATACAACTTACTATTTTTAGCAATTTTTCGGGTCCTAAACTTCTAGAGCCGTTTTGATTCCCTAAACGACATTTTTTGGGAAAACCAAGAACAACATGGGTCCATGGAATGATGTTGCTCACATAAAAAGTTGTACTCCTCGGATAGATATTTCTAATGAGGTATGGTGCACGTCAAATGAAGATCGTATGCCAAAGTTACGTCCTTGGGAAGTTGAAACACCAATTTACCCAAACGGGGCCCATAGTTTTGCCGCTTCATCTCCTAGGGTTAGGTTTTTGGACATTTAGAGTTTTTCATTATTTCTCAATAATAAATAGGCCCTCGAGCCTCATTTTAACACAGTTCAGAGGCACGTAGCCACCACATCTCTTCTAAGATATAAGCTACCAGTGCCATAGCTATTTTATTTCCATTATGTCTGTAAGCATATTTTTGTTATTTGATATCAATGAAATGAAGCATTATTTCCGATTCATCTCTATGTTTATGTCTATTTCTGTATTTTGTTGCGTTCTTTCATAAATCTGGATCAATGGTATTAGAGCGGTTTTCTCTTTCTTTGTTTTTCTTTTCATGCCCCCAACATGGTCAGGTTATAAGGAGTTAGGGCTCGATCTGGTTGAACCTTTGCAAGATCAGCCTCGCAAACCTCAATGACCTCCCATGGCAGAAGAAAATAAAGACGAGGGAGAAAGAGATACAATCAAAATATTTCTTGAGGAGGCCCTCGAGAAACAAAGGAACGCGATGATGGATAACTTTGCTCAGATTCTTCAACGACTACCCAGCTACGGTGCATCTGCATCCAACAACCACTCGGGAGGTGCCACTCCCTTAAAGGTACAGGTGAACTTTTACGGTCCTATATTTGAAGGCCAAATAGATGAAGACACCATCGATAGATGGTTGAATTTTCTAGAAGGGTATTTCTTAGTCCATAATTTCTCCGACTGAGAAAAGATTATTTTTGCACTCCTCAAAGCTGCCCCCCATGTCAAGGACTGGTAGGAAACGTAATGTGAGAAAAATGACGAGGGGGAACCCTCTCATTTCTCGGTTGCACCCACTTGGAATTTGTTCTAAGACGACATCAAGGAACAATATTACCCCATGGGGAGCTATGAGGACAAGTACATCCAATGGAGAATGTTGCGGCATCAAAGGGATCAAGATGTGCATGAACTAACGAACTTGTTCCATACCCTGTGCACAAAGTTGGGAATTAAATATTTCGAGAGACATTTGGTGCTCAAGTACCACAACTGTCTACACATACACATTCAGGAGGAAATGAAGTTCCTTGACATTACATTGCTTGGAACAACATATCACTATGCTGCCAAGATCGAGCATAAATTTAAGCAGAAGAAGAGAGACTTTGGATCTGCAAATAAGAAGCCAGGGAGAGGATCCCCCGAACCGCAAAACAAGGGGCAAGTCCAAATCAGGGTGACTCAGAACAACACCACAAATCCAAATCAGGACACGAGGGAGTGGTGTGAATTTCATAACAGCCCCACTCATAGCACAAACGAGAGTAAGGCCAAATAGTCGTTGGTGGCCGAACTAAAGGCACCTGAATCAGATGCATGTTTTGATCCTGAGTCAAAACTAGACAAAGGAGATGAAAAAGGGAAGTAGATCATTGATGCAGATCCCAGTGCCAATTTTTCCACCACCAAGATCTAAAGGGAGGATCCCGAGGATCTAGAGGGAGGATCCCGAGGATCTAGAGGAGGGGAAGCACCTCTTCCATTCACAGATGTGGGTGTAGGGTTCTCCATTGCAATTCCTTGTCGATAGCAGAAGCAAAAAGAACCTCATTTCAACAGAGTTCGTGAAGCGGCTTGGCCTACTTACCATAGCACACCCGAAACTGTATACAATTGGGTGGCTTCACCCAGGAAGAGATCTTCACGTTTTCCAGCAGTGCCGCCTTTCGTACAGTATCAAGCCATTCATGGATGAGGTATTGTGTGATGTTGCTTCTATTGATGTAGCTGATGTATTATTGGGCAACCCATAATTGTGGAGGCGACATGCTGTGTATGAGTCTAGGCCTCGTGCTGTTATTATTACTTTGGGAAATAAGTTGTAAAGGATACCGAAGGTGGTATCGCCTCCTGTCATCTCTTTGAATATTGCAAAACAACGCAGTAAGATTGTTTCCCAAACCAGGAAATTTATTTTCCTTACAACTCGCTCACAGGGAAAGAAGAATATTATGGCCGCAAACTCAAAACATGGCTCCCCTACATGGCTACAGCAGATGGAAAAAGTCATGGAGGAATACGAGGACATTTTATCCTCACTCACAGAGGTTTCTCTACACTGTCAGGACAAGCACTCCATTGATCTGACCCCTAACGCATCGCCGCCTGATGTTTCCATACCTCATGTGACTACACAGACAGAATCCACACATGTACTGTCTGAGGCTGATAAAGAAACCAAATTTACTAAAACTATCCAACATGTCCGCCCAGAGGTCCATGGCATCTTCGACAAATCTAATACCTAGTTCAACAAAATTTGCCTCATCTCACTAGAAAATTTGGCGGAAATTCCGACGACCAATTCGTTGCTATTCCGACACATAGTCATCGCAAGAGCGACAGTTCGAGGGCAAGCAAAACGTGGTTTAACATACCGTCGCAGTTCTGACGCAATTAAAAAGTGTCGCACTATCGACACTTTTTCCGTCGCTTCCAAACAAGCGTCACTCTTCCGACATTTCCCAATCCGTCGCACTTCCGACCTTTGTAAACTATCGCACTTCCGACGAAATATGGTCCGATGTTTTGAACGTCGCTCTTCCGATGTTTGTAAACTGTCACAATTACGACGAAATGTGGTCCGACGTTTTGAATGTTTCTCTTCCGACGTTTGTAAACTGTCACAATTACGACGAAATGTGGTCCGACGTTTTGAACGTCGCTCTTCCGACGTTTGTAAACTGTCGCAATTCCGACGCAATGTGGTCCGACGTTTTGGACGTCGCTCTTCTGACGTTTATAAACGGTCGCAATTCCAACGAAATGTGGTCCGACATTCTGAACGTCGCTCATCCGCCGTTTTTATATTGGCGCTCTGTCGACGTTTCTAATCTGTCGCAATTTCGACGCTTACAAGGCGTCGGTATAGCGATGGCAGGTTCAATTTTAAAAAACAAAAATGAAACTTTAAAAGAGGAAAAACGTTGTTTTGAATATATTATATGAAGTAAAACAGTCCATGAAGTCATTACATTTTCACATCTGAAGATTGGAACCCAAATATCCATCTAGAAAAGTGGAAGTCCCACCCCAGACAATGATAGAAAAATACCCCATGTCACATACAGCGACTTGATATAAAACCCAGTAACGGTCCACATGGAGATTATCGACAATCTGAGAAAGCATCCAAATATGCCCAAGGCATCTATAAGGAAGTGAAATAGCAGTATGTAGAATAGTAAAGCAACAGATAGAGTACGTACCGACGTCCATTGTTCCAAATACAAATTAAAGTACCCAAAATCCTTGAACAGAGAAAAACGCTAATCATGTGAGGAGTGTGATATGTCAAAAATATAAAAAGACCATCAGACCATATCAATAAACCAGCAACATAGACCAGCATCACTAGTTTTGAAGGCAGAGTGATAAACATTAATCATTTTTTTTCACAAGAGAAGAAACGTTGTTTTGAATATATTATATGAAGTAAAACAGTCCATGAAGTCATTACATTTTCACATCTGAAGATTGGAACCCAAATATCCATCCAGAAAAGTGGAAGTCCCACCCCAGACAATGATAGAAAAATGCCCCATGTCACATACAGCGACTTGATATAAAACCCAGTAACGGTCCACATGGAGATTATCGACAATCTGAGAAAGCATCCAAATATGCCCAAGGCATCTATAAGAAAGTGAAATAGCGGTATGTAGAATAGTAAAGCAACAGATAGAGTACGTACCGACGTCCATTGTTCCAAATACAAATTAAAGTACCCAAAATCCTTGAACAGAGAAAAACGCTAATCATGTGAGGAGTGTGATATGTCCCAAATATAAAAAAGACCATGAGACCATATCAATAAACCAGCAACATAGACCAGCATCACTAGTTTTGAAGGCAGAGTGATAAACATTAATCATTTTTTTTTCACGAGAAAAAACGTTGTTTTGAATATATTATATGAAGTAAAACAGTCCATGAAGTCATTACATTTTCACATCTGAAGATTGGAACCCAAATATCCATCCGGAAAAGTGGAAGTCCCACCCCAGACAGTGATAGAAAAATACCCCATGTCACATACAGGGACTTGATATAAAACCCAGTAACGGTCCACATGGAGATTATCGAAAATATGAGAAAGCATCCAAATATGCCCGAGGCATATATAAGAAAGTGAAATAGCAGTATGTAGAATAGTAAAGCAACAGATAGAGTACCGACGTCCATTGTTCCAAATACAAATTAAAGTACCCAAAATCCTGCAACAGAGAAAAACGCTAATCATGTGAGAAGTGTGATATGTCCAAAATATAAAAAGACCATCAGACCATATCAATAAACCAGCAACATAGACCAGCATCGCTAGTTTTGAAGGCAGAGTGATAAACATTAATCATTTTCTTTTCACAAGATAAAAAACGTTGTTTTGAATATATTATATGAAGTAAAACAATCCATGAAGTCATTACATTTTCACATCTGAAGATTGGAACCCAAATATCCATCCAGAAAAGTGGAAGTCCCACCCCAGACAATGATAGAAAATACCCCATGTCACATACAGGGACATGATATAAAACCCAGTAACGGTCCACATGGAGATTATCGACAAATCTGAGAAAGCATCCAAATATGCCCGAGGCATCTATAAGAAAGTGAAATAGCAGTATGTAGAATAGTAAAGCAATAGATAGAGTACCGACTTCCATTGTTCCAAATACAAATTAAAGTACCCAAAATCCTTGAACAGAGAAAAACGCTAATCATGTGAGGAGTGTGATAACCATTTGCAGAAACCCAGGCTCGCTTGTAAGATCAGGCTCGCTTGATTCCAAAATTGGTAACCATCTGTTGCATCCGAGATGTAAGGTTCAGGCTCGCTTGTTTCCATTAGTATCCAGCTACAGCATCCACCTTGTTCATAGCAAAAAGGTTCCTCTAGATATACAGAGAAAGAGTATAATACATAGACCATATAAACATGGCTCTGTATTTCAAAAAACAGGTTTAAAATAGAAACAGGGCAACATTTTTTTTTCTAAGTAAAGTTAATCTATTAACAGTGGGAATAAAATTACACTGAAGTCAAAATCATTGCCCAAACTCATGGCAAATTTGTCATCAAAAAATCAAAAAATTAAGAAGACTACCCTCATATGGGGAAACCAGTCTTGAACGTTTAATTTACAGAATTCAAAAATATTACAAAGGTCCAGCACAGTAAAATAATCTAAAAGCAGCCCAATTAAGTGGGCCTGCTAAGCAAGAAAAACAAATTAACCAAAATACTCCTCCGGTGGTTCCTCCACGATTCGGCACCATCCTTCGGAAGGTCCAGGATCACTAGGTGCTACCTCCACATGCATGCCATGGCTCCCCTCCTGAAGGCCCGAATGCTGGCCGGCTTTTTCCGAGCTCAGACCCGCCGGACGGGTGCATTCTTCCTCCGTTTGGGCCTCTGATGGCCGGATAAATCGTTCTTGCGGACAAGACCAATATCCCTAGTGTCAGAAGACAATATAGCAACAAACGAACAACTAAGTTTGTCTTTCTCTAGATATATTCGTTTTACAAATAAATGTTATGAAGGTGTCGATCTTACCTTAGATCCAAATGCTTATTTGCGGTTGCAGTGCTTCCATTGCATCAATAATCCTTCGTCGCAACAAGGGCCCTTTTGTCACAAGAAAGTATCATCTTTCGTTGATCTGCAATCACAAACAAGAAAATATCAATAGCACCTGTATAACAAATAATTATAAAACATACCTATCATAGTGATCAAGTAATCTATGAAATAAATGATCAAACGACAGCTTATTGAAATAAACAATCGAACGAAAATTTATTGAGAAAAACAGAACTTGATTGTATTAATCTTAAAATATACAGAATAACCTTACAACCTTAGCCTTGATGTTCGAAAGGTCTTCCCGGGGTCCGAAGTAGGAATCTCCTCTACTTTGATAAGTCTTGCACTCTTCCTTCAGGAGCAAAAAGAGGTATGTGATCTTTCCTCTCAAAAGCTCAGCAGAAGGAAATCTAAATCTCAACAGCACTTCAACTCAAATATTTTACCCATCAAAATATTCTTCAATCCTCCATTAGTTTCCTTAACATAAAAACTTAACACCTTGAGGCTACCCAATGCCTCCTTTTATAGAGCAGATGAGGAGGTTAGGATTCCACCTTAAAAGGGATAGAACCCTCCTTCAAAGGGATAGGCTCCTCACATCAAGGGATTAGTTCCTTAAGGTGTGGGATACATGCACCTTACTAAAGCGTACTCATCCCCAAAAAATCTCATCCGGAACCTTCTAGAATTGACCAAAATTCAACTTTTTTGGTTTAATTTCGCGCATTTTTGACTTTACAGGGGTACCGCACCTATAACACTGGAAAAATGCGTTCTAGAACACAGTTTATCTTCACCTTACCTGCGTACCCTAGCTAAAAACGCAGGCAGGCTTCATATTAACTGCGTACCCAACGAGGCTTTTTGGAGTTTTAAGGAGTTTTCCTCCCGAGTTCCCGGGGCTTGGAAAGAGGAACCGAGTTGTAAGACTTGCGGAGAATGTATGAGTGTTAATGAGCTCATCTGATCGATTAAAATGTCGAAGGTGACGGTTTTCGGTATAACGACCTCCTCGCCGGAAAACCCACTTGTAGTGACAATTCGTGGGCGGTTGAGAGAGCAATTAAAGGAAAATTGCGCAGTGCGCGTCGTGGGAGAAGGTGAACTAGCGGTGAGGAAACGAGGAGCAGGGGAATCCATACGGTGGCCAGATCCTACAACCCAACCCCGCCCACTCCTAGTATTTGGATAGCGACCTGCGTAATAATCACTGGACTGGCCGGAAGACAACTCGGTTGAGGGGCTGGAGGGAGCGCGCAGGAGTTGACCTCTAGTACTCCCCCTGCGGCAACGCATCCTTTGACGCACGTGAGGCATGGGTGCAGTCTCACTAGCAGTGGGCACAAGAGGAGACGGAGAAGCAGAATTCCAAGAAACAGAGGAAGATAGACAAGGACCAGACCGAGAGAAATGTAGATATGTAGCAAGGTCTACGCAGTAGTTCACCTGGCCACTTCTCCTTCTCGTCACAGTGAGCAGGCAGTGTAACCCAGCAACCGGCTCATCTGAAAAACCATAGAGAAATGACATTTTATCGACCCGACTGCAATGCAATCGAAGGACGCCCTTCATAATTAATCTCTGATCATTAATGAGAGTCGAAGACCGGATCATATTGGAGCATGCAGAATCGCTAACAGGAGTGGAGGTCCGATCTTGAACAGTGTTAAAACTTAATGCGATTAGATGTGAAAACCTTGGAACTTAATTGAACAGCGTTAAAACTTAATGCGATTGATATGAAATCGCCACATCCATGTCCCATCACCTTAAACGCCATCGAATGCACCCGCAGCCGGGAGCAGGGCAAGTTTTTATTGAGGACACGTGGCAGAAATTGATTGGAGCGGACCTTTGTTTGGGCCGCTCGCGCAGTGGAAATCCGGACTCGAAAAATATTAGGGCGAATTTGATAAGAAATTCGCGTCACAACTCTCCCTCCGTACGCCAGCCCAACTTCGGACCCGAAAAAGATTAGGGTGGAATTCATTTGGTTTTTGCGTCACAAAATTGGCCGACGTCAGCAGGCTATTTTGGAACACGAATTTGGTTTGAATTATGGTTTATCGTCGTTTGAAGTTCGGCGGGCTCGACTTAAGAAAAATTTTGTTTGATCCCATCTTATAAAATTTGTGTTGGTTTTCTTTGATAATACACATATTTATAATAAATCATGGGAATTGATAATACACATATTTATAATAAATCATGGGAATACCACACTAGTAAACATGTGGAAAAAGTTATATAAATTATTGAGAACAATCATTTTTATGTAAAAATATCCAAATGTGCTTTTGGGAAATAAGAATTCGAGTATTTGGTTCATATTGTTTTAAAGGAAGGAGTGAAGTTGGAGCCTCAAAAGATGCAAGCTATTACAAAATGACCTATTCCTAAGAAAATCAAGGTTCTTAGAAGATTTTTAGACTTACATGATATTATTGATCATTTGTTAAGAATTATGCATGCATTTCAAGTCCACTCACATATCTCTTGAAGAAAATATCATTTATATGGAATGATGAGGCTACTTTGGCATTCTCTCTTTTAATGGATGCCATGTCTTCTACACCAACATCGGTTGCAACTACTTTTGGTAAAACATTCATAGTAGAGTGTGAGGCACTAGGACAAGGAATTTACGTAACATTAACACAATAAGGGATATCATTGGCTTTTAAAAGCAGGGAATTCAAAGAAAATATTTGGTGAAATCTACGTATGAAAAATAAATGGAAGCAATATTACATGCAATAAAAAATGGGGATAGTATATCATTGGGAGGTACTTTAAAGTCAAGATATACCATGATAGCATAGAGTATTTTTTGAAGCTATGGATTTCATTGGAAGATTAACAAAAATGAGGAGAAAAAATGCAAAGTTTTAATTTTGAGATAATCTGCAAAAAGGGTAAGGAAAATTTAGTACATGATGCTCTTTCTAAAATAGAAGAGGCTTCAAATTTATATCCAATTACATTTTCTATTCCTAGGTGGCTAGAAGAAGCTTGCCATAATGGAAAAATGACAATAGTACTAAACAAAAACTAAAATTTATAAAGGATGGGATGAACTCTATGGAGCATTGGGAGTGAAAGAGAGATATACATTGGTGCAAATGTAGAATATTTTTATGCACACAAGCATATTTGAATAAAAAAATATTAAGGGAGTCCCATGTCTCTCTGATGGTAGGACGCAGGGTTCCTTAAAACATCTCAAAGGATCAAAAAATATATTTTGGAAGGAATGAAGAAAGATATTCAAAATTTTGTAAGAGAAGGCCAGGTTTGCATAATAAATAAAAGAGAGATAGTAAAATCTCTAGGGTTACTTCAACCATTCCACATACATATTCAAAGACTAGAAGATATATCAATAGACTTTATTACGGGGTTACTGAAATATAAAGGTAAGTATTACATTTTTGTGGTCATTTATATAGACAAATTTTGTAGATTTTTTTTGTAGAGCTCAAAGTACATAAACAACAAGCCAAGTGGCAGAAGTGTCCGTGAAAGAAATTCATATTCTTCATGGTTTTCCTAAAGTAATAGTAACAAGAAACTTTTGGAAATAATTATTTAATATGAGTGGAGAAACACTAGCTGCCATGAGTTCTACATATCAAACATAATCAAATGGTCAAACAAAATAGTTAACAAATGTTTTTAAGGTTATCTACAATGTTACTCTTTAGAAAAGCAATCTTAATGGATGAAGTGGGTTCGTCAAGGAAGAATGGTAATATGATACTACCTATCACACATCTACTAAAATTTTCCCATTTAAGGCCCTTTATGGATATCCAACTCCTAGTATCTCATAATTTTTGCAAGATAAGTCCAAAGTATAGGAAACAGAGTCACATATGGAAAATACTAAAGAAACTTTGAAAATTATTATGGAAAACCTTCAAATGACATGAAACATGATAAAACAACAAGGGGAACAACATTGAAGTGAAATATAATTTGATGAGGGTAATTGGGTATTTTTTAGATGATAGCATTATAAGCAATCTTCATTCAAGAAAAAGAAGAATAAAGAATTAGCTCAAAAATGCAATGTGGAAAAAGTCGAAGTTGGGATTAAATCAGCAAGATTCCAAAAGTTGAAATACTCGATAAAGTCGGGAGTTTTTTGAAAAAGTCAGCAAAACTAAAAAAATACAAAAATATTCATTTTTGGAAAAAATCCTGATTTTTTCAAAAAAAAATTAAAAAATTATTAAAGAAACTACCTCACTCAAGATTTTTTCGAAAAATTCGGCAAAAAGTCGGGACTTCGAGGATAAAATCACGACTTTTTCAGGGATGAAAAAGTCGGCAAAAAGTCGGCCAATAAAGTCGGCTCCGGGAAAAATTCGGGATTTTTTCAAAAAGTCGGGACTTTTTGCCGACTTTTTCCACACTGCAAAACTGTTATGGCCCTAAATAATTATTCATAGGATTGCACAAGTGTTATAGAAGTTATATTTTCCTTCTTCTTGCATTCATAAGGTTTTTCATGTATCTTGCCTAAAAAAGGTTTTGGGAAAAAATATTCCAATGTAAATAGAACTTCCAAAATTAGATGAAGAATGAAAGTTGATTCTTGAACCAAAAAAAGTTATAGATAAACATTATGTATCTCTTTGACATATAACCATTATGAAGTACCTAATCAAGTGGAAGAATATTCCTCTAGAAGAAGGTACATGGTAAAATGATCAATTTGTGATGAAATACCCACGACTAAAGGGTTCGTTTGAAGTTTTGACAAAGGTTTTGTTATATGTTTTATATAACGCACGGCGGAATAGTTTTATTGTTTGTTAAGGTCCCACACAGTGATCAAATTTGAAGGGCAGGTCTGAATTTCAATTAGAAGGGCATATATCTATGTCACCCTTCCATAATGAAAAGCTTTAAAAAAAAAACTTTTCAATTGACCACAATAAATTATTTTTACATTTCATTTTCAGAAAGACAAAACCATCAATCTTTATATTAATAAAAGATTGTTACATATACAAAAATGAAGAAGGCTCCATCTTTCATTGCTTAAATATCTCATTGGAAATGTCAGCATAAGTCTTGAAGACACTATTATAAGAATTTGGATACATACCACCGGGATATAGGAGATTCTTATGTGTCAGATTGTGTAATGCAATTTTGACTTTGTCTCACAAGGAGCAGCAGCATGGAGGTCTGGATTTTTCTTATAGAACTTTTTATTATTATTTGAAACGTTGTTTATAGATATGAATACAACAATGAAATTATGAGCATGGTGGACAATTATTCAAGCTCATGATGCCAAACCATGATGATGTAAGTTTGGAATTTAACATTTTTACATGTTAAAGACAAATAGTCAAAATCACTGACAACTTAGTATGCCATAATTAATAATCATTCTCTGTTCACTTTTTTTAATAGGTTTATGTCAGACGATGATGTAGGGGCATTAGGCACTAGCCAGCAATGTAGGAGGTTTTGTCCACATGTTATGGCTAGGAGGTTCGAAAACATTTGAGTTGTAACAGCAAGGTGTCAATACCTCAGCTGACTGTATTACTTAGACTAGTTAGAGTTGTAGGAGTCGAACAGTTTCAGTTAGTTGAATTATTATAATTAGACCTTTTGATTTCTAGAACGGTCCTCTCAGAGGAACCAAAGAGCCATATGTTATGTATATAAATTTTAATTCCTCGGATGAATACAAGTAGAGAGGGAAGAGGAGAGTATTGAGGGGATTTCTGCAATAAACCTTTGTGTGTGAACAATTGTTTCCAGTTAAATGATTTCCAAGCTTAGTTTCCATTGAATTATCTCGAACTGCTAATTGTGAAGAATTTTTTAACTGTGAGGCGATTGGGTACTGATAATTCCATTCTTCTGTCCTTGAATTCCCTATGAACTCACCCCACCCGAAGGCGAGGTCTGTGTAGAGAACTGGGGTCGTGAACACTGTTCAAATATAAAAATCCCGCTTAATAAAGAGACAAAATTGTTGTGCTTTCGGAACCTGACCCGAGGATTGGACATGAGTTAACAAACAAAAGGATAGCGGAACCAGACTTGCACCCATGGTCAAGCCCTCTACCAAAACCACGAGCGGAATCACAAAAGCGGGTTGCCCATATCGCACCGCTTTTGCGGAGTAGGCGGTATTTCCTATTCGCGAGCGATTCCATAGGGAATGCAACACGTGGCGAAGTGACCCCGGAAAAAAACCGTTTAACCCACGCCATCGCACGTTAAAGCCCGACGTTGGAAGCCGAGCGAAATTGCCAAGAGTCATTGATTTGGAGAAGGGCCATCGGACGGTGGTCGCACGTTGAACTTGCCCGGAGGTTAAATAAGGTGTGCGGAGGATAGCCAGGTACGATACGAGTGTTTGATTGGTTATTTATATATATAGGTGGGGCCGGAGTATAATGAAATTTTTTAATTAAACAATTGGCGGATAATTAGCATAAGTCTAGAGCATGATTGTTGTAAGGCTGGGTGGTGAAATATAGAGCTGAAAGTTCATTACAAGTTATTTATTTAAAAAGAAACGTGGAGTATAAATACAAAGTGTTGAAAGTTAAACATTGGTTATAAGGCTTGGAGATAATATAAAGTCGAGAATATAAATTAAAGTCCAACCATTGTGGATAGTATTTATTTATCAAATTCTACGAATTTGATAAATAAACCCGAAGAAAGAAGAAGTCAATTAAGACTGAGGCTGGAGGAAAAGAACGGGGTACACCAAGGGAAAATGTTGACAGAGCGATTGTAGACACACCAGCTCTCCTTGGGGGTCCAATTTCAGTTTTGTTGTGTCACACGATGATCTCTCTTCTTTGGCATTTACTTGTATTGAAGATCACTATTCTAGGAATAAGGAGTTATTTTCTCCAAAAATAACCCTAGCCAAACATTGACAATGCATCAATGATATCTTTCTATGCTTCATAAGTACATATGTTCTACTTCTAAATCATGTCTTGGAAGTGGTTTTTTTGCTGGAAATTATTCACTAGTTGGTTTCATACCAAAGTCTTTTTCTCATTTTCAGCATCCAATACATGAAAAATATAATGGTTTAAAACAACATAAATATTTGAAATTTTGCAAGAATTGTCTGGCACACTTTGAATATGAATTTTGAAGTCAAGTGCATGATTTTGTATAGGATCAAGTGTCATTTTGAATACCAAATGTTTCACAAGAAACTTCTCAACATGCTACCCTGCAGTAAGGATTAAATGACAATATTGCATCAACTATTTCCATAATAAAAGTGCACCTCGGCCATAAGACTAAACAACTACAAATGTTGTAGATCTAACAAGACCACACAATCAAATGTATTCCACAAGGCCAATACTGTATGAAAAAATGAAAAGGAGTTTGCAACCAAAAATACCTTAGGAAACTAATTCAATTAGATACACCAAACCATCAGCAAAAAGGAAAACCAACCTACTTGGCCCCAATATTTTCAACTGGGTCCTCTAATTCAACCAATAAAAAGGCCAAAACCATAGCATTGAGATACATTTCATTACACTGTCAATAACAATAAAATTTGACTCGGCCATAACCCTTTCCTTTTATTGTTGTGAAAAGCTTTATGCATTACTCTAATGTGGCTAGTCCATGGGCCAAGTATACCACTGGGTAACAAATATGTTTCCTTTCACCTTTGAGTTTTCAAATTATGCCTACCAAATCTAAGACATTTAAGAGGGGGAACTAATACAACGTTAAAAAGAAAACCAGAGCACACATCTACAAATTACCTCCTTAGCTACTGTCACACCATCATTAACTATTTTCGGAGAACTATGCTTGCTCTCCAAGACAACATTTTTCCCTTCGCCCCAAGGGTGACTCCAACAAGATCAGCAAGTTTGTTCACACCGCCTGCAAGACAAATTGACAATGCTTTCGGTAAGTGTGCAATTGAATGCCAGACCATATGCCAAAACAACCCTCCATGAAAAATTAAAATAACACATTAAAATTGAATATAAGTGGACAAGGAAAGATCCACCGCAGTGAAGTTTCACATGCAGGTGACCTTCCTTTAAACATAATTTTTTCTCTGACCTGCAATTTTTTTGTCACTGAGCCATTCTTGTTGAAGTACAACTCCTTTTCCATAGCTATTGTATTAAATACCTTCTCTCTGTCGTGTAATCTCAGAGTCTCTCTTCTGCTTGAGAGATTAAAGGAAATGGGTGAAAAAACTGAAAGAGAAGACAATTGTCTGCCATAATTATCAAACATTGCACCCAACTTCTTCCCCTTTCCATTGTTACCCAATGAGGTAGATGTGGCAATTGTTGTCATACTACCCAAAGCAGAGGCCATCTTCTCTTATGTTGAATATAGAATTACAAGATCTTCATATTAGTATGAACCTTAAAAAACATGACTCCCATTGCTAAAAACCACTTTTAAGTTGTAACGGGCAAACTAAACAACTATCGCAACTTTTGGCAACTTCTGGAGCATTAAGAGAGAAACAACCAAAGAGAAATACAACCAAAATCCTCATTTTAATGAGACCGGACTATATATTTGCATTAAGATAATAGAAAGAAATCACGACTATATTAAGGCCAGCACAAAACAATCTTTAACCAACGTCTCTCGCGGCCTTCAGGTTTCCATGCTAGAGGTTGCATATTTTTAATTTAAATTCTTGACCTCTTGTGCCCATCTATGAATGCATCCAATGGGATATCTACATAAAATTCTCCTTTATATCCCCAAAAACAAATTCCCTACTACAAGAGCACCAGTATTGATGGATCACCCCACACCATCCCACCCACTAGAAACGGTGAAAAAGGAAACCTGAGAAACCTTCTAAAATATCTCAAGATGACTATATGGGTGGTTCTTATGAATCAACCAACCATTCAGAACATGCTCATCAATCCAAACCATGAGTATTATGTGACAATATTCAAGCAAGCACTGAATCGAATTTCTGAAGATATGTTAGAGAAACCCTAAACTCTCATTGAAAATAGGTGAAATGTGGCACCACTCGGGGATTGACATGTGCCAATTGGTACAAGTGGTAGACAATTGGCATGCTCAAACAACGAGGTGATGCAGGAATGACATGAGGGAGAAAATATCAGAAAAGCCCCAAATCTGGAGAACTAAAGCTCATCACCAAACTGAGATTGACAACTTTACATGATGTAACCTATGAAATCGTAAATGGAGAAATCATAGTAACAATAAAGTAACCTATGTAACAATAAATTCGGATTCATCCTAGGAGTGGTAATGGGAGAAATCATAGTGAACAACAGGAAACATGTAGAGTTGCTTACAATCAAATAGATGAAAAAACACATACAAAAAACCTAGATAATAATCATGAACAAGATTAATATTGAATTATGAACTGTAAAGGAACTTACAAAATGTGACATTACGAACCTGGTCAAGCGCACAAGCAAAAATATCTTGGACATGACCCTGGTTGACAAGTTTTATTGCTCATGATGCAAGAGGATTTGTACCTGCACTACCAAGTCAATCAAAATCCATCATTATCTATACAATAAATACAAGTAATTGATGTATTATTTTTTACTCTAAGATGCATTCTTATGATAATGTTAGAACATATGTTGAAAATGTCAAAACATACCTAAATAAGCTCCTCTTCATTTCAAGAACAATTTATTGGAGTCACATGAACTTGGAACAAGCCTCCCATGATCTGAAAGAGTAGCAACTAAGTCAACAGTGACTTTTTTGTTGCTACGCTGGATCGAGGGAGGTTTGCTCCAAGATTAAATCGCTCCAATAAATTATTCTCTACTAAACAGGGCCAACCAAGTGAAGGTGGAAGCTCTTATGGCCCCTCCCCCCCTCACATCACTCTCAATTCCCCAATACCCAATCTATATTTCATTTTTACTTTCATGAGCATAAAAAAAAAATATTCAATAACTAATAAAAAAACAATTCAACAAAAAGTATGCAAGGAAACATTGCAATTAATGCTTGACATAAAAATAGTATGATAAATGAGTTTTTATATAACGCAAAAAACGTTCCAAGTATGGTAACGTTTGTCTTATAATAATACAATATTTTACATTATCAAATTTTCTTTTTCTTCTTCCTATTTCTAAAGCTCCTAATTACATCATCAATATCATCATGCTTTGCTCCTGTTTCGTGCCTTTCGACCCGCACTGTTGACCTAGTTGCGTAGTCACGATGTCTGGTCTCATCCAGTGACGGGGCATCGCCTACAAAAACAGATAATATTAAATTTTAATTGTCAGTTTTTAAATATCATTGAATTAGTTCGGTAATATTAATAAAAAAAATTGCAATGAGATTATTTACCTGGTGCACCAGTTGTCGCCGCTGACCTAGTTGCGTAGTCACGATGTTTGGTCTCATCCAGTGACGGGGCATCGCCTACAAAAACAGATAATATTAAATTTTAATTGTCAGTTTTTAAATATCATTGAACTAGTTCGGTAATATTAATAAAAAAATTTGCAATGAGATTATTTACCTGGTGCACCAGTTGTCGCCGCTAACCTAGTTGCGTAGTCACGATGTCTGGTCTCATCCAGTGACGGGGCATCGCCTACAAAAACAGATAATATTAAATTTAATTGTCAGTTTTTAAATATCATTGAACTAGTTCGGTAATATTAATAAAAAAAATTGCAATGAGATTATTTACCTGGTGCACCAGTTGTCGCCGCTGACCTAGTTGCGTAGTCACGATGTATGGTCTCATCCAGTGACGGGGCATCGCCTACAAAAACAGATAATATTAAATTTTAATTGTCAGTTTTTAAATATCATTGAACTAGTTCGGTAATATTAATAAAAAAAAATTGCAATGAGATTATTTACCTGGTGCACCAGTTGTCGCCGCTGACCTAGTTGCGTAGTCACGATGTCTGGTCTCATCAAGTGACGGGGCATCGCCTACAAAAACAGATAATATTAAATTTTAATTGTCAGTTTTTAAATATCATTGAACTAGTTCGGTAATATTAATAAAAAAAATTGCAATGATATTATTTACCTGGTGCACCAGTTGTTGCCGCTGACCTAGTTGCGTAGTCACGATGTCTGGTCTCATCCAGTGACGGGGCATCGCCTACAAAAATAGATAATATTAAATTTTAATTGTCAGTTTTTAAATATCATTGAACTAGTTCGGTAATATTAATAAAAAAAATTGCAATGAGATTATTTACCTGGTGCACCAGTTGTCACCGTTGGGACTGTTGCCCTGTCTTCCTCTCTGGTGGTAAGATCCTGAAGGGAAACATTCACTGTCATTTAAACAAAAAACGTTATAAGGACAACCATCAAGGTATAATTAGAAAAGATTATAAGTGTAAATTAATTACCATCACGGCCCTCACTGATAGTAGCATTGTCGGCCTGGTCCCTACTACAATGATCGGGTTGCACGTGAGGATCATCTACATTTGGCTCTAAAACTGGGTTATTTGCGTCGTCGGTAGTGTTGCTCCCCTGATTTAAACAAAGTTGTTAGACATTAAATTTATGGATGAAAACAAACATATTGAAAGGTTAATGTTTTACCTTATTAGGCATTCTGGATCTTGGGACCTGCCCCAAGCTTCTGCGACGTTCAACTACGACTTGATAGCCGAAATGGAAAGCGATATTTTTATCTTCCTCTGTAGTTTCTGTTCCGAAGTCATCACCCTACATTACATATTATTGTGTATTTTTAATCATATTTGATAGGATTACAAAAACTTTGGAAGGCGATACAATTAATTATAAGATGTTTAGCTACTTAATTACAATTCTTGCGGCTAATTTCAAGTAGCCGCCCTGGCCTAGCTTGTGATGGCCCTTTTTTTCAATCCTAGCTTTGGTTGCCTTTGAGGTGTCAGGCAACCTAGCATCAAAATATTGAAGTCAGATATGACGTAGCACACTTTATTTTAGACATAGAGAAAATTAAAGCTATTGAATTAAAGTTGTAATTTACCTTGCGGGTCCAGTTGGCATTTTTCCTTCTTTCTTTGCCCTTTTCTCTTTTCCGTCATGGATGAGTGCTCTCCACTCACTCTCTGAAACTGCGAGAGGACGCTCAAATCTAGGGTTAAATTGCAATTGCGTCCTATAGGTGTCCCTGGTATATTTCAAATATTTGCCGGCTACCTGAGCCACCGCTTTTTTGTCAAATGTGCCGACCCCAAAAAGGACTTCTAGATAATCTAGAAGTTCTTTTTTCAGGTTGGAATTCTGGGAATTCCACCCTGTACGTATGGTTGGGCCAAAAATTACCAACGCATGGCTCTCTAGAATCCTGTAGAACTCATTGTTTCCTACACAGAATAAAACCAAAAAAAAAGAAGATATTATCATTAATTTAAAAATAAAAATCATGATAAATATGTTTTAGATAAAGTACATGAAATAGTTAAAATATTAAAATTTACCTGGGAGTTGTACGTGCTTTATAGGGACACCTTCATCGTTCACCAACAACGTGCCATTAATGGTCCCTGTGGAGTTGACACGTGTAGCTCCAGGAAACGTAATAATGTAGTTGGCCATATCAGCCTCATCACTGCCAACACGTTCAGCGGTTGGCTGGGTGTCTGCTTGGGCAGGGTGTGTTTCTTGGCTGGCACCTAAAGGAGTAGAAGGTGTACGAGAGGTTTGTTGGGCAATCTCTTGCCCTTGTGTCCCACTACCACCAACACCAGATTCAACAAGTGCTAGAAAATGCTACATACAAAAGAACTTTTTGTTAGTTTAGTCAATGTAAAAATTAAAAATCAAACTATCACAATTCATCTCATGCAGAACAAAAAAAATATCCTTTTGACTTTTTTATTATTACCTGATATCTATTTAGCTGCCTCATAAGATGTTGTATCCTCTCTTCTGTTTCAGGTGTTTGAGGCGCATCTATCAAAGCATTAAATTTCGACCTTGCATCTCGTGCCTTTTTTTGCAACAACAACACTGGAGATAGGGATGAAGAAAGCTCTTCCTCAAAGAGGGAATCATCAGGCGTACCATGGCTAGGTGTCTGCATATTTGAACAAAATTAATATTATTTCAATTATGTAAATAACTAAAATACCTAAAGATAGAGCAATGCTGGCACTTTACATGTTCTTCCGCTGGCCTCTTTCCACGATCATCCCATCTTGGGGTTGTTCCTGCACTGCTCTGATCAGTCTGCCACATTGCAATAAAATTATAAATGTAAAAACTTGAAAACAATATCTAACTTGAAAACACAAAATGAAAACTGAAATAATTTCTAATAAGACACCGGACGACAGAGTTAGAGTTTCAAATATGCCTTGCATTGAATTCAATCCTGGGAACATTTCATTGCACATTAAGGCACCCAAACAAGAGACGAGTTGACAATGAAGACCTTATTGAATATATTGTTGGAGCAACTTCTAGTAAACTTGTTGTGAAGACCTTTAGGACATTTTTGGAGCAACATTGTTGAAGTTGATGGTATAGCATTGTTGGAGGCGATCTTGAAGGGCCTTGAAGTGAAGCTTTTGGAGCAACTATTGAAAAATCCTTAGAGCATTTAAGTAAGGCACTTTCTATCTTCCATCACCTTTTTCCTTTCAATATCCTTTAACGATTTTGTTGATATTTAATGTTTGAAATCACGTTATAATTCCTTGATTATATGTGTTTGGGGACTTTCCCTTTGAAATTACCCAAAAATACCCTGGCAATTTTATATTCAGGATGCATGTCTGACCCTATTGTTCAATATTTTGATTGATAGTAGTAAACATAGGGAGTTAGGGGGCTCTTGACTTGGTTTGGTTGGGCCATTAGATCCCTAACATCTACTAGGGAGAACCCCCCTTGAGTTGGAGGAGAGCTAGCCCGAAGTGAAAAGAGGTTGGTGAGGTGACAATGGGGCTATTGAATTACACATGGTATCACACTTTAGCTTTAGGAATTTATCTTGAGAAGTGCGAGATTTTTCTATATCAATTCTCAAATTGTTTACAACACTATTGTTAAGAACTAATAAGAAGTGATGTTGAGGGGTTTTTAGGTATAAGAAACAATACCATTTAAAAACTAGGGTTCTCAGTCCTTGGCATTCCTTCACCTGGGCCTAGGGGCACACTAGAATAATTTCACACTAAACCATGCAAACTTAAAGTAACTTAACAGATCCATAAAGTAATAATAATCATAATTCCTAATTTCCTATTGTACGATATGATGCAAATTATTCAAACATGAAGCAATGAAGACATGCAATGTATGAATTTCAAGATTGATGAACCAATACAAGAAGTTAGAAACTACAACTTTGATTCAATACTCTGTGTCCTAACTCCAGGAAGGAATCTAGTTTATAGTACAGAACATGCATCGTGTATTATCAATTCTTAATTGACAACAACTAAGGTCATCTACCTCATCAATTCCTTCCCATTTTGTGTTTTTATGTTATATTCCTTATAAAAGTGTCAAATTTCTCTCAAAGTAAGCAACCACTGAATAAAATAAAAAATAGTTGAGATATGATTGAGAAATGGTCATTTATTTCTTGAAAGGATATTCACAATTTATTTGGTTGTTTTTCATCTCAAGAAACAAGAAATGACCTAAGAAACTATCGTGATGTAATATAAGAAACAACACGATGCAATGGCCATTTTCAAAGGTTCCTGTTTCATAGGAGTTTCGGGTAGAAATGGAACTTTGTTGTACCATTTCCAGTAGTAAAAAGGGAAAACCTTATTTTTCCATGGGAAATAATTTACCTTTCCTTTTTCAAGATAATCTAAATCACAAAAAATATGAACTATACCGCACACATTCTTGGATAATGTGAAAGTGGAAAAGGAATACCCTACACAAGTGATGCACACATGTACATTTGAACACTAATAGATTTTTGTAGGTGAAATGCAATGCTTGTTTTCATTTAAATGTAGGGTTTTTAAAGCAGGGAGAAATAATGGCTGCCAAATTAATAAGCGTTTCTTTGGGATAAATTTAAATCTTGTATTGGGTGATGAAGATAATAGAGGGTATTGAATCTTGATTCTTGACATCTAGAGAGAACCATACAGCCTAACACAATCCAATGGAATTGACCAAAAAAACCAAAATAGAGTCAACCCTACTATAGGAGGAAGGGCCTGCAGTAAGAACTTACCATTTTTGCAAGAGCTGAGGGCGAATGTTGTTCTGCAAGAGCTGAGGGCGAATTCTGAGGGAAAATGTTGTTCTGCAAGAGCTGAGGGCGAATGTTGTTCTGAAAGAGCTGAGGGTGAATCCAGGGCGAATGCTGTTCTGCAAGAGCTCAGGGCGAATGCTGAGGGCGAATTCTGTTCTGCAAGAGCTCAGGGCGAATGCTGAGGGTGAATGATGTTCTGCAAGAGCTGAGGGCGAATGCTGTTCTGCAAGAGCGGAGGGCGAATGCACGCGTGATATCAGACGTTAATGTAGCACACATGTACATTTGAACACTAATAGATTTTTGTAGTTGAAATGCAATGCTTGTTTTCATTTAAATGTAGGGTTTTTAAAGCAGGGAGAAATAATGGTTGCCAAATTAATAAGCGTTTATTTGGGAAAATTTTAAATCTTGTATTGGGTGATGAAGATAATAGAGGGTATTGAATCTTGATTCTTGACATCTACAGAGAACCCTACAGCCTAACACAATCCAATGGAATTGACCAAAAAACCCAAATAGAGTCAACCCTACTATAGGAGGAAGGGCCTGCAGTAAGAACTTACCATTTTGCAAGAGCTGAGGGCGAATGCTGTTCTGCAAGAGCTGAGGGCGAACGCTGAGGGCGAATGCTGTTCTGCAAGAGCTGAGGGCGAACGCTGAGGGTGAATGCCGAGGGAAAATGCTGTTCTGCAAGAGCTGAGCTCGAATGTGCCGTTGATATCGTACGTTAATGTAGCTATTGCGGCAGATACGAAACAATAAAATCATTTTTGTATGTAGCGCTATATAAGTTTCGTATTTTTATGTAGCGTGCATATAAGTGTCATTATACCGACGACGGAAAAAGCGTAGTGGGACGGGTGCCTCCAAACGTTGCAATTGCGACACTTAGACATTGTGTCGCACTTGCGACGTTTGGATGTCGTCGCAATAGTGATGCTTTGGGCCATAGTGTCGCAATTGCGACGTCTTCCTCCAAACGTTGCAATTGTGAGACTTTTCTAAGTGTCGGTATTGTGACACTTTTCTATAAATGTCAGTATAGCGACGGTTTCGGGCGGGATGGAAAAAATTTGGGGAAATTTCCGACATTTGGTCAAAAGTGTGAATTTCATATATATGTGTGGCGTTCCAACACATGAAGGGTAATATAGCAGGCGACTTATATTTTTATAATATATTTTCACTCTCTGGTGTTTCTCTACCAACAAGCTTAAACGGTGTAGAGCCCAATCCTTTGGGACAAACATTTCTCCATCGCCGATGATCTTAGACATGCTGAGGAGTTGCTTACTTCACCTCCTGCGTGGGAAGCCTTTCTCTTAT
>CM076583.1:1002934620-1003132713 GCA_034641835.2 Pinus albicaulis | reverse complement strand
CCCTAGTGTAGTAGTGAGTGCATGGGTGCAAGAGTTCAATAGCGCAATGGTTCCTGAAGACATGTGCAGTTGGTACCAGCAGAGGTCGAAGACTTTGATAGATGCATTATACTGATTGAGTTGTTTGGAGCCTATTCAGTTTCAGAGGAGTTGCAGAGCAGTTGCATGGAGTTGCATGGCACTTGTTAAGGTTGCAGGGCGAATGCATGGAGTTGCATGTCGCATGCAAAGACAGTCCTTTCTTGTTGAGAGGGAGTGTTGAAGATTGCAACAAGAAACGGTGAAGGAGACATCCTGAAACATCATTCCTGATCCTAGTTGGAAAGTGATCACCTAAACTAGGTGGGGCCCACACAGGTGATTTTTGTCGCAAAGTCTATTTTTAGACTATGTCTATTTTTAGACATGTCGATCATATTCTATGAGTAGCGGGATGCTATTTTTGGATGGTTGGTCAAGTTGGAAAAATAGATGGACTTCTATTTTTAGACATATTGGGCGGAATCTATTTTTAGATTGCCAGTCTAAAAATAGATATGTCAAATATTATTAGCTCTTAATAATATTTGGACTCTAAATATTATCTTATTCTCTTGGAGCACTTCAGTTAAGTGCACAGATGTGGCACAGGAGCTGACAGAAGGAATTACGCTATTCCTGAGGGTTAAGTGGAGCTATTGCATGGAGACTTCAGTTAGAACTCATGTGACAGAGTTTGGTGGAGTTATTGAGGTAGTTGGTGGAGTTGTGTTCAATTTAACTTAGTTAAACATAGTTGAGCTAGTTGTATCTAGTCTAACTGATTGATACACTAGTGAGAGTGGTGTGAATTAATTAATAATTAATTCACTAATTATAAACTCATTAATCAACTAAAGAATACATCAGTTAACTTCAGTGCATGAACATTTCAGTGGAGACCAGTGGAGAGGTAGGTGAAAGAGCAAGTGTGACTATCAGTTGTGACTATAGTGATGCATGGTTTGCATCCAACACTCAGTAGAGATGTCTTTAAAGACTGCGCGAGCAAGGCTGGGGCAATTCGAAATCATCCAGAGGCATTCTTCAGCAGGGATTGCGCAGTACAGGCAAGCTATCAGGTGGCAGAGATTGGAGTATGTGTTTTGCTAGATCTAGCTTGATTAGTGTGTAGCAAGTGGAGATTGTACTGAGAGCTTGTGAGGAGCTTTGTATGAGGACTGTTACATGATCTCTATGACATATATAATATACAGATAGTTGGGGGCTTTCAGCTTTAAGCTTTCCCATTACATACTGTGTTCATATGTGTGAATTTTTATGGTTTTAATGTGTGCATGCAATTGATTTTATTTCCGCATGTAATAATCAATGGTAGAAGAGATTATGTATTGTGCATGAAGCTAAAATAGTGTGTGATCGGGAGAATCTTGGTGGATAACATATCAGTTATTCAAATTTCTACAGAGTAAAATTCAGGGTTTAATATTTTCTTTAAAGAGACTCTATGTGGTTTAGCCTAAATTGTGTCTCATTTTCATTTGCTTTAATTAAGCAATGGCTTAGAAGTCGGATTTAAAATTTCATTGTGCTTCTCCCAGATTTATTATTTTTAAATATAAACTTAAATGACAACCTCTCTTATGCTCATTTGCATTTGCTTTAATTAAGCAATGGGTTAGAAGTCAGGTTCAAGATTTAAAATTTCATGGTGCTTCTCCCAAATTTATTATTTTTAAATATAGACTTAAATTACAACATCTCCTCCTATGCCAACAAGGAATCAAGATTTAAAATTTCTTGCAGCATCTTTGACTTTAAGTGCTGTGATTTAGTTTTAAATATAGACTTAAATTACAACATCTCCTCCTATGCCAACAAGGAATCAAGATTTAAAATTTCCTACAGCTATCTTTGACTTTAAGTGATGTGATTTAGTAGTATTCTGCTAACCGAATATTTAATTCCTACAACTCCGGCCTTATCTCTATTTATTCTGCAGGTTTTATTCGCCATCTCATCTCATTCGTGCTTCATTTCTTTGTTTTCTGGAATTTTTGAAATTCTTCTGTTTTTTTCATCGATATCAATGGCTGCTTCCAAAGTGTTGGGCGTTTGCATTTTTGCCCTCTTCCTGCTATCTCCTGTAACAGCAATGCCATCAGGTAAAAATACCATTGAATCACTGGGCACTAGTTTCTCGCTTATAGCAATAGTGTTGTATAATCTTCATCTCTAACTCTTAATGTAACATCCCTAGGCGATGATGGTGCCTCTCGAACACCTGCGCGGCCAAAGCTGCCGCCACCAGGTAAAATACCACTGAATCATTTCTTTTTCTCTGGCAAAGTTGTAAATCTTGGAGTTGATCGCTTCCAATCATAAAGTGTTATATAACTTTAAAGTGTTTTGTTGCATTGTGCGCCCTCTTCCTGGTACAATGATTTTGCCTATGGAAAACCTGCAGACATATTCGCCTCCAGGTAAAACACCACTGAATCACTCGTGGAGACTTTTAGTTAAGCAAATTTCAAAAGGCTGGAATTGCTCCATTATGATATCTAATTGTTCTCTGAAGCGTTGACTAATTGTTCACATATTCTATTCACTAAAGAATAGGTTAAAGGAAAATATTTCTATTATATGTGTTTTTTAAAAGTGTTTTGAATCTTTAGGGTTTTTGAAAAAAATCATTAACACTTATAGCATTAGGGTTTTTTAATCAAAATACAGTTAAACTATAGAAAAAAATTTATTAACTAATTTCTTACTAATTATAAAATTGTTTGATGGGTATGTGTTTATGGACAGTAACACCGAGCAGGGTCATGGGATTCCGAAAAAAGAACACTGCCCATGCTGCTATCAGTACTGCCAATATACCTGCTGCAATGACCCCTGCACCGAGTGCAGCTACTGCGGCTTCTGCACTTAATATGACGTGGAATAATGCTGCAGACCCTTAATCTAATTTTGACATGCGGTACTTTGATGATTGGATTGTTAATTGTTTTAGTGTTTATTTGTATTTTACTATGATAAGTATAGGCTTATCACTGGTTTATTAAATGTTTCAATGTTGTGTTTTTTGAACCATTCTTAATATTTAATTTTGGTTATGGGTTTTTATTTAGATTCTAAGGTATCTTGTGGATTCATTTTCGTTATGGTTTTTTATTTAGATTTTAAGGTATCTAGTTGAAGAATATCAAGTGAGTTTAAAAAAATACAAATTCTCATAGTTTTTTTTATAGTTATTAATTTTAATTTGCAATTGTTGTCATATATATATATATATATATATATATATATATATATATATATGAATATTTTATTTAATATTTAATATTTATATATTAAAAATTAAATAAATTATAGATCTATAACATAGCAAGAATTAGAAAATAATTGATATAATTTTTTTTGAAAATGGAAATGACATGTACATAGTTTGTTGTCTTAAAGTCTGCCTTCAATAGATAAATGACATGTACTTGGTTTGCCCTAAAGTTTAGGGGAGAAATGACATGTATATGGTTTGTCTTAAGGTTTTCTTTAAATTTTATGAGAGAAATGTCATATACATGATTTTCCTTAAATTTTATGAGAGAAATGACATGTACATGGTTTGCCTTAAATTTTGCCTTAATTTTATGGGAGAAATAACATGTATATGGTTTTCCTTAAAGTTTGCCTTAAAGTTTATGAGAGAAATTACATGTACATGGTTCCCAAAAACACTAGCAAATGGGAAAAATGACATTGTATGCTTTCCAAAAACACTAGCATTTTTCTTAAAAATATATTAAATTGAAGTTTATGGGAGAAATTACATGTACATGGTTTTCCTTACAGTTTATGGGAGAAATGACATGTACATGGTTTGCCTTAAAGTTTATGGGAGAAATGACATGTACATGGTTGGCCTTAAGTTTATGGGGAAAATAACATGTACATGGTTTGAATTAAAGTTTGTCTTAAATTTATGAGAGAAATGACATGTACATGGTTTGCCTTAAAGTTTTCCTAAAGTTTATGGGAAAAATGACATATATATGGTTTGCTTTAAAGTTTATGAGAGAAATGCCATAGAAATGACATGTACATGATTCCCAAAAACACTAGAAAATGGGAGGAATGACATTATATGCTTTCCAAAAACACTAACATTTTCCTTAAAAATATATTAAATTAAAGTTTATGGGAGAAATGACATGTACATAGTTTTCCTCAAAGTTTATGAAAGAAATGAGATATACATGATTTGCCTCAAAATTTATAGAAGAAATGACATATACATGGTTTCTAAAAACACTAGCATTTTCTTTAAAAATATATTAAATTAAAATTTATAGTAAAAATGACATGTACATAATTTGTGGTAGAAATGATATATACATGACAGGTAAAACACCATTTCTTTTTCTCTGGCAAAGTTGAAAATCTTGAAGTTGATCGCTTCCAATCTTAAAGTGTTGTATAACTTTAAAGTGTTTTGTTGCATTTGCGCCCTAAGATCGTGCCTATGGAAAACCTGCAGACATATTCACCTCCAGGTAAATCACTCGTAACTCACTCGTATTCTCTGACCGCAAGGTAGTAGAGACTTTGAGTGAAGCAAATTTGAAAAGCTTGGAATTGCTTCATTATGATATCTAATCGTTCTCTGAAGCGTTGTCTAATTGTTCACATATTCTATGGTCAAAGGAAAATATTTCTATTATATGTGTTTTTTAACAGTGTTTTGAATCTTTAGGGTTTTTGAAAAAATTCATTAACACTTATAGCGTTATAACTCAAACACATTAGAGTTTTTTAATCAAAATACAGTTAAACTATAATAAATAAATTAAAAAAATATATATATATATTAACTAATTTCTTACTAATTATAAAATTGTTTGATGTGTATGTGTTTATGGCCAGTAACACCGAGCAGGGTCATGGGATTCCGAAAAAAAAATGCAAATGCTTCAGTTACGTATGCTTTAGCTGCTGCTGCAATGACGCCTGCACCAGCTGTTTATGCTGACTCACTTACTGTTTTTGTTTGCTTGGACTTAATAAGACGTGAAATAATGCTGCAGACCCTTAATCTAATTTTGACATGCGGTACTTTGATGATTGGATTGTTAATTGTTTTAGTGTTTATTTGTATGTTATTATGATAAGTATAGGTTTATCACTGGTTTATTAAATGCTTCAATGTTGTGTTATTTGAACCATTCTTGTTAATTTTGGTTATGGTTTTTTATTTAGATTCTAAGGTATCCAGTGGATTCATTTTCGTTATGGTTTTTTATTTAGATTTTAAGGTATCTAGTGGAAGAACATCTAGTGAGTTTAAAAAAGAGTACAAATTCTTATAGTTTTTTTTATAGTTATTAATTTTAATTTGCAATTGTTGTATAATATATATATATATATATATATATATATATATATATATATAATATATATATATATATATATATATATATGTGAGAATATTTTATCTAATATTTTTTAATTTATATATTAAATTTATATTAAAAATTAAATAAATTATATATCTACAATATAGCAAGAATTATAAAATAATATCTTGCTTTTTATATATAGATATATAATTGATATAATTTTTTTTGAAGATATGAAAATTAAAATATTTATGTGGTTAACATTGAAATTTTATATATATATATATATAATAGAGGTGTTCAAATATTTTATTTAAAGATGATGTTGCAATATTTTTAAATAATAACTAAATTATATATTTCTCTCATAATTAAAAGTGAAAATATAAGATTTTTTTTATTTTCAGTTACTTTATATCTCTATATCAAGTCTATATAAAATTATATTACTATGGATATTGAAATATTTTATTTATAGCTAACATTTTTTTGTTATTAATTTTTTTTTAAATATTACATGTAACTCCATGTTTAGCATGAGATGAATTACACATTTCTTTCATAATAGGTGTAAAATTGTGTATGTCAACTCCATATTGAGTAGTGGAGAATTTATAAATCTTCTTGATACTAAAAAATATGAGGCACTTATTGAGGAAATTAAAGATTTTTCACTATAAATTACTTTATCTCTATATATAAATATGATGTAAAATTAAGATTGACATTGAAGTTCCATATATGGGATGTTAGCTGGAGGACAAGTGAGGAGGGGTATAATGCCATCACCCAAACATGATTTCATGGTTTTAGATGACATTAGAGAGGTAATCTCCAGGCAATAAATATTGCTTGCTCAACCGTATCATTTTGTATGGTGCAAGAGTTCTCGAGAAACAACCACTATGAGGAGGTGCTTTCTCCCAAGGTATATTTACTCTAGTTTCTTAGTTATTTTTCACTCACTTGTTTTTTGGCTCCACGTGGAGGATTTATCTTAGTCAATTTCTATTTGGTTCCCCTCCTCAAAAGGTTTTATCTCTACTAGGATTTTCTTCTTATGTTCATTTTTCTTCTTCTTACTAATTGAAATATTATAAATGTGTATGGGGGTTCCTTCATTTTCTCAATTTTACACTCTTACCCCTACATACAATTCATCATTATTCATTGCTTTCCCATTGTTCATCCATCATTATCGTCAAGTTACCCTAATGTACGGTAGAAATTCCATAATCAATATAACCCATGGGTGTTGATCATAGCATGCCTCCACCACTTTCTCCATCCCATCCACCCAAAAAGGTTTCATCGGTTGACCATTGGGAAGCATGTTCACCAGCCCCCAAAATCATTTTGACTACCATTGTCTAATATCAAGTTATTTCTTCATATGATTTCCCCGTGTAGTCTCTCTATCATCAACCCACAATGGCAGATTAGTTTATGCAACAATAGATGTTTGAGTAGGTTTTGTAGTAGAATAATCCACCTAATAGTGAATTTCCATCTTCTGGTGAGACATTGATGATGAGCGCATTCATTGATAATTTATTTTCTTTATGATGAATTGAAGTGATTATAGAATTTTTTTGTTTAAATTATATTCGTTAACTCTTATAATTATTGAAGTGTGGTATAATAGAGAGGTTAGGGGCACAAAGGAGGACAACACCCTCATGATTGATTATATCATCTTCCATGATTTTTATGGGCTTCAATTATAAATGTTTAGTTTGTAAATGTGTAACTTATTTTGGAAAAAATCTAATGAGTTTTTTTTTTCTTTATGCAGTCCCGAGAGAGAAGAAGCATGCCCCAAAAGAAAAAATGGTTTAGCTCCTTCTAGTAAGAGGAGAAAAGTCAAATGATGGGTGTGATGGTGAAAGTGGTCAAAAGACCCATTTCATATATACAATATCATATGCTAAATGAGCATGTTTGGGCATGGTATTTTGTTTTTATATTAGAATAATTTTCTAAATAGATCACCACATGCCATACTTCCATGTTTAGGCATGAGGTGTTGTTTTGTATATTGGACACATTGTCCCATTTTCTTAAATATGTACATTTGAGACAATTTTGAGTGTGCGTATTTGTGTGTGTGTTTTCATGTATATGTATCTTCATATCTATGTATGTATGTATGAATTGAAGTGTTTTTTACTTGATGTTGAAGTGTTATATTGCTAGGTTGAATTTGCATCTATGTCGTGATTATGTAATATCACCTATTTTGAAGTGACAACTTTGACATGTATTGATGAGAGTATTGGATTGGGTTTTTAAAGACATGTCACTTAGGCATATTACTAGTGATACAATAGTTGATGATCCCAAACATATTGCAACAAGTTTTATCCCTTAGGGCACACTTCTCCAAGCACATATCAAGTCTAAAAATAACTTTATTACAGTAACCTATGTAATAGAAATACAATTTTTTATTACCAAGTTCATATTAAATCACTTAAAAATTTCAACCCTATTCTATATAAAATCAACATGAATGAAAAATATTTAAAATTACTCAATCGTGAAGACAATGCAATAAGAAAAATCAAATTTGTAATCACATAATTTTTGGATAGAAAGATACTTTATGTAAAAATTATAAAAACAATATGTATACTAATGGATTCAATCCGATCATACGATATGCTAAAGAAAGATACTGAATCCTTCTACAAATATATTGCAGAAAATAAACACGAACGCCAATCACAACAAGTAAAGAAAGAAGCAAATCAAACCACAACACAGATGTTTTCCCAGGGAAAGCTCGCTGCTCAAAACCCCTCTATCTTCTATTGTATATTCGCCAAGAAATCATGAAAAAATTACAATGCACTCTTCTCACAAGAGTCTCCTACACTTTCAAAACTCTCTCACATTGACCCAGACAAAATCGACCAACACTTAGCGAATTTCCTACCTCTAATCAGTCTGCCTTGCTTGCGCAATTCATGTGGAATGAAATCCCTATTCTTTAGGAAGTTCAACCTTCCAAAACTATGCAATGCTCATGGGAAATCCTATGGTTGTCTTGATGTGTGCGGGCATCCTACTAATGATACAACTGATAGTTAACATCCCTTTAACCTTTGTCTCAACTCGGTCTCCACTGGAACGTGCATGCAACTATTAATAGCAAATCATCAGTTGCATGGCAGATCACTGCATGTGAATTAAATCTGATTTAATTCACTTGATCTCTCACTAGTGCACCAAACAGTTACAACTAGTTCAACTAACTTTAACTTAATTAATTGAGTTAACTGATTTCTCATGCATTAAACTAATGCACTAAGTGCAATTCGAACTCCATAACTAATAGAATCACTCTGCATGGCTCACCAACCACCCTTAACTTGAAATTCATGAGCAAACTGATTTTATCACACTCATTTAACTATTACAAGTGATTATGAGATAAGATTACATTTTATTGTCCAATTTAATTAAGGGAAAATTAAATTAGACACACATTTCTTGTTGACTTTTCAACACTCCCTCTCAGCAAGAAAGGGATTATCTATCACCCCGATCTTGCCTCTATGGTATTCGAATTTTCTCCTGGCGAGCGCCTTCGTCAGAATATCTGCATCTTGATCTTTTGTGAGAATGTACTGAAGTAACATAATGCGCCTCTGAACACAATCTATGGTGGCACCAGATTTCAATGTGCTTGGACTTATCATGGAATATCAGATTAACCGAGAGTTTAATGTAACTCTGGTTATAAAAATGTATCGTCGTCAGATCCATATGAGAACCAAACAAACCAACCAGAATCTTCCTCATCCAGATGGCCTCACATGCAGCCTGACTTGATGCCATGTACTCTGATTTGGCTGAACTGAGTGCCACAGATCGTCGCTTCCTGCTGTACCAATAAACTATTTTCGATTCTATGCTGAAGATCCCTCCTTATGTACTCCCTCTGTCTGTCTGTACCATAATCCATACTCTGTAGTGCCCCTGAGATATCTCAAGCATGCTTCCCCGCCTTCCAAAAGCACTTGGTCACCTTAACCATAGCTTGAATTATTTGGTTAACTGCATAGCAAATGTCTGGTCTGGTGTTCACCAAGTACATCAATGAACCCACTAGTTGCTTATAAACAATAGCGTCCACTACTTCTCCTGAAGTAGCATATTCATTACTCCAATTTCCTAGAAGAGGAGTCTCCATGGGTTTATAGCTCTCCATGTGAAACTTACTCAGAATCTCTTTAGCATACTTTCCTTGAGAAACAAATATCTCACCATCCCACTACCATTTTTCCAAACCAAGGAAATAGTGAAGGAGTCCCATGTCCTTCATTTTTAACTCTCTTGCAAGATCCTCTTTGCAAGAATTTATCAGTTGCTCATCACCTGTCAAAATTAGATCATCAACATAAAGTATGATAATCAAGAGCTTACCATCAACCACAACGTGGTACAGGTTCGCATCCGCTTCACTTTTGGTGAATCCCAACCCAATGAAATAGTTATCAATTCTAGTGTACCAAGCACGAGGTGCTTGCCTTAGCCCATACAATTCTCTCTTGAGTCGACACTCATGTGACTCACTGTCAAATATCTCAAAACCTTCGAGATGCTCTTTTTACAATTCCTCCTTAATAAATCCATTGAGAAAAGTAGTTTTCACATCCATCTAATGTATCTGTCACCCCATCTATGCTGAGAGTGCAAGGATAGATCTAATCGATGAGTATCGTACAACCAGTGTGAAAGTCTCCTCATAATCAATCCCCTCAACTTGTGAGAATCCCCGAGCTACAACTATAGCCTTGTACTTCTCCACACTCCCATCTGCAACCTGCTTCACCTTATAGATCCATCTAGATCCAACCACTGATTTTCCAACTGGTCTTGGCACAACTTTTCATGCATTTTTCTTGATGATGGAGTCATACTCCTCAACCATAGTGTCAACCCAAATTGGTTGCTGCATTGCTTCCTAAAAAGAGGATGGTTCTGTCACAATACACTTGCTCATACGAGCCATGTATCTAATAAACATGTCTGGAGACTATCTCTGTCTGTGCAGTGAAGTAGGTGCTCCTACATGTTCGCCTGCATCAAGTCTCAATCTATGTGCGCCTTCTACCATGTCTGGTGGATGGCTCTGCATGAGTGTTTTCTACCACTCCATGATCCTCCAAATGTGGCTGCTCCAGATCTTGAGGTTCATTCTTTGGAACCAAGATTTCCTCATCTACATGCAAATCCATCTCCCTCTCAAGGGACAATTGACAAATGGATTTCTCCTCATCAAATTGTATATCTCATCTGACAACAATCATAATATTGTTTGGAAAATACACCCGATAGTTGTGGGGAGTATCAGTGTGCCCCACAAATATTCCAATCTTAGTTGTTGGTTTGAGCTTCTTCTTGGAATATTTGGTCACATGGCACTAGATAGATGAGCCAAAAATTTTAAAATATGAAACATCAGGTTTGTTACCAAAAACATCCTCCTTTGGTGTACTCATGCCAAGTATTCAATGAGGACTACAGTTTTGTACAAATATCAATGTGTTACATGCCTCTACCCATATATGCAATGGTAGGCCCCAATCATGCAACATCACTCGTGCTGCACCCACAATTTTTCTATTATTTCTTTCTGCGAGCCCATTCTGTTGTGGGTTATGAGGCGCAATCAACTCTCTCTGAATTCCTTCTTTGCTACAGAATTTCTTGAATTCATTGGAGATGTACTCACCACCATTTTCGACCCTAAGAGCCTTCACATGCTTCCCCATATATTTCTCCACCAGTGCTTTGAACTCACAAAATTTTGAGAACATCTGATCTTTCTTCTGCATGAAGTAGATCCAACACTTTCTAGAAAAATCATCAACAAAGATCACATAATACATGTGCTTTGTTGTCAAAGTTGTAGAGAATGTTCCACACACGTTTGAGTGAACTCTCTCAAGGATTTTTGAAGCTCAGATCTCCTTCTCGTGAAAAGTGGCCTTTGCATAATTCCCCATAGTACATCCCTTGCATGTGTCTATCTCTGCAAGAGTACCCTTGGGAAGACCCATATAAATCTGTTGCATGACCTTCAAGGATCTATGGTGTAGATGGCCCAATCTCCTGTGCTATAACTCACCCTTATCTTGGCTCACCACTTTGTATATCTTACCCATCAATCTTGTGCAGCCATATACATCAAGTTTATATAGATTATTCACATGAATCCCAATATTCTTGGCTTGTCCCATGGCTTTGTGTCGAAGGAAAGCTTTTCTTTCACTGAAAACCACATCATAACCTCTATCCTCCAACATTGCAACTCAAACTAAATTCTATTTCAAGCCTGGTACATGCATTACATATTTTAATAAGAAGGGTTTACCTAACTATCTCTCGAAGGTGACTGTACTAATCCTGGTAGCACTATACCACCCGTCATCACCCATTTCGATATGCATCTGGAGGTCCTTCTCCTCCAAGCTACTGAAAAGTTCTTTGTCTCTCATCATGTGGAAATATGCATCACTATCCAAGTACCACACTGATCCCATCGCACTTGACACCATGCATGCAATGAACGATAAGTCCAACTCAAATTGCGAGGCCAAAGCCTCACCAGCTACAAATCCTGAAGCCTTCTTATTCTTCTTCTTTTGTGGACAATTAGTGGCATAAATTCCATGCTCGTGACAGTCAAAACACTTATTGTATATTCAGTCACAAACTCAATTTATTCTCCACTATAGTGATTTCCTATGCTTTGATACCATGTTTAAATTATACAAATAATATGTATATCAATTGATTCAATCTGATCATGCGATATGCTAAAGCAATATACTGAATCCTTCTACAAATCAATTGCGAAAAATAAACATGATCGCCAATCACAACAAGTAAATAAAGAAGAAAATCAAACCACAACACAGATACTTTCCCGGGGAAATATTACTACTCAAAACTCCTCTATCTTCTATTTTATATTCACCAAGAAATCATGAAACAATTACAATGCACTCTTCTCACAAGAGTCTCCTGCACTCTCACAATTGTCTCACACTGACTTGAACAAAATCGACCAACACTTATCCAATTTCCTGCCTCTAATAAGCCTACCTTGCTTGCGCAATTCATGTGGAATGCAATCCCTATTCTTTAGTAAAATCAGCCTTCCAAAATTGCGTAATGATCATGGGAAATCCTATGGTTGTCTTGTTGCATACAGGCAGCCTACTAATGATACAACTGATAGTTAACATCCATTTAAACTTTGTCTCAATTGGGTCTCCACTGGAACTGACATGCATGCAACTATTAATAGTAAATCATGAGTTTCATGGTAGATCACTGCATGTGAATTAAATCTGATTTAATTCACTTGATCTCTCACTAGTGCAACAAATAGTTACAACTAGTTCAACTGACTTTAACTCAATTAATTGAGTTAAATGATTTCTCATGCATTAAACTAATGCACTAACTGCAATTTGAACTCCATAACTAATAGAATCACTCTACATGCCTCAACAACTACCCTCAACTCGAAATTCATGAGCTAACTGAATTCATCACACTCAGTTAACTATTACAAGTGATTATGAGATAAGATTACATTTTATTGTCCAATTTAATTAAGGGAAAATTAAATTAGACACACATTTCTTGTTGACTTTTCAACACTTTATAAATATATAGAAGAAATAAAACACATTTGAACAAATTTATCACAAAATTGGTACAATATCTAGACCACCAAACCATAGTAATGTAAAATCAAGAACACCCTATCCACCATCCTATCATACATAAATATCCAACTAGAGTGTTGGTTTGTATTTTATGGTTAGTTGCATCTCAATGCCTTGATCAGTACAAACACATAATGTAAATTTTTTATGAGTATAAAAACCAAAAAAAGTAGAAAATTTGAGTTTCTTTAGGTAAGGAAAGTGTGTTTTTCCAAGGCCCATGCAACAACACCAATCATTATCTCTTGAGTGAGTGTTTTCCCAAAGCCAAGCCTTTTTGAAAAATTCTCATTGGACTTTACTGAACAAAACCCTAGCTTCAAATATCACCAATAAATCATTTTCTAGCCTATCAAAATCCTAGGAGTGTGGTTTCCCCTCCCTATATCTTACTATCAAGATTCCAACAAAATTGATGGTTTTCCCATCTATGTCTTGATTTTTATTTTATATCCAATTACATCTAAGTTTCTAGATTCATTTAGGGACGTACTAAGAATTTTGTTTGTGTGTATAAAAACCAAACCAAGATTCAAAAATGGTTTCTATGAACTTTGGAAATGGTATTTAGAAAAGGCCAATGTGATTACACTACCCGTAAGACTCTAGAGAATTTTGCAAAATCCAAACCCTTATGAAAAAATTTCATTGTTTTTTCTAAACAAAACCATACTTCTAAAAATCCTCAAATCATTCAATTTTTGACCTATGGATTCATAAGACAGGGGTCTCCCTAGCTGTAACTCGATACTTGGATTCCAAAGGAATCAACAGTTTTCCCATTTGAAACTTGGTTTGAATTTTATCCGCAGTTACAACTTGCTTCCAAGATCCATTTAAGGACATACTGTGAATTTTTTCCATGGGCATAAAAATCAAACAAAGCAGCAAAAATAAGTTTCATACGCTCAATAATTTGTGTTTGGTCAAGGCACATGTAATCACACTAGCCAAAATTTCAAGTGTAAGTGTTTTTCAAATTCCAACCCCTTGTGAAACTTTTGAATTGATCCTTATTAGAAAAAACTATAGATATGGATAAATCCTCAAATAAATCATTTTTCAACCTATGGAATAATTGGGGGTGGAGGGTGTTCATAGTTGTAACTTGGCGTTAGGTGTCCAACAAAAACAATGGTTTTTCCCATATGAGTCTTTCTATGAGTTTTATGGTAAGTTTCAACCTACTTCCAAGAGACATTTAGGAACATATTGTGAATTTTTTCTAGGGGTATAGAACCTAACCAAGTAGCATAAACAACTTTCATAAGATCGAGTATTTGTGTTTGCAAAGTTCCATGCAAGAAGACTACCCATGATTTCTCAAGAAAGAATTTTGTAATGTCCAACCACGTGTGAAAATTTTGAAGATATTTACGGAAAAAAACCCTAGTTATAAAGATCCTCAAATAAATCAACTTTTGAACCTATGGAGTCATTGGGGTAGAGTTGCTAATAGTTGTAACTTAGTGTTAGGAGTCCAAGAAAACCGAATGTTTTCCCATCCAAGTCAAAATTTAAATTTTATTGAAATTTGAAACTTGCTTCTAAGATACATTTAGGTACAAATTGTGAATTTTGTATTGGAGTATAAATTCCAAACTGAGTAGTAGAAATGAGTTTCGTAAGATCATCCATTTGTGTTTGGCTAAGGCCCGTGAAATCACACAACCCATGATTTCTTGAGCAAAAATTTTGAAAAATAAAAATGACTTGAACTAGATTGATATATTATTTTTTCATAGATCTCATTGCATTTAGAGTGGAAAAAATGAAGGAATCATCTTGCAAGGTCATTTTTAGCAATGATTTGAGTTTCAAAAATTTTAGGTGAAAAACTTTAGGAACCATTTAGAGGCCTTAAATCACCACCTTTTAAGGTTTAAATATTACTATGGACCTAGATTTCATAAATTACACATTGATACCTTTCTAATGGTGTATTAATTTCCTCAATCAATGTTTATATGGGGAAGTAACTCCTATTGGAAGTCGAACTATCAAAATTGACAATGATAATTTGAGAAGATGCCACATCCACCCTTCTTTCTCATGGAAAATGGTATAGGCACATGGGAACTATGAAGAAAACTCTAGAAGGGTCAGGTTGTAGCTATATTTAGGGTTGAATGGGTGAAATTTAACTCCTTGTTGGCTATCAAAAATTGTTGTGACTAGGACACTAGGAAGAAAATATGTTTCATTCTCGAGTGCATTTTGCTCCATATACAAGTAGAGTAGTCGAGAGTGAATAGACAGAGATAAAATAGAAAGGGTTTGTGTTTTGTATCAGCCCATGGGCCACAAGTCTCACTTCTTTTTAATTTCATCCATTTACATTCAAGGAAAGAGAGAGTAGAGCAACCTCACCTTCCAACTAGGTATTTCCCCGTACATCTTTCCAAGATAAAATCTTGTGTCCTCATGGTCGTTAGTGATTATATTTATATATTTTCTCTATTTTAAATATGTCATATATTTCATGCATAATCATAACACAATAATTAACAAATCCATAAATCTAAGCAAAAATTAACCCTCAAAGTGTAGATTTTATATTTTAACATATAGTTTAGTAGATTTGTTGTGATGAAGTGTCTAGTGGAATATCCATGCCACTTTATGGATCATATTAGAATTAGAGCAAGCTTCTTTGGGTCTATTGTGGGGAGTTACAAGGGATTTAGATATGTTAATCTAACACTCATAAAACTGTAGCCATGGCTGAAAAATGTGTTCATAACCCTCAAGATCCTCTAGAAGAAATGTTTGTGCAATTGGAAGTATAAGTTAGATATAGAAACCATAATTTGAGCCTCATAATGGTGGTCGTAACCAATAAAGTTAGAATATTCATAGAAAATGGATTTTCTAACCCATAGGTGAGATAAGAGGGAATATCGGAAGATTAGGAAGAACCAGAGGAGAAGTCCAAGAAAGAACCCGAAAAGGATAAACCTAGTTTGAGTTTCATGAACCACTCATAGCCCCTATTCAATATGGAAATGAAGGTTTAGATCAATACATATTAAGCTGAAATTGACGCTTTGAATTTAAATCACTTGTTGCAATATTTATAAGGTTTTTTTTGTTTGTTCAACATATAGCAAAAGAAAAAAATATTGTATTTTCTCTATTGAAATTAGAGGGCCTTTTGATGACCTGGTGGGAAGGACACAAAAAAAAATTAGGTTGGAGGGAGATACTTTAGTGACAATATGGGAGGATTTCAAAACTCTAATTGGTTTACCCTATTGGGTATGTGGAGTAACAATGAATCTGGTGGCATTATTTTAGGAAGAAATAGGGGAAAATTGTAGAAGAATACACTACAAAGTTTAGAAATATGGCCATAATGTTGGGTATCTCCCCATATAACCTAGATGTACTCCTAAAGTATATAAGGGGTATACATAGCTATCTATAGAAGTAAGTGATGTTTTTCAAACCCAAAATGTGGATGATGTTTGTGTATATGCCCAATACCTATAGAACATAGGCTAAAATAAAGGGTAATAAAGTGAGTCAAAGAAAAAGGAGAACAATGGAGCTTCGAAGGAGGGGAAGAAGAAGTGAAAAAGGGAAAAGATAAAAAGGAACTAGCCACAACACAATAGTGGAAATATCCCATCAACCACTATAACCATTATGAGGTTATTGGTGATAGAGGAGAGAAGTGCTCGAATTGCATCGAAAGCTCAACCCAAAGAACAAAAAGAAAATTCCTAAAAAAAAATATCATGGCCACTGATTTGAGAAACCAAGTGGAAATAAACTCATATGTGATCGTGAATATTTCCTATACATCAGTAAAGAATGGGTTGTATTTGGGTAGCCTTCAACTAGTTCAAGAGAAGTAAATGGCTAGAATCATCCATATTTAAATAAAGGTCAAAAAGATAAAATTGATGCTCCTTTCGACTTAGGATCATAAATGAATCTCATAGCAACATATCTAGTCAAGAAATTGGAATTGGAGAATCATGAAAATCTTAACCCATGTCCATTGGGATGGTTAAATAAGGAGGTAGATATTGAGGTAAAATAATACTACATAATCAAATTTGATGTTACTAATGATTTTGTTGATGAAGTAGAGTTAGATGTAGTTCCACTTCATGTATGTGGAGTTGTCTTTGGGAGTCCACATATGTACATGTAGGATGTGATGTAATGTCCCTTCCTGACACTTATAATAAAAAGGAGGTTAATTCGTTTTCTATCTAGAACACATGGGTTATTCACAGGAAAAATAAAAGGGTTCACTTTTGGGAAAAATAAAGTGGTGAAAGTCACTTTTGGGAAATTAATTTACCCTTGGTATTACCGATGGTTTTCTGAGGAAATTATTAATAAAAGGGAGAAGGATATTGAAGGAGGACATGAGATGAATTATTGAGGAAGTTTACAAGGATATCTAGGAGTTTTTGAGAAAAGGAGAAACCCTACTATATCTAGTTTCAGTGTTGAAAGACACATCCTCTGTGAAGATCATTGATTTTAGTGTTGATTGACACACCATAACAAATTATTGGTTTTAGTGTTGAATTTCTCCAATGGTTATGTAGGCCAAGCCCAATGCTTTTGAAGTTCAATTGTATTGTATTGCAAGAATTAAGCTCATACTTAGCAGAGGCTAAGTTCATGAATTTTCAGAGTTGCAATTACCTTATCATGTAGGACATACTCACTATATTTTGATGTTCGAATATATAATCATTTACTTGAGCTGATTATACAGTTTTTTCCAATTGAGTTGTGGGATTGTGCTAGGGAACAATTTCCAAATTTGTGTTGGGGAAAATTCCATATTTTTATTAAGGTCGATTTTTTAACATTAGTATGGTTTCAAATTCATTGGTTTGAAGGTGTCTAAAATCCTGATTTAAAGAGGTTGATTTTATCATATTCCTTGGAGTCGAGTTCACCCTATTTGCAGGGGTCAAATTTATACATTTAGAGAATTGATTTCATCTAGTGTGAATCGCCATTTCCATGAGAATAATAATGAAGGTTGATATATTAAATAACCAAATATGAGATTAATAATTCTCATCCTTCAAATGAATATTCATGGATGAAAAGTTAATAATATTTCAATAGTTTGAAATACCAACAATCAAGGCCAAATTATATGATCTAGTTGAGGGACGAATTGTTGGTTGAGACCAAATTAAGGGGTGAAATTGAAAATCCTCCAAGGCCACGTTTTCATAGTAGAGTAGCTTAGTTTTGAGGCTGAATTTCTATGACAAGAGGTTTCATTCTTGGATAATTTTTATAAGGGAATTGAATACATATTTAACCAACAATTCCTCTAAATAATATTGTCGTGTTCCATCTCCATATTAATATATAAACTTCCTCCAATGAATTCTTCCAATATAAATAGATTTTGAATTGAAATATTCATTTATGGTGTTGCACATTTTTTTTTAATTGTTGGAATTTTCCCAAGTGTAAAATCTTTGTGTATTTATGGAATTTATTGGATAAAATTCTTCCAATAAAAAACCTTGGAGTTCTTGTAAAATTAATAAAAGTGGTATTACATGTGATATTCATTCGCAGTGCCAAAAAATATTTCCTAATCAAGGAAAAAAGGTATTTTATCAACAAAATGCACAAGGCCAAGTTGAATATATTACGAGTAAGTTCCAACCAAGCCAAAAATTTGATCAGTTCTAGTAAGAAATAGGTTTTTTTAATTTTTGAGAGAAAAACTAGTCTATAAAATATTTCATGAGAGGTAAATCATCCTTGGAGGAATGTAGGAAGGAACAAAAGAAAAATAACTCAAAGAGTTTCTATAGAAGCACAGTACTGTGTTCTAAGAGTATAAATTCCTACAACACAAGATGGAAGTGGTGCATGAGATATAGCCATTGTCGAACTCTCCATTTCCAAACATTGGGATGCATAGGTGAAGAAGTAGTTGTTCCAACTAATAGAACAAGGTGTCATTCAACTAAGTACCTCATCATGTGGGTCATCCCATCATCATTGAACTAAATAATGATGGAACTTGATGGATGTGTATTTATTACATGGAATTAAGAAAAATTGTGCTCAATAAAAATCTCCTCCTACCCATGATAGATAATTTGTTTCATTAGTTGCAACAAAACAAATAGTTCAACACACTAGACCTATTGTCAAAATATCACTAGGTATGGGTCATAGAAGAACATAATTGAAAGAGCACCTTCGAAACCATGAAAGGTTTGTATGAATGTTTAGTTATGTAATTTGGACTATGGAATGGAGCAACTACATTGATGAGGTTTATAAATGATGTATTACACCATTTTATTATTTATTTTGATGATATTATAGTGTAAAATGCTACCTAGGATGGGCACATATCACACTCAATACAGGTGCTCGAGACGTTAAAAAGTACCAATTGTTAGAAAATGTTAGGAAGCATGAGTTTGCACAACATTATTTGGTGCATATAGGATATGTAACAGGTGGAGGACAAGTTAACATAAACCCTACCAAGATGGAGGCCATCATGAAGTGGTAAGTTCCTACTAATGTTTCTAAGGTCAAGAGTTTTTTTGGGGTAACATAGTTCCTGAGAAAATTCATAAGGTAATTTTTAGTGGTAGTCGCAACACCCCATGCCATAATAGCAAGTGGAAAGAATTTCTAGTGGGGAAAGGGTCAGCAGAGGGACTTTTATCAGTTAAAGAAGGAGATAAATCAAGCATTGATTCTAATGTTACCAAAATTTTAACATCCCTTTGAAGGTGATATATATGTCAATCAATATGTTATGAGAGTAATTTTGATGCAAGGAGGAATCCATGTATGCTACTATTATGAAGTATTTCATGATATGTTTCTCAACTAACCTACCTACAATAAGGAGATTTATGCCCTAGTGTAAGATATAAAGATGTGGAAACATTATTCGCTAGAGAAGGAGACAATAATCCACTCATTTTAATTGCCACTACAATACCTCTAGGACCAATGCAAGAATAGACTAGGTATTATAAGTGGATGGGGTTTTTATTGTCGTAAAATTTCGTGATAAAATACAAGAAGGGAAACAAAAAAAGGTTGGACTTATCAAAGATCACATCTTTGGAAAATCTTACACACGTGGATTCTTTCACCCATTATTCATATAGAGAGACATATATAGAGTATTAGGACTTCAACGAGGTGTTTAAACAGTTATAGAGCTAGATTCATTTGCACAATGGTGAAGCGCAAATGACTAATATATCTAGAAGGGTGTAACAATGTCGGTTTGATTTTCAATGTAAATAAATGAAACCAAGGTCATGGGACATGTATTCCAAGCTTAATGGAGGGGAAAAATATTAAATTTGGAATCACTTATGGTTTATTATTGGATATGGATATTGGAATTGGAAAAGGAAAAGGAAAAAAGAAATAAATGGAAATGCATTATAAGAAATCAAGGAAAATACGAGAAAAGGAAGATGAAGAGACAAGAGTATGCCTACCAGGGAAAATGAAGGAAATTCAAGCAAAAAGAAAAGGAGAAGGGAAAAAAATAGGAGAGGAGAACATTCTATGCCTCTCCTAGTTTCTCTTGGTCACTCTTGGTCGCTTTTGATAACTTCTTGGTTACCCTTGGAGATTTCTAGCATTGACTTGGAAATTGAGGCATTATCACTTGGATTTGGAGAGAGAGGTAATTTGGACAGAATCAAGCAAGAAAAGGTATTCATGGGAGGAGAAGTAGAATTTTGGGGAAGCATCTACAATGGGAGAGTATTGCAGGTAACAGGCGCTGAATATTGTAACTAGGTTCGGTATTCATAAATTATATTTGAGTGAATATTTAATGTACTGTTGAGGCGGTAAAACCCCTCTGCGGACAGAGGCGATCCCACTAGCCCTAGATTGGGTATAGCAACAATCAAATCATGCAATGACGTTGGTTCCTAGTTACAATAAAGACAAAGATCACAACAAGTAGTCTACCTCAAGTCCCACGTTGTTGTTGTCGAGGAAGAAGCAGTGCTCCTCGTCCCTAGCTTGACAGATCACAATCCTTCCGTTTTCCATGTCCGAACACCTGAACACATGCAGAGAAATGACGACATACAACATAATACTTAAAGCACGTAACTATATATTAGTCAGAGAAGATATAATTCGTTGCATTACATAAAAGAGTAAACACATGAATGGAACCAAAATCAGAGTCGCTTATATTATAAATGACAAAAAGGGATACTACAACCAAACGCTCTGATGCTATGATCTTCCTTCGATGGGGCTTGCAGCGGAGCATGTCTCAACAAAGCCTATCGGGAATCTGGACAAAGCTCTCTCTCTTACAGGGTTCTCCTTGGCTCTGCTCTCAATAGTCACCCAGCTATAGTTTTCTTCCCACAAGTTCAACTAGCTAGAAAATGGAGAGGGCAGGCTTTTATAGAGGGAGGAAGGGAGGTTGGGATCCCTATAATCATGGGATAGAGTCCTATCTCCTAGGAAGGTTCCATGAGAGGTGGAAAACCACTTCCTAATCAGGGAGATCCGGAGGCAAACAACCCAACTTCTTTCTGATGACTCATTCTGAGTTTGTTAGAATCAAACTTTTGCCATTTATTTTAAAAAAAAATTCCTTAATAGGCTTGGCGCAAGCAAGACACATGGACAGAGCGCCAGCTGGCACACCCACTATGGTGTTTTTTCCCCATTGGCGCGAGGGATGAATTGGCTACTCACACCGATGCCAAAACATGGATTTTTAGGGTTTTCCAGAGGAATTTTTCTTCAGGATAATTCTTGTCCTTATGCAGAAGGATGCCATTAAGGTGTTTTCAGGACATTTTACTATTCACAGGTCATGGGAATATTCCTCCAATGTACGAGACGAGGGATTGCAGGGACGGTGACAAAATGTTGTGTAACATGTACTTGTTAAATATTATTATTAAATGACTTATTAAAGCATGGGATTCATGCTTGGGTCATATTATTTTAGGTCTAGGTCCCCATTATGGACTTCTAGTATTTATTATGAGTTTATAGAGTCATTATGGATTTAGATTGACCCATACTGAGCTTTTGAATCATGTAATTAGGTCAATTACTGAGTCAAATATTATTTATGGAGCCTCCACATCAAGTTGGCCTTCAAATGATCAAGTCAACCTCAAGCCCGGGAATTCGAGCTCATCACAAGCCTATAAATACAGGGAAATCGAACTCATTTGAAGGTCACTCACTCTCACACAGAAATTCAATATCCACTGTTGCACCAAGAAAAAAGTGAAAAGTCAAGGAAGGGGTCAAAATAAACGTGACTTTGGACAAGCTAAAGTATTGGAAGAAAATCAAAATTTTGGGGTCTCTCTCTCTCTCTCTCATGTGCTCTAGTTTGGAATATCGAAGTCTCTCATTATTTTGTTTCTCCCAGTTTCTAGAATTTGATACTACCAAAAGAAGAATAGGTCAAAATTGTTTATTTTGGGTGTCAGTACCTTGAGATGTTGTATTGGGTCAAAATCAAACTCTTAGAAGCAAGATCGAAGTGTTTCCTCTAAGATCGAAGTTCTAAGAGCAAGATCTAAGTTCCAAGTTCGATGAAAGTGCTACATAGTGTTGTTTTTTCTGCTACTTCCAGGTTGAGGTGTGATCAAAAGGAAGGTTGACTTTGTGTGGAGGAGGTGTGAATCAATTTCTAGAGTCTCAAGAATGCTATTGAAGGAACAATTACTGACTGGTTTTTCCCCTAGAGTGGGATTTTTCCCTAGATACTGGACTATATCTAGTGTCATTCCCAGGAAATTTATGAATCCTTGTCAAAACTATATACCATCAAGAACATTGTAAAAGTGGCAAGCTTGAAAAATGAACTAAGGACTACTAATATGACCAAGGAGGTTAATGTGGTCACTTCCTTTGTGAAGATCGTAAGAATAATATAATATATTCTTACCATTGATGAAATGGTGAGAAAAAAAGAACTTGTGGTCACATCCCTACTAGGGCTCCCACCTACTTAGAGTGTGTTTGCTTCATGTCTCAATAGCTAGAAAGAAACTCCCACCTTTGGGGAACTACAGATAGCCTGCAGTGAAGAAGAGCTAATAATATCATTAGTAACCAACAATGAATAAGTCTCAAATTCTTATGTTTCTCATCATAAGGGAAACTTAAAGAATAAAGGGCCAAGTAAGAAGGTTGATATGTATAAGATTGAATGCTATCATTGCCATAAATTGGCTCACTATAGAAGTGAGTGTCCTGACAATCCTAGAAATAGGAAAATAGAAAGAGATAAAGAAAATTTGGACAAAGAATAGTCCTCTCCCAAGAGAGAAAATCCCTAAGATAATGACATAAGCGACGTACACTACTAAGCCCACTACTAAGCCCCTTGCCCTAACTTTAGATATTTCATTTGTATATTTTATATTTAGTTGTAGGTTTAACATATTTTTGGAAAGATATTTTTTGTGTTACAAGTTTTTTTAGGTATCCCTCAAAGCTTTGGAGGGAACCCACAACAAACCCTAAATATAAGTATCTCATTCCCTCTCAATTTTTGTTTAATATACTTATTTAAAGTCTTGATTATATTAAATACTAATCACCTTTCTACCTCTATTACCTTGTCTAGGAATTAACCTACTGGATGCTTAAGGATCGTGAAATAAGGGCTCAAGGATTAAGAAAGAATAAATTACAAGAAAAGGAATTGAATCAAAAATGTTTTTCAAAGGAAAAAAGGTGTGGCTTATATTTTAAAGCCTTGTCATTCTCTTTGGTATATTCTTAAATATTCTTATTTGGGATGATTCATCACCTAATGAATCCACCCACTCTTATATCTTTGATTGTTTATATAATATAACCCTCAAAAGTTCTTTTGAAAAACCCTAACCTAAGGGTATGTTGATAATGTGTGAAACCCTAAACCTACATAGGGTGATTAACGAAGAAATTACTATACTAATTGATATATGATGATTTCATTTTTAGGATTTTGATATGATCATGGAAGCTCTAACTTATTAGGACCGATTGTTTTTTTTTGAAACATCGAACCCTTGAAGTTTTGATATAATAAGGGTTTGCTTTGATATGAACTGAAACCCATGGTTTCGGTTAGGTCTACATGCAAAATCCTTGTTATGAAAGTCCTAGGAATGAAAACCTAGGTATATGCTCCTTTTATTACATCCCTAGATTAGTCTAGGTTGATATATTTCTAATGTGTTAATATTTTCTGACATATGATATTCTTATGCATGATGTTAATATCCTAGATATGTGTGTTAACCAACTTTCTAAATTGTCATAATTCCTAGGGTTTGGAAACAAGACCTAGTAAAAGTGTTAAGTTCTAGGATGATGATTGAAAAGAGTAGGGTTTTACATCTAAGCGCTAGTAATGATTAAATTTCTCTAGTATGTATTCATATGAATCTATATAATGTTTGTTGAGAATTTAGAGATTAAAATGTATGGTTTACATTGCATCCTAGTAGAAGTTATCCATGTTGTGTTTGTTTTGATTGAAATCAAGGGTTTACATAAAACCCTATTGGATATTCTATCATATGGCTTCCTAAAGTTGTTAGATACCTTTTATTTTTCTTTTGAATTGTTTCTAGGGATCACTATATGACAAAGATAATCCTCTGTCATCTTGATTGAACTGTTGATCTGATTTAAGGTTGTAACAAACCTGAGCTAGAAGTTGAAGTATTGAAGTCTAATATCTTATTGATTATGTAATGTTTAAATGCTTCCGCTACTGTAAGATTTCATTATGACTAAATTCATGCTCCTATAAAATCTATTTGTACTTTATATCTAAGTTGTGAAGGTACATAATATTCAATTTGGGAGAAGAATCCCACAAAAGAAGTATGATGAGAAGGATGGAGGCTGTGAAATATTCCACAACACTGAAGGAAGAAGTTAATATCCCTACATTAAGAGGGAGCCTAGATAAAATAAATATCCATGTATAATATGGAGGGATAACATAGTATTTTATTGGAGAATACATGTTGCTAAATGTGAACTAGGAAGAGGAAACTTTTCTCAAAGATTCAACTGATAGTCCTACAAAAGAGAAACCCTGAAGTTTTGTTTTGATCATACATTTGAAAGTGTATTATTGATTGGGGTTGTGTAGGGAAATCTCTCAAAGGTTTGATAGCATGTTTATTACATATTATTTTGATAGAGAGAGAGAGAGATATGTTGTAATTTTTCTACTGGATCAAGGAGTGTTGAGGCTTTGTGAGTGAAGCATTTCTTGGGAATACATCAGGCCAAAACTTCATTTTTATGTCTGGTGGGGAGGGTGGCATCGGGTTGATGTGCACCCAAGTCCCTGGGTTGATGGTTAGTAAGTAAGCCTAATGGTACCTATAGAGGCTGAGATATTTATTCCATCTTAGTCCCAATTGGATCGATTTCCTTGGTTAGGAATATAGTCCGTGGAATTGTGTTGCCTAAATTTTTGAGAGACTAATGGATATATTTCCCTAGTAAGGAATCAAGTCATTGGCATTGAGGTTTCTAAAAATTCTTCATAATTCACACAGTTGAGATATTCCTTGTGTATTATGAATACACCCCTAGTTAAGAGGGAGTGTTGAATATTGTAACTAGGCTTGGTCTTCATAAATTATATCTGAGTCAATATTTAATGTACTTGTCAAAATAAAAAAGAAAATCATCTTCATATTATTATTAAATGACTTATTTAAGCATGTGTTTCATGCTTGGGTCATATTATTTTAGGTCAATCTCCCCATTGTGGACTTCTAGGATTTATTCCAAGTTTATAGAGTCATTATAGATTTAAATTGACCCATACTGGGCTTTTGAATCATGTAATTAGGTCAAGTATTGAGTCAAATATGATTTATGTAGCCTCTACATCAAGTCGGTCTTCAAATGATCAAGTCAGCCTCAAGCCTAGGAATTCAAGCTCATCACAAGCATATAAATATAGGGAAATCAAACTCATTTCAAGGTCACTCACTCTCACACATAAATTTCATATTGAGTGTTGCATCAAGGAAAAAGTGTGAAGCCAAGGAAGGGGTCAAAAGTTTGGACAATATAAAGGATTGGAAGAAAATATAACTCTCTCTCTCTCTCTCTCACGTGCTATAGTTTGGAATATCGAACTCTCTATCTCTTTTATTGCTGCCAATTGTTGCAATTTTTTGCCTACAAGAGAAGAATATGACACAATTTTTTTTTTTGAGTGTTGGTGCCTTGAGAAGTTCTATTACGTCAAAATCAAACTCCTAGAAGAAAGATCGATGTTTTATTGCAACTTGTGCAAGAGGGAGGAAATCATTCTTGATGGATATCTAATTATCTAATGAAAAAAGTGAACAAATTATTCATTGACGAACGTCACGTATCATAGTCACAAAGTGTTTGTAGAAATGAATAATTTGTACCTCCAATTTCCAGAGGGTGTAACCTTGGAATGTGATCTCCATTCGATTATCATAATACACCATTTAAAATATCTCAACAAGGAGGCGCTCAAAATGGCCTTAGAAGTTTAGGACCTAAAATAGAGCCAAAAACATAAAATTGTGTCAAATTAAGGAAACAAAACTGAAAGGAAATAGTGTTGGGTCAAGTTAGGCTGATAAAATTGTGATCATGTGTCGCTTTTTGTTTCAGTCGTTTTTGGAAATGTGGACCCCATTTACATAATTCCATATTTTAAATCGTGTCATGCATAGTAACTCTTATTTAAGGCTTACCCTAATGACTAGGTTAAAGTGGGTAAATGTGGGGTGGGGTGTTATAGAGTGGTATCAAAGCGTGGTTCAAAAACTGAACCTCAAGGTAAAGCTATATTGTTATGCATGCATGTTAGTTTTCAATGTGTTTATCATGCATGCATGTTGGTTATTTATTGTTATGATTATGATGAGACGATTCATGTGATGTTGTATCTTGCTAGTATGGTTTTGCCTATGCAGATGCAATAGCCTCCCCTAAGATACCTTTGGGTATGTTTTTTATTATGTTTTAAACAACTAACAATGATATATTGCAGGAAATAAAAGTCCAAGAGATGAAGAGAAGAAAATTTGAGTACAATTCATATGACTCTTCTTACAAGCCTTAAAATATATTGGTGGGATGGGAGAGATTAGTTGAGAAGTAGGGAGAGGGACATTCTCCTAAATTGCCAGACACAATTAGATTTTTTAATGTAGAAATTGTGAGTTTCAAGGCATATAATGAGAGGTTTATTGAGCCTTAGGAATGGATTTATTGAGCTTAGAAAAATGAATTTGAGGTTAATGTAGTGATTCTTTATAGACTTTTTGATATGGATAAGCAAGGATAAAGAGGGATTAGTCATGGAAAAGAAGAAAATACCAATGGTGCAGATGGAATTAGGTCTCCAAAAGGGTACGTGATGGATAGAGACAATATAGTGAAGAGTTGTAGCACCTTGGATACACTTGACAACAGGGCTAGCACTCATGGACTTTATTCTAGCTCTGATGCCAAGAGACAACATCACAATTACTGTCATAACCATTATAGGAGGAATGAAAAGTAGTACTTGCTAGAGGATTTCCAGAAATACAAGCCTCCTAATTTTTTATTTGGAAGTGAAGAAATTAGAAGATGTATAAGTATGGCTTCTTAGGATGAATAAATTTTTTTATATTTAATGATTACTCAAAAAACATGAAAGCCAAGACAGTTACCTTGAGCCTCAAGGCAAAAGAATATATTTAGTGTGAAGGTGTTAAGCATGTTAGAGGCATCAAGGAAGAGGAGCTACTTTGGAATGAGTTGAAAGAATCTTCAAAAAGAAGTACCTCTCTAAGAGGTATTATGAGTTGAATCCCAAGGAATCTTATGAGCTCAAGATGGCTATCGTGATAGATTTTGAGTAGACGACCAAATTTATAGAGTTGTTGAGGTATATTCCTTACCTCAAGGATGAGAACACAAAATTCAAAAGGTTAATCAGTGGACTTACATTAGTACTCAAATATTATATTGAGTGTGACGATCCTTGGTAATTGAGGAAGTCATGAGAAAGCTAAAGAATTATTGTGAGTAGTCAGAGTGCAAGCCCGAGTTCAAGAAGGATGGAAAAGGTAATGAGAATACGAAAGGAAAATATCCCAATAAATGAGGAATATCTCAGGAGTTAGGTGACAAGGAGAATGTGGCACCTCATAAGAAGTTCAATGCAGCTAAGGGAGGACATGGGTCTAAAACTAAGGAGAAGTAGAATAAAGGATATGCAAGGAAACCTTTGAGCTGTTGGACTTTTTATGGAGAGAATTGCAGGAGGGATTTTACATCACATTAGAGAGGCATGCCTCATATATACAATTCTCATTTGTAATATTCCAAATTAGGAAAAATAGGAATATAGAACATAAAACTGGAAAATTTAGTAAAATATTAATACATCAATAGGAGCAGATCATAGAGCCATTTTATTACACATTATAGTAGAAAAATGAGTACAAGATCTTGAGGAAAAAGTCACTCAAGCTAGGGAAAACTAGCCTCAAATGACCCAATACATAAAATATGAAATGTTGATGCTGCATAAAATGCCAGAGGACCTATTTTTGTGCAGTCCTATGGAGAATGATTATAGGGTAAAACTGAAAATGCAAAGAATTGATAATATAATGCTTATAAAATGATGGGAATAGAGATCTAGGCTTTCTAGCACCATTCCAAGACAACCCAGAAGGGGTTTTTGGAAATACACAAAATGAAAGTTGCAGCCCTAGGGATGAATAACGCACTACAGCTAGATAAATTCCAGAAGTTGGCTGATGTGATGCAAAAATGGCTGATACTCCTCCTTGCTAATCCTCCGAATGAAGGTTTTCTCCCCTCACTGGAAAACAAACTCACAAACTTGGGCACTAAGCCCTCCACTGCAACTTCCCTGCAAAATAACGCATTTTCTGAAGGAGAATATGCTGTTGAAGATGGCTCAAGCTTGTTCTGATGTTGGATGGTGGAAATGAAGGTAAAGGAACCTCCTAATAGGTCTGTTGAATGAAGGGTTGCTCCCCTCACTGGAAAACAAGCTACTAAACTTGGGTACTTGACCCTCCACTGCAACTGCCCTACAAAATAACTCAATTCCTAAAGGAGACTATGTTGATGATGATGGATAAATATTTTCCTAATGTCAGATAGTGGAATGAAGCTCAAAGGAACGTCTCCTGAGTAGGCACTCGAAGTCCCCCGAGGATGAGGGTGGGATTTCCGCTCGGAAACACCCTTGTGCTAAACAACACAACAGACTCCACTAAACAAATAAAGTGTGCATAAAGTCATAAAATACAAAACATAAAAAATATTTAGAATGCCTTCTATGTTTTCCATCCCTTTCCTTATATTCTTGGTGATATTTCTCACCCCTGGTCCCACTCATTAAAGATACTACTCTCATGCATACACTCCTCCATCATAACTGCGTAGTCCTCCAATAACTCTCCACTACCTCCATGACAACATTGTTGATTTAGTCAAACTTGACCCCATCCACATGCTTTAGCCCCTATTCACACCCAAGGTTGTTTTATTCAGCTGATAGAATGATACACATTCACGTTAGAAGTGGTTTTATTTCTACTAAATAGATTTATGGGTCTCTCTACCCTCTTATTCATCTATCTAAATGGCAAAAGAAAAAATTAATATTCTAACTAGCTTAAAGCTAATTAGGAATATTACACTCCTCCCCTCCTAGATGTTTCTTGTCCTCAAGAAATTGCAAGGATGGATTATGCAAAATCTCTTCTCCTTCCCTTGTGGAATTCTCATCCGATAAATTCCTCCACTGAATCATATCTTCTTCAATCAACCTACTCCTTAGTTGCTCCTCCCAAGTTTCCAAGTCAGCGTTTGGTAATAAAACCAAATGGATCACATCATAAAGAAGTGGGAGATCCATGGTGGAAACTACATTATTTCTAATGGCCTTCTTGAGGCATGAGACATGAAAAATGTTGGGGGTCTTAATCCCAATGAGAATCTTCAACCCATATGCTATTCTTCCAACAAGATGGATCACCATGTCTGGCCCATATAAAATCTTCTCAATCTCCTTCTTCTGCAATATAAATGGTCTACATGGTTGAAAGAGGAGATAGACTAAAATTTCCACCTCACGTTGTCTCTCTCCCCATCCATGATCTCTATAGAACTATTGATCTTGGGTTGCAGCAATGTTGTCCTTAAGAGATTGGGACACATCCTAACTCTCTAGGACCCAATATTTGGTTCTAGGAGCCTTTCTTGCCTCAACCATCCTATCAATAATGAATAGAAAATCATATACATATGGAATAAAAAATAGAGATACATTTATTTCCATATCAGATGTCAAATGGTGACAATAGTCTCCCAAGTGGAACCAGTGCTGCTCTGCTCCTTGCTGCATCAGAACATAATGTGGTAAGTGGATTCCCAACCACTTTATTTCTGCCTCTATCTTCTCATCTTCCAGGGGGTAGTAATTGATGTTTGGTGTCAACTGAGTACACCCCAAACAAGCCGACACCTGCTCAAAGCCCTCTAGGAAGTAGCCAACCCCATCACTGACTGTGGTCCCAAGAAGACCATGAAGTCCAAAGAGAGGCTTTCCCTCTTGTGGAACAATGCATTGTAAATGAATGGAAAAGGAATGCAAATACTTTGTTAGTTGATCAATAATTACAAAGACACAACCCTTACCATGTATTGTTGGAAAGCTAGTGATGAGGTCCATAGATGAGCTCTCCCATCTCCCTCCTGGAAAAGTAAGTGGTTGTAACAACCTTTCAATATGGTTTTTTCCCTCCTTATTCTTTAGGAAAACTACACATTTCCTTATATGTTGGAGCACATCCTCCTTGAGACCTTCTCATGATAAACTCCCCCAAATGGCCTGATATGTCCTGATGAAATCTTAGTGGCCGGAAAGGAGTGAATCATGTGTTGCATGCAGAACCTTCTCCTTCAGCTTAGACTCTCTAGTCAAAAAGATCTTATCCTAGTAATAGATGACTTCATCCATCACTCTATACCTATCATCCGTCACCTACCCATCAAGCACTTCACATGTGAGATGGCTCTGGAATACTCCACCAATAGGTGGGATTCCCAATCTAGATCTATACTCATCAATGACAGTGCTGCTGGCCTCTGTGATAAGGCACCTGTCATCTCATTTCTCCTCTCTTTTCCATGCTCAATACTAAAGCTACATGCCAGAATATTTCCATCCCACCTTTTCTGCCTCCCTTGCAGCTCCTTCTGCTCAAGAAAAGATTGAAGTTTATGGTGTTCAATCTTCACTTGGAAGCAATTCCTCCTCCAAAACTCCCTGAGTTTGGTCAATGCATGAATGAGTTTCAACAACCCCTTACCATATATGTAAGACTCCTTCCTATATGGAAATATCTTCTGACTTCAAAGGCTATGGAGTAGCCCCTTTGCACCAGTATTGTGCCATCATCCACTTCCGAAACATCACCTCTCAGCGTAAGAGGCTTGGTGAGAGTTGGTGATACCAATACCGAACAAATATCCAAATCCTCCTTGAGCCTGTAAAAATCCCTCTACATTGTGATTAACTCACCCAAGGCTCCTTCCTTAGCCAGGTCTATGAATGGTGCAACTTGTTGTGAGAACACTTTAACCGACTCTCAGTCTGGGGGCCTTCCTGGTGGAATGCCTCCAAATAATATAACATCATGGTTTAGAGTAAACTGCATATCTAAGAGGACTGATTTTTCCTTACTTCCACTACACAAATAAGGCTCCATATTATGTGTGGAGGATTCTTAAGGTGTATAAGTGTGCATGCCCCTAATCATCTGATGCTTACCACTCTTCTTATGTATCCATTCCATCTACAAGGTCTCCCAATCTATGGTTACCTTCCCCAATGTAATCAGCCACTACACACCCGATATCACATTCATGTCAGGAATGTCAACCACAAAGAAGTCATTATTCAAAGTGTATGTCCCTAAGGTTAGAGACAATGTCGTGACATACTTCATGCACTGCATGGTTCTAGCTCCTGGAACCAAAACTAAGAATCCCTTGAACATCAATAAAATTGTGGGTAGCCCCACTGTCAATTAAAATTGATGCATGCTGCCCCTGGACTATACCTTAGACTCTCAAAGTTAGATACTTGGGTACTCCCCGCAAATATTCAAGGGCCCCTCCAATTGGAGCAAATTCCCAATTCCCACCTCTTGGTGGTGGTGGATCCTCCCCTGTTATCATAGTGTTGTTGTCTCCCTCTGGCTCCTCTTCTTCCTCCTCCTCACTATCAGAGAAGACCTTATAGTGTGCATTTCCTACAACACATTGATTCCCTGGTGCCCATGGTTCCTAGCATGTGAAGCACATCTTCCTCCTCCTCAAGTCTCTTCGGACATCATCATTATGAGGCCCTTTGTTCTAGTTCTCCTTTATAGGAAGAACCTTCACATTTTTCCCCTTTGACTGAAAAGTGGGCTTTTGCTGAAATGGAACTCTTATCCTTGGCAAAGCATCATGTAAATCTCTAGCCCTCTCAATAGCATCTTGGAGTGTGGTTGGTTTAGTGGATTTTACCAACCCATGTAGAGGCTCTGCTAGCCCATCAATGAACATATAAACTCTCCTAGGTGCAAATAAATCTAGAACCATGACAAAAAGTTTTAGAAAATCAGAAATATAGGTCTCTGGATTACCTGACTGCTTTATCTTGGCTAGCTCCACAAAAGGTGCCTCTGGGTCTCTTCGATCAAATATTTCTACTAACCTATGGGTGAATTCTGCATATGCAGTCACATTGGCATGCCCCAATCTATAAAAACCATGAAACCACCAATCATGTGCCTCACCTTCAAGGTGCAACGCTAATATTTTAATGGCTTCAATATCTGGTACTTGTTTCAACTGAAAATCGATGTCTACTTTCTCCAGCAAAGACTTGGATATGCACATGGATGACCCATCAAAAGTAGGAAGAAAAAATATACCCATAGTACGTTGCAGATCATTGTTTTGCATGTACCCTCGACTCCTATTGTTATTGTGGGGTCTCCTTTTGTCCTTGATCTGAAAAAACTCCTGAAATTTCAGATTATCCTTGAATCTCTAAGATTGAGACTCATACTCTAGAAAATAATCTTCAAGAGTCTATTGTTCTTGGAGTCCTCCACCTCCATTTCCTACCGCTAGGAATGTAGGTGTAGTGGAGTGTTGGTAAACTTGTTGCATTACTAGTTTCTCAACCCAGTGATGTGAAGTTTCAAAGCTCTCTCCATGTAGAAACCTTCTTGGGGTATCTTTATGTCTCTCCATCATCATCTCCTTGATTTCTCTGACAATATCCCACATAGTTTGGAGAAGAAGCTTTGGAAACTCATTTTCATCCATTTCTCCTGATACTGGAGTCTTGCATTTCTCTTCTTCGTTGCTTGTATCATCCAACCTTCCTCTTCTATTGATGTACCGCTTCTCCCTTTCTGTGAGAGGTTCTTCTTCTTTTGATGACATAGATGTGATGTCTCATAGGTTGAGCCAAGATTATGCTCTGATACCACTGTAATATTATAAATTAGGAAAAACAAGAATATAGAACATAAAAATGGAAAATGCAGTTAAATATCAATACATCAATAGGATCAGATCATAGAGCCATTTTATTACACATTATAGCAGGAAAATGAGTACAAGATCTTGAGGAAAAATGCACTTAAGCTAGGCAAAACAAGCCTCAAATGACCTAGTACATAAATATGAAATGCTACTACTACATAAAATTTCGGAGGACATATGACTACGCAGTCCTATGGAGAATGATGACAGGGTAAAACTTAAAATACAAATAACTGCTAATATAATTCTTATAAAATTTCAGTATCAGAGATCTGGGCTTTCTAGCACCATTCCAAGACAAGCCAAAAGGGGTTTCTGGAAATACACAAAATGAAAGTTGTAGCCCTAGGGCTGAATAACGTGATGCAACTGGATAAATTTTGGAAGGTGGATTATATGATGCAAAAATGGCTGATACTCCTCCCTACTCATCCTATGAATGAAGGGGCTACTCCCCTCATTGATAAACAAACTCACAAACTTGGGCACTAATCCCTCCACTGCAACTGCCCTGCAAAATAACATAGTTTCTAAAGGAGACTTTGCTGCTGAAGATGGTTGAAGCTTGGCCTAATGTCAGATGGTGAAAAAATATAAAGGAACCTCTCAATATGTCCTCCGGATGGAGGGTTGCTCCCCTCATAGGAAAACAAGCTCCCAAACTTGGGTACTTGACGCTCCACTGCAACTGCCCTGGAAAATAACGCAATTCCTAAAGGAGATTACACTAATGATGATGGCTCAAGCTTGGCCTGATGCCAAATAGTGGAATGAATCTCAAAGTAACCTCTCCTGAGTGGGCACTCAAATTCCCCCGAGGATGAGGGTGGGATTTCTACTCGGAAACACCCTTGTGCTAAACCACACAGCAAACTCCACTAAACAACTGAGGCATGCAAAAAGTCATAAAAGACCAAACATAAACAATATTCAAAATTCCTTCTATGGCTGCCATCCCCTTACTTATATGCTTGGTGAGCTTCCTCACCCCTGGTCCCACTCATTAAATATGCTACTCTCATGCATACACTCATCCATCATAAATGTGTTGTCCTCTAATAACTCTCCACTACCTCCATGACAGCGTTGTTGATTTGGTAAAACTTGACCCCATCCACATGCTTTAGCCACTATTCACACCTAAGAGTGTTTTATTCACTTGATAAAATGATCCACATTCACATTAGAAGTGGTTGTATTCCTACTAAAGAGATTTATGGGTCTCTCTACCCTCTTATTCATCTATCTAAATGAAAAAAGAAAAAATTAATATTCCAACTAGCTGAAATCTAATTAGGAATATTACATCAGCAGGCACAGATAATTGGATATGTAGGACAGAATATTCTATGAATCTATGCAGTAGTGGATAGCAAGCAGGTAGATCATCAAACATCTATTATCGAGATGGAATGTAAACTTTGTGATCAACTTGTTTCTATTTTTATTGATCCTAGATTGAATTATAACTATATTAGTCTTGGTCTGGTAAATCAATGTTAGTTGAATAAAGAAGTGCATGTAGAATCTTGGTTGGTGTTGTTGGATACAGGGTCGAAGAAAAGAGTTCATCACTTGGTGAGATCTTGTGCATTTGAGCTTAATGGCATGCCTACATTAAAAAATCTAAATGTGCTTCCTTTGGGTTCATATATCATGTTTTTTGGCATGGACTGGTTGCTCATTCACAATAATAAGGGGGAAGGTGTTAGGTCCCTATAACACTTGTATATCCCTCTTATTGTTATTACTAGTGTAGCCCCCTTATTGTTATTGCTAGTGTATCCCCATGTTGTTATTATTATTACCATGTAGACCCCATATTGGTATTATTGTGCCACATAGAAGCACACTATTGTTATTTTTGTGCCCTCACATTATTATTGTTATGTAGACTCTGATTTTATTATGACCCTTTAGACTCTTATGTATACGAAGGAAGATTTTTCATTTGTATCATCCAAGAATTATTAATTTGTGCGATATAAAGGAGGTTTCCCCCTCGAATAGCTTATTTTTCAAGCCATTCATATATATATATATATATATATATTTTAAGAGTTGTTTGCATAAGATTTGGTATAATAGCTTTGGATTATAGTGTTTTGCTACATAATATAGGTCATTTTGGATTTTTCTCTATAAAAAAAATTCTATGAATATTTAGAAGCTGAAATTTTGATCATGTGCACTCGGAATATCTTTGACCTTCTTGTAAAAATTTCAGATCTTGTTACGTTACATTTTCTAAGATATGGTACGAATAATTAGGGTTTTTGCATGCTCCAGAATTCAGTCTCAAATAGTTTTCATAGGAAAAATGGTCATAACTTTCATCTCAAGAATAAGATTTGAATTCTTTAAAAATTGACTGAAATTCCACAAACTTTAGTTTTTCTTATATCAATTTCAGGGTTGAAGGTTGAAACAGTGATGCATGGCATCACGTACAAGTTCACTCTATTGAACCAATCCATAATTAGGTCATTTGGCATAACTTTATATTGAATAACACAATTGTTGGCTTCAGTGGTCCTGACCCAGGTTTGAATATATCACACAACCAACAAACTCTCCAACTACAAGCCCTTTCAGCAATGACCTGCTTGCGAAGATCAAACTCTCACCTGAAGCAATATGGGGGGTCTTGGAACCAGGTTTCCACACCCTGAGGAATAATTTAATGTAGTGGCCCTAAACAGACTTATAACGGAACTATAATAGACAATCGACAGATGGGCGCAACAACAGATCAATAAAACTACAGATCAATTCTTCGCAGATTTTCACAGAACACTTCAACATATATTTGTGCACAGTAAACAGATATAATTCAACTAGAACTATTCATAAACTGATTTTCATGCATAATACACTTTATTCATTCACGAATATGAAATTAACCATTAATAGAAGTAAATATACAATCACATAACAGATTCCAATCTCAAAGAAATTAATAGATAAATAACAGGAAATCACATAACAGTCGAGATTTTTCCAAAATAGAATTCTTTATTAAGAGATATAGTGGCTCCAATATAGTTAGTCCTTCAATACAACCTATCCTTCTGCGCACATAGCTAGTGGAGTCCACACACAACTAGGACTTAAGTCTCTGTGCACACAGCCAGTGGAGCCCAAACACAACTAGGACTTAGGTCTCCACACACACAGCCAGTACTTTCCTTTATACCTAAAAACCCAGACTTAGACCAAAATCCTTAAGAAATAACCATAATAGGACAACATATCTTAGATATCCTTTCATGACTTGACCTTTACATATTTATACTAACTTAGTGCGCAGATACCATGGTCTCAAACCATGCTAAGACTCATGAATTTCCCTTAGAACCAATTACATTGAATAAAAAACTTTTACCTGCCCCAAAGCCTCTTTGACTCTTTTGTGCAACATGCACAAAAAAATATAGACAAAAAATTACCAAAATTGTACCCCAGGGGACCCTACTCCAGCAAGCCCCCAACAGAAACGCGTGACTTGTCCCAAGTCATTCTGGGGTGATCTCCTTCATCTTCGCTATGAGTGCTTCAATAGAGCTCTTCAGGGCATGTTCTGAAACTTGCTCCAAAAATAGAAGAAAAGAGATATCAACGCCTTAGAAATAAGCCACTTCGAGGGGGCAACCTCCAATACATTACACGAATGAACAATTCTTGGATGATACAAATTACAAATCCTCCTTTCTCTATATAGGAGTCCATAGGGCCACAATGTAATCCTATCCGACCTAACAATAATAATTTAAGGGCACAATAATAACAATATGGGGGTTACAAGGGTACAATAATAACAATAAGGGGGTTACACTAACAACAATAAGGGACTATACTAGTAATATAGGGTCCTAACATGCCCCTCTCCTTCAAAAAAGTGTTGTCCTCAATGCTTGAGTAGCTCTGGGTGCTTCTGTATAAAATTCTCATCCTCCCATGTAGAATCTTCAGTGGGTAAGTTCTTCCACTTGATGAGATACTCTGAAATTGATCGATTCCGTAGTTGTCGAGTTCTTGTTTCCGTGACCGCTTGAGGTTCCAATATGATTTTTCCTTCCTCATCAAGTTCTGGCAATATTGTTTGAACTGGAAGATTTTCACCTATAACCTTCTTTAAGCATGAAACATGGAAAACTGGATGTACTCGCGAAGAAGCAGGAAGCTCCGATTTGTATGCCATAGTACCAATCTTTTGCAACACCTTGTAAGGACCATAGTACTTTGGCGATAATTTATTATCCTTCTTAGCTTGCTTGAGGGACATTTGTTTGTATGGTTGTAGCAGTAAAAATACCCAGTCTCCTACATCAAAACTTCTCTCGCTGCGATGTTGATCTGCCTGTTGTTTCATTCGATTTTGTGCCAAATTCAAGTTGTCCTTTAAGAGTTGAAGAACTTCTTGTTGATGCTCGATGTGATCTTCCACTGCTTGAACCTTCGAATTTTCTCTTAAATATGGTGTGATGGATGGTGGATGATATCCATAAAGTGCCATAAATGGGGTCATTTTTGCTGCAGTATGGAAGGAAGTGTTATACCACCATTCAGCGAGAGGTAACCACTTGACGCATTGTGTTTGTTTATCGGATACAAAACAACAAAGATATCCTTCCAAACATTTATTTACTATCTCAGTTTGACCATCAGATTGAGGATGATAAGATGAGCTATGAGCTAATTGAGTACCCAAACAAGAAAATAACTCCATCCAAAAATTTCCAGTAAAAATGGGATCTCTGTCACTCACAATAACCCTTAGGTTTCCATGTAGCTTTTGAATTGTGTCCATAAATGTAGTAGCAACTGTACTTGCTTTAAATGGATGAGATAATGCACAAAAGTGTGCATACTTGGTAAATCTATCAACTACCACCATGATGACACTCTTTCCTTCGGACTTAGGTAAACCTGTGATAAAATCCATTGAAATCTCCTCCCAACGTTGACTTGGAATGGATAAAGGTTGTAGAAGACCCGGGGTCTTAATTGTCTCAACTTTATTTTGCTGGAAAACCAAACATTCTGCCACAAACTTTTGAATGTCAGATTTAAGTCCATCCCAAAAAAATTCTTTCTTCACCTTGTGGTAAGTTTTTAAAAATCCTAAGTGTCCTCCTAAAGGAGAAGTGTGCAATTCAAAAAGAATCTTTTGTTTTAGTTGGGAATTCTTACAAAGATATAAGCGATCTTTGTACCATAAGGAATCATTTTTCCAACTAAATGTATCAGATGTACTAGGATCTTGCTGAAACTTTTGAATGAGTATCCGCACTTCTTCGTCCTTCTTCCATTCATCTCTTGCTTCGGTTATCCAATCTGGTTGGATAATAGAAATGGAAGAAAGCAATGCTTCCACCTCTTCATTCTTTCTTGAGAGTGCATCTGCAACAACATTTAGCTTCCCTTTTTGTAGATTATTTAAAATTAATAACCCAACATCTTTGTGACCCATTTTTTCTACTCTTCTGAAGATAGTCTTTGTTCCAAAAAGTGTTTAAGACTATCATGATCATTTTTTACCTTGAAGTGCCTTCCCATTAGGTAAGTTCTCCATTTCTTTAGTGCATGCAGTATTGCTAACATTTCCTTCTCATAAATAGGTTTCTGTAAATACTTTCCTTTGATTGGACGACTTTCAAAAGCAATGGGTCTTCCTTCTTGCATTAAAACAGTTCCAAATCCATTTCCTGAGGCATCACATTCCACAATAAAGGTTTTTGTGAAGTCTGGCGTAGCTAAGACCGGTGCTAGGCACATTTCCTCTTTAAGATGTTCAAAGGCCTTAGTTGCTTTAGGAGTCCATGAAAATGCATATTTCTTTAATAATGCTGCTAGAGGTGCTGCTATTCTCCCATAATTCTTAACAAACTTGCGATAATACCCTGTTAACCCAAGAAATCCTTGCAACTACTTTATGGTTGTGGGGACTTTCCATTCCTTGATGGCTTTAATTTTGTTAGGGTCTACCTTAACACCCTCGTGAGATACAATATGACCCGGATATTCCACCTCTTTTACTCCAAAGAAACATTTGGATGTTTTTGCATATAATTGTTTCTCTTGCAATAGTTTGAGCACCCTGTCAACATGTTGAACATGATCCTTTCGAGACCTGTTGTAGATTAGTATATCATCAAAAATTACTAGCACAAATTTTCTAAGGAAGGGTTTGAAAATGGAATTCATCAACCCTTGAAATGTAGAAGGTGCATTGGTAAGGCCAAAAGGCATGACCAAAAATCCATAATGACCCTCATGAGTTGGAAATGTAGTTTTCGAAATATCTTCAGTCTTCATTCTAATTTGATGATATCCTAAACGAAGATCCAACTTGGTAAAATAAATTGCTCCATGTAATTCATCCAATAATTCATCAATCACAGGAATGGGAAATTTATCTTTAATGGTGAGCTTATTGAGCTCCCTATAATTAGGACACATGCGCCATGATCCATCCTTCTTGTGTACCAATACTACAGGAGCAGAGAAAGAACTTTGACTAGGTTAAATTATACCCGCCTCTGAGATTTCTGCAATCATATGTTCAATTTCGCTCTTTTGGACATAAGGATATCTATAAGGCCTGATGTTTGGAGGAACACTTCCTGGAATCAAATTAATAGCATGATCATGATCATGAATAGGTGGGAGTCCTTTGGGAGTTTCAAAAACCTTGGAATGATTGTCCAAGACTTTTTGGAGATCTGCAGAAATAGATGATAATGAAGTTGGAACTTCTAGTGAGCATAATTGTGCAATTATGCCTCATTGTTCTTTCTTTAGAAGCTTTTTCATGACATTAGATCTTTTTATATTTCTCGGCTTCCCTGCAATACCCCGTAATTTGACTTCCTTTCCTTCTGAAAAAATTTTCAAGAAAAGTTCTTGAAAATTAAAAGCTACCGTCCCCAAAGATTGTAACCATCGTACTCCTAGTACAACATCAGCACCTCCCATAGGAATGGAAAGCATTGGACTATTCAATGCATATTCCCCCATGGTTAGCTTGATATTATGGCATTTTCCAGAGCAATTTATAGTTCCTCCATTTGCAGCCATCACTTGAAATTCTGGTGCTGGGTATAGGAAATAATTCAATTCCTTGGCTACCTTACAATGAATAAAATTATGGGTACTACCTTAATCAATCAACACTATTACCTTTTTCTTCTTGATATGTCCTTCTATCTTGAGAGTTTGAGGAGTGGTAATTCCTGCCAATGCATTACACGATATGTTCGGACTCATTTCTTCCTCTTCTTGGGTTGGTTCCTGGTGTATATCCTCTTCTTGTTCATTTTCTTCTTCCTCTTCACAATCTATGTAAAATAATTTCTTCTCAGCACACTTATGACCTTTAGTGTATTTTCTATCACAACTGTAGCAAAGCCCTTTTTCTCTTTTTTCTTCCAATTGTTGTGGTGTCAACCTTTTAGGTTGTTGAAATATAGGAGTAGCAACACTTCCCTCTTTATAGAAGCGAGTGGTAGGCTTCCTTGTCGCCATAATTTTACATTCAATTTTTCTTGCCAACCTGAATGCCTTCTCTAATGAATCAGGTTCCAAAACGCGAACTTCATATTGGATGTTATCCTTTAAAGTACCTATGAAGAGATCAATCATGTGTTCCTCTGGAATATCAGTTACCCTTATATTCAATTTTTGGAATTCCTCAATGTGCTCCCCCGCGAAACCCTTTTGTTTGAGATTTATCAATTGGCTAAAGAAGGTGTTGCTCTTTTTATCCTCATAATCTGCTATCATTTCCTCCGTAAAAATTGACCAAGTGACAATTTTTTTACGGGAGCAAAGCCATCAATACCATACAAATGTATTTTGTTCTAAATGCAAAGTTGCAATGCGTAACTTTTGTGTGTTTTGCACATTATTGAGATCGAAATATTGCTCCATCTGTAGTACCCATGTTACAGGATCCTTTCCATCAAACTTCCTCATATCCATTTTTGGAATATGGTGGTTCTTCCCGCCAACATTAGAGTTTATGAAATCACGATTAGAATTTATTTTTTTCTCATCATGAGTTTCCTCTACTATCTTTTCACCATTAGGAAACATTTGTTTTATCAAATTTGTCAAACCTTCCATGTCTACTTTTAGATCATTCTTCATGTTTTCAATTTTTTCATCGATCTTAGCTTCCATGTCATCCATCTTAGATTCCATACCATCTATCTTAGCTTCCCTACCATTCTTCAAACCATCCATCTTAGATTCCACGCCTTTATTCAAACCATCCATCTTAGATTCCATGCCTTTCTTCAAAACTTCCATGTCATTTTTTGTTGCTCTTTGGGAGAGCGAAATTTGTTGCACTTGCTCTTGTAAATTTGATATGTCATGTTGCCATTCTTCGTCTTCATGAGTCATAGTAGAGCCTTTTAAAGGCTTAATGGGTGTTGAATTATTTTTAGGGGCCATTTTATAATCTAATACTGATATATATTCTACAATATGCCCTTGGAATTAGTTCAACTTGATTCTTCAAACAAGACTTATGCAATTCGGGAAAAAAAATATACACACCTTTTACTTGCCTCTAGGGAGATCTATATTGAAATTGAATTATCTCTGTAATTGTAGATCCTAAAAATCTGAAATTTGGCCTTGTAGTATCCCTCTAAAGATTCTTTCAAATGCCACAGGTCTGACCTGATTTGGATTCATCAAGGAAAGGTTATGTCCAATCTCCCACAATGACCCAATTATGGACTAGTTCAGTAGAGCGAACTTGTACTACTTTCCACGTGTCATTGTTTCCTTATTTGGCTCTGAAATTGATAGAAAAGAAACTACAGTCCATTTTCTTGGGGCCAATTTTTACAGCATTCCAATCCGATGCTCAGAGAGAGAGTTATGAAGATTTTCCCACGATAACCTCTTTGAGATGAAATTCGGGAGCCTGAAAAAGACCTAACTTCCACAGATCATATCTCTGAAAATATTGTGAACCAAGCTCTAAAAATTTTCAACGATGTTCCTCGGGATTTCTGCTTCGCTCTCTAAAAATTTCAGATTCTGAAACTTTGTAGAAACAAAGTTATAGCGCAAATTACGCGATGACCTGTTTAGGTTAAACTCAGGAGCCTGCAAAAAGCCCTAACTTCCACAGATCATATCTCCAAAAATATTACGAACCAAGCTCTAAAAATTTTTGATGATGTTTCTCAAGATTGTGGCTTCGCACTATAGCAATTTCAGCTTCTGAACCTTCGTAGAAAAAAATTTATAGCAAAAATTCCACGATGAACTATTTGGAGCAGCGAAAACCCTAGAATCCAAAGCTCTGATACCAAATGTTGTGAAATCGGCTCCAAAAATAGAAGAAAATAGATATCAATGCTTTATAAATAAGTCACTTCGAGGGGGAAACCTCCAACACATTACATGAATGAACAATTCTTAGATGATACAAATTACAAAACCTCCTTTCTATATATAGGATTCCATGGGGCCACAATGTAATCCTAGTGGGAGAAACCACAATGTAATCCTAGCCGACCTAAAAATAATAATTTAAGGGCACAATAATAACAATATGGGGGTTACAAGGGTATAATAATAACAATAAGGGGGTTACACTAACAACAATAAGGGACTATACTAGTAATATAGGGACCTAACAGGGAAAGACCACTTTTACACTCTACGCAGAAACACCCTGCGCTTTATCCATAAGATTCATAGTTTTCATCCCTTCAGCTACTAGATTGATGTTGTGTTGTGTCTGATGAAGGCTCTTTGGGGCACCATCCAAATTCGGAGACAACTGCAGGGCTTTCTCAACCTATGGCTACATCCTTGCTTCCAAAAGCTACTCCTAGCGGCGCAGGTCTTCGATCTCTGTTTTAATTTCCTTTCCCCCATGAAGGTGAGCAAGTTGCTGCGCTATCACAAACGTAGGCACCACCATCCAAATGTCTGCAAATTTTTTTTCCTTCATGCACAATTCATTGCACAACTATTATACCATTGGGTCATTCGGAACCAAATTCAAAACACCCATGGCTTCATCTAATTATTAGTGGATATGATATATGTAGCTACCTCGGTCTCTGCGGCACGTTGTGCCCTAACCTCTAGTGACGTTTCCAGTTGTAGCTTCATATGTAATTCGGTAATTTTCTAGTCGAACTCAGCCTAGACAGACTGTAATTTGTTGTGCGATGCCTTAAGTGCAGCGGCCAATCCCTATAGTTTTTCTGTAGGCGTGGTTGAGGCAGGGACCTCTGGTAGGTCACCATAGACTTGTTCAATCTTTGCTTCTAGTGTGGCACGCCGAGCCTCAGCTACGTGGCATGCCTCCTCTGTTGTTTATTTTTTTTGCTGAAGAACTGTTGCTTGTTGTTGTGATTCATTCGTAGCGCAGTAGGCAGGGTATTCTCTGTATTGTAACTCATCCACAATCATACTGTGGATCATGTGGAGCTTCCTGACTGGTAGCATATCCATATCAACGTTGTTTTCTCCATAGGCTCTAAGTGTCATGGGCATAGTCGGCAACTCTACTCTGATGGCAGGTGCGGGGATCTAGAGGAGGCGACTATCCTCGGTATATGACAACACCATGTTGATTGGATGCACGCTCAAGTAGACTCACTTGAATTTGGCTCAATTGTACTCCCAGCTTTTGAATCCCTGTATGGATTCCTTCGAGCACAACTTTGTACTGTGCCTCCATATATGTCCAGATTTCTTCTATTGTGGCTATCACTGCATTTGCAATCTCATTAAAATCATCCTTGGTCAGTGTGACATCCTCGGTGCCAGCTACTTTGCACCCTTGTCTCTTTTTCCGTCGACCTCCCACGGCCTTAGAGTCATGCTTAGTTCCCTTGGAGGTTTGAGCCCCAGTTTCCTCAGCACCTTGACCATTCTTTTCAGGTTCTGGCTCTTTCCATAAGTCAATTGTTTCGCGGGTTGTGGTCGGCGTAGGCTCTGCTTCATTCCTTCTGTTGTGCACCTGTTATGGTTCTTGGCTTCGCCAAAGTCTTCATAAATGACAATGATACACCGCTAGTGGTGTGTGGCTCCATCTAATCAGGCAGCCACTCTGTCGTGATGCCCACTAGGTCAGCCTCAATGACAAGTATGGGAAATCATACTATATGCCTTCTACAACGCCCTTTCTGTGGATATGTACATTATGAAGTGTCACCTTGAAATCTGTGACCAATTTTTATTTCTCATACATCATTGCGAACAACCTTGGCTTCGACTGAATTTCTTGACATAGTGCAGAGTCAAAGAGAACCCAGAAGATCTTGTTTTCTATGACTCTTGCTAGAATCTTGGAGTTCCACAACGTTGTGTAGTGCATGGATTCACACATTTCTAGTTCAATTTCATGGAACTGTGTTTCTTCTAGCATCTTCTAACCGATGAGTGTGATGAGGAGGATCAGCCAGGCGTAATAGAAGTGTTTCCCCTCCTCCTGCGCCTCACGCACATTTTTTAGAAACTCAGTGCATAAATATTGTGCATGGTTGTATTGCACACCCTTCTCACACTACGCGACAAGCGTAATAACATGTGCTAGGACACCCTTCGGCCTTCACTTCCTCATCATTTTAAGGGAAAGAAAAATTATTCCAAATTGGACTACAGGGTCACTGATTTTGCTGACAACAAAACCTTAGGTGTGGCGCGACACCTTGTAATATTTATTTACTTTGTCACCGACATTCTTCTCTTGACCTTTCTCACTAAATGTTGCCACGGGGTCTGTACCCTGGTTAGGAAAGTAGGTGATCTGATGGAACAACGTGACAATGATTGGTATGCACTCCCCGAGCCATAAATAATCGTCATGAATCAATGCGAGCAATTGTCACACATAGATATCATTGATCGGGTTGCGCCCGAAGTGTGGGATCTGCAACAGATTTAGCAACCTGGATTTACGAAAGCCCAACACCTATGGAATTGGCTCAACCTTGATGACGCCATCATCATAAAGGATTTTGTCTAAATACATGTTAGGCGTGAGCTCTGGAAATATTTCTTGATCGGCGAGGTCCCAATCCTCCTTTTTAAGAAGTGGAATTTTAGCGAACATGTCACCCTCAACTAGTACGTTATCTGGTAGAAAATGCATGTTAATATAGGAACACACTTTTTCAAGGTCATTTGGGATATTCACCAAAGCTTTGTGTGGTGCAACATAGGTAAGGAACCATGAGATAGGATTATCAATCTCTACCACTTCTTCTTCCTCCTTTATTGTCTTAGGAAACTCCGCCATAGGATTCTTTTGGTGCTCTACCACAGTGGAGCATGACTTAGGGGTCTTCTCACAAGGTGACTTTCGGGACCCTGAGGTCTTTCCCTTCTTGGTTTGGTTTGGTGCAAGGGTCTTGGCAGCCTATTCAGTGGGTTCCTCTCCTGGCTTGGTAGCAGTCATGTTGGGCAGTATTAAGTGACCTAAACCTCGACTTCAGACAAACTTCAAAAATTAGGGGGCTCAACTCGCAAAAATCATACAGAAAACAAAGGGAACTATTGTGACCCCTTCGATCATATTTATAGCTTAGGCACATCTTAAATGGTTTCTTGTGCATTAATGTAGCTCCATAAATGATAAATGGCTCCAAATCTGACATAATCTCCTCATTAAATGCATCTTATATGCTCCTCCAAACGGTAAGATTATTGTCTTGTCCAGATTTACTGTTCCAACGGCTATATTCTGGCACCTTTGCAACCCAGTCAACCTTCGCACACAACTATCACACGCACATCGCATATGTTTGTGCACCCACCATCCACTCAATGCAGAGTTGTATCTCCGCCATATAGTCATTTGGTGTGTGCAGGGAGAGGGTCATCCCTGTAAGGCTTCAATTGGCTTCCATTAACATACCTAGGAATATTTTCTCCGCTCAATGTGGCTAGGCACGTCACACCTCCATCATTGATCTCCTTAACAACATATGGTCCTAGCTAATGCATCTTGAACTTCCCTAGGTGGTGTGCAAACTTGGTTTCGTACAACAAGACAAAAAATTCTTCCTTAAATACCTTCTGTCGATTGTGCCTATCATCCCAAGCCTTTTCATGTGCCTTCTGCACTTGCTGATGAAAACCTATAATAAAGTGATCCTTTTCTAACTCAACCAATTGCGACAACCATTCTTCCATAATATCTTGCTATGCCATATTTGTGAATACTGCAATGCATAGACTTGGAACAATGTAATCCATTGGCATAGAAGCTTCTTTCCCATAAACCATCTTGAACGGTGTCTTTCTTGTCAAATTCTTGCATGTGGTCCTATATGCCTAGAGAACTACAGGTATGCACACATCCTAATCATTCTGGTTAGCATTGAAAACCTTAGTGAGCACAGTATCCAATATCTTATTGAAAGCTTCCACCGCACCATTCACCTGTGGGTGATATGGAGTACTCTTCTGATGATGAATCTAGAATTCTTTTGTCAGGGCTTCAATATTTTCATTCACAAAGTGTGTACCTCAATCACTCATAAAAATCTTAGCGCATCCAAACCAAGTCAATATGTTCTCAAAATTTAAGTGCACAATTGTATCCACACTAAAATCCTTCACCGGCTTAGCTTCAACCCATCTAGTCACATAATCTGTTGCAGTGATTATGTAATGCCCACCTGTCTTCTTTCCTGGAGGGTCAATAGGTCCAACAAAATCAATGACCCATTTTTCAAAAGCTTGCAATGCCATATGTCGGTGCAAGGGCATATCATATGTGTGTGATGGTTTTCCTACCTTTTGGCATACATCACATGTGTGGCAATACGCATATGCATCATTGTCTAGTGTGGGACACCATAAACCAACTCGTAGGATCTTCTGCGTGGTTGCTTTCCCTGCATAGTGACCTCTGACAAAACCTCCATGATCTTTAGCTAAGATTTCTCATCTCTCAAATTCTAATACATATCTGCTCAAAATTTCATTAGCACCTATCTTGTACAGCTGATGGAAAATTAAGGTAAAGTTAGTTGCACGTGCAACCACCTCTTTCTTCTCTTGCAATGTACACTTCTCAAGCGCATGTCTAGTAGTCAAGAAATGAATGATATCAGAAAAATTATCATCAACCATCTTTATAGAAAATAACTGCATATTTGGTAACCCATCTTCAAACTATTCAACTCTTCTCCATTTTTAATGCGTGAGAGATGATCTATTCCATCATTTAGTCGCCCAGGTTTCAGAATAACTTCAAAATCATACTCCTCAAACAACAGCAACCACTTGCATATATTCCCCCTGAACATAGGCTTATTGACCAGGTGCTTCAAAGTAGAGTGGTCAGTAAACATCTTGAAGTGGCCTCCTAATGGATAGTAGCGGAATTTCTTCATTGCATAAACCATAGCCAATCCTTCTCTCCCCGTAGTTGAAGAATTACGCTCCATGCTTGAAAGCTTCCTACTTGCAAATGCAATAGGGTGATCAATCTCCCTAGCTCCTAGATGTGCTAAAATAGTTCTAAGCGCAATGCAGGAGGTAGCAACATGTACATGGAACACCTTTGACGAATATGGAAAGACCAATATGGGAAAGGTGACCATCTTCTCCTTCAACAATTTAAAACTCTTTTGACATTCTTCATCCCAATAGAATGACACGTCCTTCTTGAGAAATTTCTCCATAGGTGTAGTGATCAACACATCTCCTTTGATGAACTTCCGATAATATCTAGTATGCCCCAAAATTGAGCATAGTTGTTTGAAATTTTTCAGTAACTTCTAAATTAATAGTCACCGCGATCTTTGTGGGATCCACCATCAATCCTTTCCGACAAACAATATGACCTAGCAATATCCTAAATGGCACACAAAATATGAACTTCTTCAAATTAAGTGAGCTTTGATACTTCCTAGAAGTATCCAGCATTACGTGCAGACTCGATACATGCTTCTTCAACAACCCAAAGACAGTCCAATCATCAAAGTAGACTTCTAAGAACATGTGGATGTTTTCCTTGAAAGCAGCAACTATGACGCGCAAGAATATAGCAGGCACATTCTGCAACCCAAATGGCATGACTATATACTGAAAGCATCCCCATTCTGTTGCAAACATTAGGGGAATTTTGAGGTCTAAAATGGGCCTCCTAAAAAAATTATAAAATAATAGTGGAAAAAATCAATTAAGATTTGATGACATCATCAAATTTTAGAGGGAAAAAAGAAAAAACTACTTTTTCAACTTGTATTTTCAACTTATCTCCCAAATTTTTTACTCAAATTTTGAGTGGGAGTACTTGTTGGATGAAAAATTTAATTCCTCATCCAAGGAGTACCCATGTTGCATACTTTCGATGGAACCTGCTACATGATAAATGAGAAATACATGAAAAGCGTGATTGCAATCACGTTTTTTCATGTATTTCTCATTTTTCACATAGTAGGGTCCATCGAAAGTATGCAACATGGGTACTCCTTGGATGAGGAATTAAATTTTGCATCCAACGAGTACTCCCGCTCAAAATTTGAGTAAAAACTATGGGAGATAAGTTGAAAATATGAGTTGAAAAAGCAGTTTTATTATTTTATTATTTTTTAATATTTTCACCCTTTTACTTAAAAAATGGTGAATCATCCCCCATGGTTGACATCATCATCTTGAATCCTATTGGTTCTTATAAATTTTATTTTGGTTGTACATTTTTCTTAGGAGGCCCATTTTAGACCTCAAAATTCCCCTAATGGGTTTTCTTACTCCTATCTTCTGAGGAAATCATGATCTGATGATATCCTGATAACCCATTTGTAAATGAATAAGCCTATTGTCCTCCTACATTATCAAGGATCTCATTATAAAATGGGGTCAGGAACAAATCATGTACGCATGAATCATTTAATTTGTGCAGGTCCACGCAACTCCTTATTTTTCCTTTAGTCTTATTATCCTGTACCACCATGGACTCACCCAATTTGACTCCACCACTAGCTCTATAATACCTGCAGCAACCATTTTATCCAAGTCTTGCATAACTTTATGCTTATATTTTGGATTCAATCTAAATGGGCACTACTTCACATGTCGTGCATCCGATTTCCAAGTGCTCTTCATGACCCGCAGATCTCCTATTTTCCCTTTCAAATCTGATAAATTTGTAGGAAATAGGTCCTAATACTTAGTCAAAAATGCAGTGACCTTTCCCACCATATCATCGTCCCAGTAATCTTTGATCTTGACCAGTTTCAGATGTTTTTCAAAACCAATGTTCATTTGTAAAATCTTCAAAGGATTAGCGACATCTAGTGACTGAATTGAAGGACCAACAACTGCGCGTTGTCCTTCAAATTCACAGATTGTGATATTCCTTGGATTTTCTTCATTTTCTTCAACGTTCAAATTTCTGCAATTTACAATATCCCTCATATGTGCATCCCATGTTGGCGAAGCGCGCTCTACCTTCGGCTTTGTCATATCAAGGATGACCTCTTAAATACCTTGCAAAAACTTACCCAATCAATCAGACCCACTTTCAAAGTTGAAGGTTAAAATGAAACTCTTAGTTAGTACAATCCATTCATTGGTCCCTCGACACAGCTCAATTTCCAGGCACCAATCAGTAGGCACCTTCCCCAAAGTATGGATGAACATGTACACCCATTATGGTCTTAGCTTTGCGCCCCATACTTGAGTCCATTTAGCAAGATGTCTATGTGGATCACTTTTTCCGGAATAGGGCTCTTCCTTTATGGTAGTTGGGCACTCATATCACAGTCTCATCATTCAGGGGCATTCTTCCTAGTTACCCAAGTTTCCTTTATGAGACTCCCACCAACATGTTGGGGTAGAGAACAACACGATATCTAGTGCATGGAATCTATGTGCTTCTGGAACAGTCCTTTCAATTTCTCCTAAAAACATGTTTACATTACTTAAACTAGCATAATATGGTAATTCGTGTACCTCTGATGATATGCAACAAAGGGATATTGTTACTTAGTTGCAGCGCAGAGTAGATACTTCATGTAGCTGGTTCTGCTATTTTTCTAGTTCTTCATCTGAATCTGAGAAGCAGGAACTATATTTTTCCCAAGTAAAACATTCGTCAGTTTTCGGTTTAATCCAATCATCATCGCACGCAGTCATCTTATAGATATGGTCAACATCATCATCCATGCACACCGGTTCTATATATCTTGCACCTTCTATAGGATCTAGAGAAACTACAACTCTGGTTTTATTATTCTCAAATATCATACTTCACCTCTTAATATTAATGATATCCATCCATATCAATAGCCCAATATAAACCAAACAACATAGGATAAGGATCAATATCATCCACAATTTGTATGACTTTGAAATCTTCAAGCACCTTTACTCCTTCAATATCTACTACCACTCCAACTTAGGCTCTCCCATGCACTACCAAGTTTGCTAAGGTAAGACATTTACATCAGATCCTAGATCCAGAATTTCCTGATCCATCTCGTAGGCACCAATCTGAGAATTCAAATGCTTCTCTCATCTGGTTCTTATAAATCTTGTTGACAACTCTATGTTCCATCTGGGGTTGTTCTTTTTCTGTGCAATTTTCTATTAATGCTTGAATATTATCCACTACCTTTTTATTGTGAAATATATTGATACAAGCCTATAAAAATGGCTTTATTTCCTCATCTACTCCAACCACATCCATAGGTTTACTTGATGTTGATGTGCTTGCTTCTGCAAACCCATTCTTTGCTTCTACAAAAGTGTCTTTTTCATGTTGTAAATTGAATCCATCCTTTTTCTCGGGTGCTTTTTGGATCCAAAGATCAGCATCTGGTTTCTTTCCTTTGTCCTCTCTATTGGTTGCATCACTAGTAGTGACAACATTCATGCTGGGATCTTCTTCGTGCAACTCCACCCTGACCATATGAATATTTTGCATTAGATTCTTTGTTTTCTTTTCATGCAATCAAAATAGGACAATCTTCAATTACTTGATCAAACTACCTACAATACCTGCAATACTATCGTGATGGATTTGAACAGTCACGTGCATAATGCCCAACATCTCCACAATTGTAGCAGATGATTTGTCCCTTTCCTCAACCAGCTCCTCCTCTTCCTCGTCCTCTAGTCTGGAATCCACCATGCCAAGATGGGGAGGCTGGTGAGGTCGGTTCAACATGAATTCTATATAGCTCAACTTTGTCAATCATTAAATCAAAACTTTTACAATGTTGTTCATCATGTCCCAGTGACGAGAAGAATTTACAAAAAAAGCTACTTTAGCTCAGGCATGTATTTTCCAATTCGCGGACAATAATCAGTCGCATGCAAACCCATAGCCTGACAAATTTCACACCATACTGTAGGTGTCCCACTCTGATCCAGGTGGATATTGGTGGCCACCCTCCTATTCCACTTGGGGCCCCACCATTGTCTCTTTCAGTTTTTTTACAACTTAATATTTTTAATAGTTTTTCGGGTCTTGAACTTCCATAGCCATTTTGAAGCCCCAAACGAAGATAGTATGCTGAAGTTACGTCCCCGGGAAGTTGAAACACCAATTTACCCAAACTGGGCCCATATTTTTGGCGCTTCATCTCCTAGGGTTAGGTTTTTGGACGTTTAGAGTTCTCCATTATTTCTCCATAATAAATTGGCCCTTGAGCCTCATTGTAACACAATTCAGAGGTTTGTTGTCACCACATCTCTTCTCAGAGATTCGCTACCAGCACCCTAGCTATTTTATTTCCATCATGGTTGTAAGCATATTTCTGTGATTTGATATTAATGAAATGAAGCCTTATTTCTGTTGTATTTCTATGTTTATGGTTATTTCTATATTCTTTTGTGTTCCTGCATAAATCCAGATTAGTGGTATCAGAGAGGTCTGTTTTTCTCGATCCTTCTTTGCATGTCCCCAATGAGGTCAGGGTATAAGGAGTTAGGGCTCGATCTAGTGGAACCTTTGCAAGATCAGCCTCACAAACCCCGACGGACGCCCATGGGGGATGAAAAGAAAGATGAGGGAGTAGGAGATCCTATCAAAATATTTCTCGAAGAGGCCCTCGAAAAACAAAGGAATGCGATGATGGATAACTTTGCCCAAATACTTCAACGACTACCCAGCAGCGGCACATCTGCATCCAGCAGCCACTCTGGAGGCGCGACTCCCTTTAAGGTACAAGTAAACTTTGACATTCCCATATTTGAGGGTAAAATAGATGCAGATGTTGTAGATAGATGGTTGAATCTATTAGAAGGATATTTCTCGGTTCATGACTTTTCCAACCAGGATAAGATTATTTTTGCACTCCTCAAAGCTACCCCCCATGTCAAGGACTGGTGGGAAACCTACTGTGAGAAAACAGATGAGACAGAACCCTCTCTATTCTTAGCCATTCCCACTTGGAATTATTTCCGAGATGCCATCAAGGAACAATACTATCTCGTGGGGAGCTATGAGGACAAGTACATACAATGGACCATGCTACGACAACAAAGGGATCAAGATGTGCATGAGCTAACGAATCTGTTCCATACCTTGCACACAAAGTTGGGTATCAAAGATTCAGAGAAACATTTGGTGCTAAAGTATCGCGGTTGTCTACACAGATACATTCAGGAGGAAATGCAGTTTCTCGACATCTCCTCACTTGGTACGGCATACCGGTATGTTGCCAATATTGAGCAGAAATTCAAACAAAAGAAGCGAGACTTTGGATCTGCGAATCAAAAGCAAGGGAAAGGTGCCCCTAAACCATAGAACAAAGGAAAAATCCAAGGCATGATGGCCCAAGACAACCTGCCAAAGACACAAGCAAAGAACAACACTGCGAAGCCAAAGAAGGACACGGGAAAGTGGTGTGAGTTCCATAAGAGCTCCACTCACAACACAAGTGAGTGTTGGGACAAGAAGTTGCTGGTGGCCAAGATGAGGGCTTTTGAATCAGATGCATGCTCCGAATCTGAATCAGCACCTGAGAAGGTGATTGAAAAAGGGAAGCAGATTATTAATGTGGATCCCAACACCACTATTGCCACTACGAAGATCCAGAAGGAGGAACCAGAAGATCCAGAGGAGGCAGAGTGTCTCTTCCACTCCCAGATGTGGGTAAAGGGCTCCCCTCTATGGTTCATTGTCGACAATGGGAGCCAAAAGAACCTCATTTCGGCATATGTCATGAAGCATTTGGGCTTGCCGACCATAGGGCACCTACAACCATACACCAACGGGTGGCTTCACCAAGGACGGGATCTCCGCATCAGCCAGCAGTGCCGCCTTCCCTATAGCATCAAGCCCTTCATGGATGAGGTATTGTGTGACATTGCTCCTATTGATGCTTCTGATTTATTATTAGGCCAACCATACTTATGGAAGCGACATGTTGTGTATGAGTCCTGGCCTCGTGTTGTTATTGTTACTTTGGGAAATAAACTATACAGGATACCAGAGTTACCACCGCCTCCCACTATCTCTTTGGTTATTGCAAAACAATGTAGTAAGCTCATTTCTCAAACCAGGAAATTTTTTTTCCTGATGATTCGCCCCTAGAGAAAGAAGAAGACTGTGGCCACAACCTCCAGACATGGCTCCTCTGCAAGACAACAACAAATGGACAAGGTTGTGGAGGAGTACGGGGACATCTTCACCTCACCCACAAGGGTGCCTCTACAGTGTCAGGTCAAGCACCCCTTTGATCTAAACCCAGGTGCATCGCTACCCAATGGACCGATCTATAGGTGCTTTGTTCTGGAGAATGATGAAAGCAAGAGGCAGATTTAGGAGCTGCTGCAGAAAGGTCACATCCGACCAAGTTCATCGCCCTGTGGGAGCCCAATCGTGTTGGTACAGAAGAAGGATGGGACTTGGAGACTCTGTATTAATTATCAGGCGCTAAACAAGATCACTGTCTGGAATAGGTATCCGATCCCATGGATTGATGACCTTCTGGACCAACTCAAAGGAGAAAAATATTTCAGCAAGATCGACTTGAAATCTGGGTATCACCAGGTACCAATCGAACCCTCTGAAGTGTGGAAGACTACCTTCAAAGCCAAGGAGGGCCTTTTCAAATGGCTCATCATGCCTATCGGATTGACAAATTCTCCTGCAACCTTCATGAGGTTGATGGATGACATCTTGCGTCCATTCACCAACTCATTTGTAGTGGTATACTTGGATGACATTCTGATCTTCAGCCAGACTTGGGAAGAGCACCTCCACCACATCCGAGAAGTCCTGCAAACACTGCGGCAACACAAGTTGTGTGCCAATTTGGAGAAGTGCTCTTTTGGCATGACCCAAGTTAAATATCTGGGATACATTATTGATGAAAGGGGGGTGCATGTGGATCCAACCAAGATCCAAGTAATTCGGGATTGACCAGCCCCAACCACCCTAAAAGAGCTTCACAACTTTCTGGGTCTTTCTAATTTCTACCTCAGGTTTGTGTTGGTATTCTCTCATATCACTTGGCCGTTGAGTCAAGTCACCAAGGGAGGAGTGAAAGAAAAATTTTGTTGGTCAGAATCTCAACAGAAGGCGTTCATAGAATTGAAACATCGCCTCTTTTCTGCCCCAGTGCTCACATTACCAAACTTGCAACAACCATTTGAGATCAATACAGATGCCTCTGACTATGATATTGGGGCAGTTCTTACTCAACAGGGGCATCCAGTGGCATATCACAGTGAGACATTGTCCGACACAATTTGAAAGTATCCCACTTATGACAAAGAAATGTATTCCATTGTGTAGGCTTGTCGACAATGGAAGAATTACATTTTAGGGAAGGAGACAATCATCCACATAGACCACCGACCCCTGCATTTCATACAGACACAAGGGAAGTTGTAGAACAATCACCATCAGAAGTGGTCCACATATCTGCAACAATTTCATTTGAACAACAAGTACAAGAAGGGTAGCACCAATAATGTTGCAGACTGCCTCAGCCGACCACCGGTCGTGGCGATAACCACCGTTCTCAACTCTTGTGGGTATGAGACTTTTGATTGGCCGCTTCTCTACAAGAGCGATCCAGAATTCAGCAACACATACAAGGCACTCTTGGGGGGTATGCAAGTTCCAAATTTTCTCCTCCAAGATGCGCTACTATGTCACCTGGGACACCTTTGTGTTCCTTCAAGCGAATGTCCCAAGATGATATGGGAAGTGCACTACAGTCGAGTCGCTGGGCATTTTGGGGTCAAGAAAATAGTGGCAGTACTGTAGAAGTATTTCTATTGGTTGAACCTTCGACAGGATGTCAGGAAGTACATCAGATCCTGCACTGCTTGCGCCATTGCCAAACTGACCATCAAGAAGCAAGGGCTCTATAATCCACTACCTACCCCTAGTCGACCTTGGGAATCCATCTCCATGGATTACATGTCAGGCCTACCTTCTACTAAGCATGGAAATGACTGTGTTTTCATGGTTGTCGACAAATTCTCAAAAATGTTCATTATGGCGACCTGCAAGAAGAACATCACAGTAGAAGCCACTGCTAAACTCTTCTTTGAATGAGTGTGGGTGCACTTTGGGATCCCACAATCTATCATATCAGATCGTGACAGCAGGTTCCTCAGCACATTTTGGTCTAGCCTCTGGCAATGTGGACACCAAGCTCACCAAGTCCACAGCTTTCCATCCCCAAACTGATGGCCAGACAGAGGTCGTCAATAGGATGATTGTACACATTCTGTGCATGTACAATTCAAAGCATCCATGCACATGGGATGAGAGCCTTCCCTATGTACAACACAGTTATAACCGGGCTCTCCACAACTCAACCGGCCACAGCCCCTTTCAGGTGGGCTTGGGATTCCAGCCACTATGTCCCATTGACGTAGCCATGCCATTTGCAGCTACTCAGGCCGATTCAGCTTATGTCCAGTCTGAAGTTGACAAAGCAAACAACTTCATCGAGCACATTCAGCACATTCGCCAACAGGTTCATGACATATTGGACAGAGCCAATGCTAAGTACAAGCAACAACATGATCAACATCGAGTACCACACAAATTCCAGGTGGGAAAAAAAGTGTGGCTACATTTGCAGAAGGAGCGCCTCACTGGACCCCACTGCAAGATTCGCTCACTCTGATATGGGCCATACACCATCACCAATGTTGTAGGGAACAATGCCTTCGAGCTCAGTATTCCACCATTCCTTGGTCTACACCCAGTATTCAATGTAGACCGCCTTCATCCCTACTTCCCACCTCTATTGGACACCTCTGACATTGCAGAAGAACTCACACCAAAAAAGTTAAACCCAAACTGCATGGAACAGGCCACCACAGACTGTATCATGGACATGCAAATCAAGAACACTCACTGACAAAAGATCCAACTGTATCGACTTGTCAAAGCTGGCCAACTCCTGCACCAAGGCAAGTGGTTCACCAGGGACCAAGTTCAATAGAAGTTTCTTCATCTCATGGAGGAACTCAATGCAATGGGGACCATTGCTTCCTAAGGGGGGAGGAATGATCCAGGTGGATATTGGTGGCCACCCGCCTATTCCACTTGGGGCCCCACCATTGTCTCTTTCAGTTTTTTTCACAACTTACTATTTTTAGTAATTTTTCTGGTCCTGAACTTCCAGAGCCGTTTTGAAGCCCCAAATGGATATAGTATGCTGAAGTTACGTCTCTAGGAAGTTGAAACACCAATTTACCCAAACGGGGCCCATAGTTTTGGCGCTTCATCTGCTAGGGTTAGGTTTTTGGACGTTTAGAGTTCTCCATTGTTTCTCCATAATAATAGGCCCTCGAGCCTCATTGTAACACAATTCAAAGTTCTGTAGTCACCACATCTCTTCTCAGAGATTCGCTACCAGCACCCTAGCTATTTTATTTCCATCATGGTTGTAAGCATATTTCTATGATTTGATATTAATGAAATGAAGCCTTATTTCCGTTGTATTTCTATGTTTATGGTTGTTTTCGTATTCTTTTGTGCTCCCGCATAAATCCGGATTACACTCGTTCCAACCATGCTCTTCAGCAGGCTTGGTCCTCTAGCTTGCAGATAATCATTGAACACAAGGCATTGATCATAATGATTCCCTACAACTTTAGATCGTATGCACCATACATCTACACACACCTCCTTTCCCTTATCTTTATGAAAATTTTTAATTTACAAATGCATTGCTTCTGACTGACTCTGAATCTGATGAGTTCTGATCAGAGTGGGTACCGATGCAACATCTAGTTTCATTGCAATTTCTACTGCCTCGACCTGCATGACAACATTTTTTTGACTCAAGGGTTGGCGCAGATGTGGGAGAAGCATAGAAATAAACCATTCCTTGTGTTGGGTATCACCAATGGTGAATCCACCGTCTCTAATAGTGTGCTTCAATATTTGGTCTACATCCCATACAGATTCATTCAACTCTTGACAAATCTCTTTTAAATCACTAAGACATTGTGAAAATGACTTCAGTTTCTTAAATTATTATTTTAGTGCAACCTTAAAATCATCAATAGTGGCACTAAGATTCATTGATGCATACCTTATATACCAGTCCAGTGCGTGATCTTGAAAATCAGTGGATAACTGCGCTTTCTTAACATCATTATTGTTTACCTTCTATGCTCTCCAGTATCACTCCACCGGATCTCCGAGGCTGAGAAGAGACCAGCAAAGGTAACTATAGACCAAGCTCTCACCAATTAGCTATCCCTACTAGGCAGGAGAGGTCTCTCTCCAAGGGATCACAGCTAATAGGACTAGATCAATCAGGTTTTAGGCTAGGTATAGTAGCACAGGGGTTTTGATTGGTTGATTTGGGTGATGGATGAGTGAATTAGGTCAAAAAGGTAACTAGGTCAAGGAAAATAAGGTCACAATTAAAATCATCTAATGGGGAAAGTTAGGTAAGCACTCTAACACTTTAGGGTTTTAGGGTGAGATGGATGAGAATGGTGAGGTGCTAAAAATATCATGACAATACATGAATTCTTTTTAAATTGAAGAAATGAAACAAATTATGGTGATTCTCCCAAAATAGAGCATAAAGATGTATTATGCTTATAAAACTTGAGAATCAAACATATCATAGAACTTGAATGAACATGGAAATTAAAAAAAATCATACATATGAAATTGAAGAAGAAACTATGCCAAAGTACAGTACCACATGAATCCCAAAAGAATAGTTGCAACTCATTCAATATATTCCTGCCAAAATCTGAATACACTAGTGTCTCTAATCAATACAATAGCATCCAACCTATGAAATGAGTCAATAAATGAACTATATAGGCATGAAAAAAATTCTCCCAACCTCAGGGGTCGAATCCCTGAGTTGTGGAGCTGATCCACAAAAGTCTGAACTGCAAACCTAGAGTGTAGGGAGGTCAAACTGACTCATACCTAACTTTTGTGAAACTGATTCATCAATCCTATCAAATATTTTTACCTAATGTATTTACCCCTAGGTAACTTAAAAACATCATTATTACATTTACATCCATTAATTACATTGGTAAAAACAGGATTTTTCCATGGTGAAACTGAGAAAACTAGAAAAAATCAAGAAAAACAGAGAAAGGTCACGAGCGCAGCGCTAGTGTCAAGAGCGCAACGCCAACTTCAGCTCAACTTTTGAAGTTTTTTTTGATGTCCAAATTGAGCTCAGGATATCTCATTGTAAATCTCATCCTATTTAGTTTCCAAAAAAGATAATATTTGACCCTCAAAAAAGTCAATCTCCCACGATTGGTCAGGAGTCCAACGCCTAGCTGAAAAAGAGGGCAGAAACATGATTTTTTGTGTGTTTTTTGACCTTTTCACCTGCCATTTTGCCAAAATTTTCTTAGAAGTGCCTACCCTGACTGTATTTGGAATTCTCAATCCAATGGAACCTTCATTTTTTCATTTGGAGCCTCCTAGAAGAAGTGTTAAACTGCCAAAAGTTGCAAAAAATCCAAAAAAAATCAAAACTTGCTCAAAATTTCTCCAAAATTGTGTTGTGGAAGCCTGATGAAGGGTGCTAAGCAATGAGGGATGCCTCAGAAATTATTTCAAGCTTGTCTCCTTCCTTTTTTATTGTCTAGGGTTTGCTTATGATTCTCCTGCAATTGCTTGAGTTTAATGCTACAGACCTTGTTTCTTGTGATGTACCTGTTAGAAAAGTTTTTGAGCATCTTGTTGTCCTTTTTTTCCTTGTGGAGGAGTTTTTCAAGATGGATTTTGACCCTATCAAGCCATGTCTCTCTATCATCTTAAACCTTCTTTCCAATCCTCTCCTCAAAAGTGAGTTTTTCATCCTCATTCATTTGTTGTTGTCAAGCCCTCTTAAAACCCCTTGTCTTTGGTCTTCTTCTACTGCTTTGGATGTCATCATGGTCCGGGTCATCAAGTGGGATCATGGATTTACCTCTCTCTTTTTTTAGTAGATCTAGCTCTATAATAAATTTCTTATCCTTCAGCTACTTATTATCTTACTCAAGAAATTAAGTTACAAATTGAGCTCTATCCAAATTAGTTTGAAGCTCTCTAATTTGGGCTTCCTTCTCTTTGAAAATCAAACTTGAGGCCTCATGATCATCCTAGTAATCCAGGTCAACTAGGTCAAAATATTTTTCCTCATCATGAGGTTCATCATCCTCTTGCATGACTTCTTCATGCACAACTACCTCTTCCTGATTTTTCTTTCCCTTTTGTACCTTCTTTGCTGATGAAGAAGGCAAGGTCCCTCCCACAATATGTGGGGAAAACACATGCCTATGCCCCCTCCGATATGTTTTATCCAATGTGTCTTTCTCAGCCTCTTTGGTCTTTGTAGGCTCTTTGACCACAACTCTATTGGATGACCCAATATGACTTTGAAATACTGATGATGGTGATGATATGGGTCTAGTAGGCTAAGCTGATGGAGGAATAGAGGCAGAGGGATGATATGAAGGAGGGATGTTTTTAGCATGTTGAGCTTGTGGAGTAGTGAAAACATCATTGGCAATGAAGGTATCCCATGAAATGTGCAACTAATCAAGATGATGGAGTACAATGATTTTGATCAAGGAGTGATGGAAGAGGCTATTCATTTTCTGATCATATTCTCTCTTATGTACTATGTAGGCCATTTTTTCTATGCTCCTAAATAAATAGTATGGGATATTGAGAAAATTGACTCTTGTGAAGTGAATGATAAGTCTAATATGATATGTGTAAAGTTTGGAGAACCTTCCTTCACAAGAGAAGTACTTCATGGTTATTTTCATCATGGGGGTATACCTATCAAGAAGGTAACTGGAAGGAAATACTCTCTTTCTCTCATTTCTATACCTTTGTTTGGTGAATGGTTCATAATAATGGTCATCCAAGTATTTGGCCTTAAACCACTTCTCACCCATGTTTGGTATCCATGTGGCAGCATTTATGATAGGTGTAGATATAGTGAAGGTCACACCTGCAAGGGTTACCTGATTGTCTTTGAGATTTGAGATGAAAACTCTTCTCAAAAGAGGGTGGTGTTGAACTCTTTGGATCATTTTTCAGAAATCAAGAAAAAAAAAATATTCAAAGCAAGAGATTGTGATAGGTGACGCCATCATTTCTTTGGTGTTGGTGGGCTCAAGCCTCGAAATTCTTCCTCATTTATGAGGTCTCCTTCCATCTCTATCCTCCTCTTCCTCCATGTAATCTCTATCTTCCTCCTCCATAGTGTTTTTAGTTTTTGAAACCATAGGGAAGGGAAAAGGGAGTGGAAAATAGGTTTAGGGAGTGGGGATGGGAGTAGGAAAAATTGGGGGAATAGGGAAAGGGGTTAGGGAACTTAGGGCATTGATATGGGATCAAAATACTTAGGGAAATGAGATGGGGAAATTGATTACATGTATAAGGGAAACTGCCTAGAAAATGTGTAGTCTAGGAGCTAGGCTTTTTGGGAAATGTAGTTTGGGGACATGGATTTAGTGACGTAGGGATAGGATTAGGGTTTAATGTGATATGGGAAGGGAATGCAGGGACTAGGGAACAATTTAGGGTTGTAGGAATGAAATCTAGGGTTTCTTAGCTTAAACACTTGGAAAAATTGAATGAGATATTTTACACCTTAAAATTGCAAATGGAAAATGATAGAAGAAACCCTTTTCTAGTGTTTTGTAGCAGTTGGATGAAGTTTTGATGGCTTTGGATGAAATTGGCCAGGAGTGCAGCGCTAGTTCTAGGAGTGCATCGCCTAGCTGCTAGGAACGCAACACCCTCCTCCAAGAGCGCAGTTCCAGTTCTAGGAGCGCAGCGCCTAACCTCTAGGAGTGCAACGCCACCCAAAACTTGAAATTTGACCTTGCAAACTGATTTTTCGAGCTGAGGGAGTGTGAGCCTGATGGTTGAGAGAGAAAATGAGTGTTCTCTTTGTCTTTTGATGGGATTTATACTTGATGATTTGAATTCATTTTCCTTTGGGACCCACTTTTATTTCTTCTCATTCAATTTAAACTTTGACATATTTACCTTTCACTTTTGTTTCTGATTTGGAGATTGATCATTTGATGGATTGAGAAAAATTAGACTTTAAAGCTTCTAAGCTTTCTTGGCACATGGAACCTTTGAGTAATTGACATCTATATTGAAACCATTGTACTTATTAAATATTTGAGATAACATAAAATTACATGATGAAATGAAAATTACATAATAGAATAAAAAATAAATATTACATTTCAACTTTACATAGTAAAGTTAATTTATTGATCACACTTAGACTTGTTGGTATTTTATGCAATGGAAATGATGTTTTATTGGACCTTGATAACCCTAATACCTAATGGACACACTGACTGAATGGACTTCATGATAAAATGACTGAAAATATGATAAGACTCATGAAATAATGGACAGTCAACATGTAACAAAGTGATCCAGCAAGTAATGAGATGACATTTTTTTAAAAGAGTGAACTTTGATGAAAATCTGCACCAAGTGACCAAATTTTTGCATGACCTAGTAGAATGATAAAAAAATTCTGAGTGCGCCCCCTAAAATGACATGAAAGAGTTAATTTTTATCACTAATTGAAGGATGCAAATACTGACACTAACACTCTCCATACACCATTAGTGACAAACCAAAATTTTTTTGTATCTTCATTCCCAATACCTTAGAAAGTAGGAAACTTCATAGACATGGCCATATCTACGCCTGGTGGTGGAGGTGGAGGTGGATTGGATGACTTGTGAAATGAGTTTGGAAGTGGAGTGGATGGGATCTGAACTATGGCTAATGACCCAAGATTATTCTGATCTTGCGAAACTTCTTATTCTTCAGAGTGCGCAAATTCACTAGACATGCTAGTCTCAGATTCTTCGTCACTATTAGATCTACCCTTGAGATGACTGTAAATAATCCCTTCTTCTAGAACCATGTGGTAAGTTCTTTTGCTGCACGTAGTTGGGCCTCTTCGGTACACTCACTTAATATGATTGCATAGACTACCCTATTCACATAAAAGCATCTTAAGCCACAACTTCAAAGAGCACAAGAACTTACCTATGGGACCCTTGAAAAATCTCCTTTCAGTTTCAGAGTAAGAGACAAACTGATCAATATAAAACTCAGTTACAAATCCTACTAGAACATAATCAATCTAATGATCTATCGCGCGGGTGATCTTAATTGCTGGTCTTTTCTAACTATTGTACCAATTATGGATTCCACTGAGTGAATCCATAATCCTTTGCATAGGTATTAAATTAATTCAATCGAGACAACCACTCATGCATATTGGTTACAAAGGAAGAATAAATATCTCATGGAATTTTGTATAAATATACTTTTGAACCTAGACCTCAGTAGAAAATTTAGAACTTCTATTCTCTTGGATCGTGAATTCAAGGATCTTTTTATCAATCCAATATTGTAATTTGTCCTTCATAGGATTCCAAAACATCAATTCTCCCTCAAAATGATCGCAGTCTTGGAAACGGAACCATTTTTTGGCTTGAGGGGTCCTAACCCAGGTTCATATTTATCGCTCAACCAACAAACCCTCCAGCTACTAACCCTTACGACAACAACCTGCTTGCGCAGACCAAAGTCTCACCTGTAGCAATATGGGGGTGTGTTGGAACCAGGTTTTCACACCCTGAGGAATAATTTAATGTAATAGCCCTAAAAAAACTTATAACAGACAATAGGCAGATGCACACATCAACATATCAATAAAACTACAGATCAACTCTTTGCATATTTTCACAGAACGCTTCAAAATATATTTTTGCACAGTAAACAGATATACTTCAACCAGATCTATTCATCAATTGATATTCACATATAATACACTTTATTAATTCACACAGATGCAATTAACCATTAACATAAGTAAATATGAAATCATAGAACATATTCCAATCTCAAATCAAATAATAGATAAATAGCAGGAAATCACATAACAGTAGAAATTTCGCCAAAGCAGTCTTCTTTATTAAGAGATATAGCAATTCCAATATATTCAGTCCTTAAATACAACCTATCCTTCCGTGCACACAACCAACATATTCCGAACACAGCCATGACTTAGGTCTCCTTGCACACAGTCAACAGGAGCCTTTCTACTCAAAAACCCATACTTAGACCGAAATTCGTAAGCAATAACCATAACAAGCCAATAGATCTTAGATCTCATTCCATGGCTCGACCTTTACATTTTTATACTAACTTAGCATGCACATACCATGGTATCCAACCATATTTTGAGACTCATGGTTTTCCCTTAAAACCCATCACATTGAATAAGGGACTTTGACCCACCCCAAAGCCCCTTTGACTCTTTTGCGCAACACGCACAACAAAATATAGAAAAAACTTTACCAAAATTATACCCTAAGGGACCCCGCTCCAACAAAAATCTTCATATGACTTGTGCCATTGGAAATAATACTCAGAGTGATACCACAAGACTGAATTTCAAGCCTTGGGAAGCTTAAATTTCAGATATATGACAATTTCAATATGGAGCTCTAAAAAGAAAGAAGAAAAAGGTGTGTATTTTTTTAAATTTCCATATGTTTTGTTTGAAAAATCAGTCTAAAGTAATCAAAAGGGAATATTAAAGAGTATATCTCAATATTTGGTTCTAATATGCCTCAAAACAAAATAAACGGATACTCCCAGTAAGCAACCAGAAATATCTACTATGACACATGAATAAGAGGAGGAAATGCAACATGATATACCAAAATTATGCAATCAAGTGCAGCAAATTTCGCTCTCACAATGAGTAACCAAAAATGAAATAGAAGCTAGGATGAATGGTTTGAATAATGGTTTAAAAGTTTACATGGAAGGTTTGAAGGATGGATTAAAAGAAGACATGGAAGGTTTTAATACTAGATTAAAAGTAGACCGTGAAGGTTTGAAGGAAGGTTTGACAAAATTGCTACAAGAAATGCTTCCTAATGGCGAAAAGTATTCCATGAAACTCATGATGAGAAAAAAAATAATGTTAATCATGATTTTAGAGACTCTAACTTTGGATTCAAGACCAACCACATTCCAAATATCAATATGAGGAATTTTCATGGAAAGGATATGTTAACATGGACACCAGAGATGGGGAAATATTTTAACCTACATGATGTGAAACACACACAAAAGGTATGCACTGCATTTTTATATTTAGGACCCAATCATTTTGTATGGTATGGATGGATTTTTTTCTCGTAAACCACTTTTCACTTGGTAATTTTTTATAGAGGAAATTATTTCACATTATGAGGATACAAAGAGTAACACCTTCTTTATCCAAATGATAAATCTCCAATAAAACGATTTAATAGCGGATCACACTGATGATTTCCAAAAATTAAATATCAGGGTAATTGATATTCCATAGGAGCATAATATTTATGTCTTCATGAGGAATTTAAAGGATAAAATTGAATATGAGGTTTGCCTTCGGGAACCCGATTTGTTAGAGAAGGAATTCAGGGTGGAAAGAAAAGTTGAAATAAAAATTATGCCAATAAGAAATTCTACCACTCACAACTATAAATATTGAAGTGTTGTTTCTCCTAGCCTTCCACAACCTACAAGGTTGGCACCAAAAAATTTGGAGGAAAAAAATAGCAAATACACTAAAGATCATAAGTGTGCAGAGAAGAAATTATTTTACATAGATTGCGAAGAGGAGGAAGAAATGGAACGAGAAACATCAAAAGAAGATGATATAAACCAGGAATGAACTACAGAGAAACAAGAAATGAATATGACCATATCTTGTAATGTGTTGGCAAGAATTAACACTCCCCAAACTCTCAACATAGAAGGATATATCAAGAAGAAAAAATTAATAATGTTTATTGATTCAGGTAGTATCCATAATTTTATTCATTGTAAGATAGCCAAGGAATTGATTTTCTTTCTATATCCAGCACAAGAGTGTCAAGTGATGGCTGCAAATGGAGGAACTATAAATTGTTGGGTGTGGATCCTGATTATCTTCTTTATTGAGATGTATCGTCACATTGGACCTTGATTCCGAATGGGGCGGCAATGATTTTATGAGTCCCCCCCTGGCATGGGTTCAAGGGCAGCACCCCCAAAGTTAAAAATAGATGTAAAATTTCCTTGTAAAATATTTTAATTTCGTATTCAATCTAGTTCGTTCATTGGGTAGATGATCTCATGGTAAAATTTATGTTTAATTTAGGGGTTTTTTCCCTAGAAGGAAAACCCTCTGTTTATATGAGGGAATTGTATTGCAACTGTATATTATGTGAAATCCAAGCGATAAAGAGAGAGAAGGATTATGTGAGAGATAATATTAAATTACAACAAATATGCTATAGGTTGTGTTTCTTCATTTTGTTGGATAACATAAAAGGAAGGATTGGTTGTTTCTCCATGAACTTAGCACAAATTAGGTGAACCACGTATATCTATGTCTCTCTTGTTTTATATGTTTTCTATATTTTTGTTTCCACATATTTTTGTGTTCCATTTCTCTGTAATATATAATTTGCTAACAACGTTTATTATATTTGAAGGCCTATTTGACTAATAAACTCGCAAGAAAGAAGGAATCCTAGTTTGAGTGGGAGAAATGGCGGAAGATGGTAGGTTTTGGGTCAAGAAATTTAATGGCCAAAATTCCCAGTTATGAAAGATGTAGATGAAAGATTATTTGTATCAGAAGTATTTGTATCTACCATTGAGGGGGAAAACAAATAAGCTGACGAGTATGAAATACACAGAATGGGAGAATCTCCATAGAAAGGAACTTGGAATAATACGGTTGTGCCTAGTGGTGTCAGTAGCATTTAATATTTCAAAGGAAACGAAAACCAAGGGTTTAATGATGGCATTGGCCAAAATATATGAAAAACACTCGGCCTCAAATAAGGTATTTTTTGTGAAACATTTACTTAATATGAAGATTTCAAAAGGTGGATCTGTTGAGGATCATTTAAATGAATTTAATATGGTTACCAGTCAGTTAAGTTATCTATGGGTAAATTTTGATGATGAATTTAGGGCTCTATTATTTCTATGCTCATTTCTAGAAATTTGGAATGGTTTATCTATGGCCATTAGTAACTCTACCTCTAGATCTAGTACTTTACAGTTTGATTATGTTGTCAGTGCCATCCTTAGCGAAGAAATGCATTAGACAAGCTTCAGTGAGACATCAGGTAATGCTTTGAGTGAAAAGGCTAAGGTAAGAAAAATGGAAAGAGGAAATACATAGTAAGTCAATTTAATGTAGATCCGAGTCCAGATCGAGGATAGTGTTCTGTAAATGTGGGAAGAAAGGACACCAAAAGAAAGATTGTAAGTCTCGTAAGGGGAAAAAGAAGACGCACGGAAAGAAATCAATCATGAAGCGAATGTGACAAATGATGTCCTGCAAGTTGCTTTGATTATTTCTTTATAAAATTTTATTGATTACTGTGGGGTAGATTCAGGGGAATCATTCCATGCCACACCTAATAGGAAACATTTTGATGACTATGTTCAAGGAAATTTTGGACAGGTTCATCTCATTGATGATAAACCCTATAAAATCGTTGGAATGGGTAAAGTTCTTATAAAACAACAAAATGGAAACCAATGGCTATTAAAAGAGGTAAGATATGTTACATATATAAATAAAAAACTGATTTTAGCAAGGCATTTAGGTAGTGAAGGTTGTGTTACAACTTTTACAGATAAAACCTATAAGGTCACTAAAGGATCCCTGCTAATAGAAAAAGGAGAAAAGGTTGGTACATTGTATTTATGCAATGGGATTTCTAATCGTGTTAATGCTTTAAGCTCCAAAGGAGAAGATGAAGCATTATGGCATCATAGACTTGAACACATGAGTAAGAAGGGGATGAAGATTCTTCACTCAAGAAATTTGTTGCTAGGTTTGAGGCATATTGATTTGGATTTCTCTTAGAATTGTGTTTATGGAAAACAAAAGAGAGCCATATTTCCAAGAGTTGGGAAAAAAAATAAGAGTGAAAAATTAGAGCTTATGGATATATATATGTATGGGGACCTACTCAAGTATCACATCTCAGTGGATCTCATTATTATGTTACTTTTATTGATGATGCAACCAAGAAAACCTAGATTTATTATATTCGGAACAAATCTGACGGATTTGATACTTTCAAGAAAAGGAAAGATTTGGTTGAGAATGAGATAAGAAACAAGTTGAAGTGTCTCAGATCAGACAATGGAGGTGAATATTGCAATGAATAGTTTGAAAAGTATTGTTCACAACATTGAATTCGTAGAGAGAATACAGTTCCAAGAACACCATAGAAATGGTGTGTCAGAAAGGATGAACATAACAATCATGGGTCGTGCAAGCTACATGAGATTGCATGCATGATTTACTTTACAATTTTGGGCATATGTTTTATATATTTTTTTTTATCTAATAAACATAGGGCCTTCAATTTAATTGGATGGTGGTATTCCAAAGGAGGCATGGATAGGTAAAAAGGTAAACTACTCATTTTGAAAGACTTTCGGTTTTGAAGCATTTGTACACATTAATAAAGTAAATAAAACAAATATTGAGGCAAAATCAAAGAAATGTACCTTTATTGGATATGGTGTTAATGATTTTGTTTATCGCTTATATGAATATGAAAATCACAAAATCATTAGGAACATAGGTGTTATATTCAATGAAAAGGTCTTGTATAAGGATCAGATGTAGGAAAATAAACAAGAACAAGAAAATAGAGAATACACAGTGCTTGATGAGATCACACAAAATTAACGGTGCCTGAAAATAATAATGATCAATAGCCACAGCAACAACAACAAACATAACAACAAAAAGCACCTCAAACACCTGAAAGTGATGTCAGAAGATCTACCAAGATAAGTAGACCCCATGAATGATACTCTCCTTCATTATATTATGTATTTTTTACTAATTCTGGTGAACCATAATGTTATGAAGAAGAAATTCCGGTAGAAACCAAGAAGAAGTGGGAGCTAGCTATGAAATAATAGATGGACTCCTTGATACATAACAAAAATTGGGACATAGTCAGGTTTCCTGCAGGTAAAAAAACATTGCACAATAATTGGGTTTATAGGTTGAAGGAAGAAGATGGAGGAAAACATAGTTATAAAGATAGACTTGTGATGAATGGGTTTGCACAAAATAAGGTATTGGCATTGATGAAATATTTTCTCCTGATGTTAAAATGACCTCAATCAGAACTATTTTAAGTCTTGTAGCAGCAAAAGATTTGCATCTTGAATAGTTAGATGTAAAGACAACCTTTCTCCATAGAGATTTGGAGGAAGAGATATATCTACAGCAACCACAAACTAGTGGGAAGTTTGAAGAAGAGCTTGTATGGCTTAAAACAATCTCTGAGGTAGTGGTATCTAAAATTTGGCAGGTTTATGTATGAACAAGGTTATACTAGATGTCACTCTAATCATTGTGTTTATATCAAAAAGAAAAATGATGGAATCTATATTATATTGTTATTTTATATAGATGAAATGCTTGTTGTAGGGTCTAACATGAGGGAAATAAATGTGCTCAAATGAAAATTGAAAAATTCATTTACAATGAAGGATTTGGGAGTTGTAAAACAAATCCTTGGTATGAGAATAACTAGAGACGGGAAAAATCGCAAATTAACATTGTCTCAAAATGAGTACATACAAAAGGTGTTGGAAAGATTTAATATGCAGAATGAAAAATAAGTTAGTACACATTTGGCTAGCCATTTCAAATTAAGTACGTAGATGACCCCCAAGACCCAAGAAGAAATGGATTATATGTCTAAAGTATCATACGCATCAGCAGTTGGAAGCTTAATGTATGCAATGTTCTACACAAGGCTTGATATTGCACATGTAGTGGGAGTTGTGAGTAGGTAGAATAACAATCCAGGAAAAGAACATTGGATGACAATGAAATGGATTCTCAGGTATTTGAGAGGTATCACAAATCAAGAATTATGTTTTGGTGGTTCAAAAATTTCTCTACAAGGATATGTTGATGCAGATATGGAAGGTGGTAGAGATAACAGGAGGAGCACTACATGGTATGTATTTAATGTAGGTGGAATAGCTGCCAGTTGGGTTTCAAAAATGAAAATATTTGTTTCACTTTCAACAATGGAAGTAGAGTATGTTGTTGTTACAGAGGCTAGTAAAGAAATGATTTCGTTGCAATGGTTTATGTATGAATTAGGTAAGAAGCATGAGACGAGCAGGTTATATTGTGACAACCAGAGTGCCATTCATATTGCAAAGAACTCAGATTTTCATTCCAAGACAAAACACATATAGCTCAAGTACCATTTCATACGATTAGTGTTGGAAGATGGAAATTTGAAGCTGGAAAATATACACACTAGCCAGAATCCTACACATATGTTAACAAAATTTGTAACCAGGGAGAAATTGAGAGTCTGCTCAATTTCAATTAGTCTTCAAGCATGATGATGGATATGAGAAATAGGAAGGTCCAAAGTGGAGTAATTTTCCAACAAATGAAGCAACGGTGGAGTTACTACAATCAATCTCCAAGTGGGATATTGTTGGGTGTGGAGCCTGATTATCTTCTTAATTTTGTAGTCAATTTGGGTCATTCAATAGGCAGATGATATGACGGTAGAAGTTATGTTTAATTTAGGGTTGTTTTCCCTAGAAGGAAACCCCTCTGTTTATATGAGGGAATTGTATTGTGGCTTTGTATTATGTGTATTCTAAGCAATGAAGAGAGAGAAGGACTGTGTGAGACAGAAGAGGAAATTATAGCAGATCTGTTTTAGGTTGTATCTCTTCATTTTGTTAGATAATATAAAAGGAAGGACTAGTTGTTTCTCTGCGGATGTAACCCAAATTGGGTGAACCACATATATATGTGTCTCTCTTGTTTTATATGTTTTATGTATTTTCGTTTCTGCATATTTTATGTTTTCCATTTCTCTGTAATATATAATTTTCTAACATAAATTTCTCTAGAAAGCACCATAATATCAAGCTAACCATGGTGGAATATCTATTGAATAGTCCAATGCTTTCCATTCCAATGGGTGGTGCTGATTTTTTACTAGGACTCCAATGGTTACATTCTTTAGGGGAAATAACTTTTGATTTTCAAGAACGTGTCTTGAATTTGTTTTGGGAAGGAAAGGAAATTGAATTAAGGGATATCACAGGGGGAAGATAATCATCTCTAATGGCATTACAAATATTTTTAATAAATAACAACGGGGCATAATTGCACAATTATGCTCACTAAAGGTTCAAACATCAAAATCATATATTTTTCCATATCTCAAAAAAGACTTGGACAATAATTCTAGAGTATTTGATACTTCCAAAGGCCTCCCACCTATTTTTTATTATGATCATGCTATTCACTTGATTCCAAGAAGTGTTCCTCCAAAAATTAGGCCTTACAAATATCCCCATGCCCAAAAGAGTGCAATTGAATGCATGGTTACAAAAATTCTAGAGGCCCTTATAATTCAACTTAGTCAAAGTTCTTTATATGCTCCACTAGTATTACTACACAAGAAGGATGGATCATGGCGAAGGTTTCCAGATTATAAGGAGCTCAAAAATATCACTGTTAAAGGTAAATTTCCCATTCTTGTCATTAATGAATTGTTGGATGAATTACTTGAAGAAATTTACTTCACATAGTTGGATCTTCGTTCATGATATCATGAAATTAGAATTGAGAGTAAAGAAATTCCCAAAACAACATTCAGAATTCATGAAGTTCACAGAATTTTGGTCATGCCTTTTGGCCTTACTAATGCACCTTCCACATTTCAAGGTTTGATGAATTCCATTTTCAAACCCTTCCTTAGAATATTTTTTATAGTATTTTTTGATTATATATTAATATAAAACAAGTCCTGGAAGGATCATGGTCAACATGTTGACATGGTCTTAAAACTAATGGAGGAGAAACAATTATATGCAAAAACCTCCAAATGTTTCTTTGGAGTAGACAAGGTGGAATATTTGGGTCATATTGTATCTCATGACAGTGTTAAGGTCTACCCTAGCAAAATTAAATCCATAAAGGAAACGAAAATCCCCACAAACCTAAATTATCTTCGAGGATTTCTTCGATTGACATGGTATTATCAAAATTTGTTAATAATTATGGGATAATAGAAGCACCTACAACAAAATTACTGAATAACAACACATTTTCTTGGAATATGGAAGCACCTAAGGCCTTTGAATATATTAAATAAGTAATGTGCCAAGCACCGGTACTAACTACACCAGAATTCAAAAAAACATTTACTATTGTTACGGGAAAAGTTACCCTAAGGTCCTGGGTTGAAAAAACTCATAGAGCAAGGGCATGTCATCACAAGATGGACTCAAATTACCAACTTCTATGATTTAAACTAGAAAGTGAGGATTGCAGATCTTACCCGTTTAACCTTTGTTTGTATTAGATCCTGTAGGGTTCAAACCCCCTGCAACTCCTCGTGCTCCAGAACCTTCAAATCAGTCAAGAACAAGCACAAAACCTAGTTGTACAACATATATTTCCTAGATGTTAGAAAATTAACACACATGATCTCATAAAGATAACATGAAATAAAATATTTAATATTATTAAGCATCTATAAGAGACGTATAACACATGACCGTCAGGAACAGGATGGTACTTCTTTTATTGATAACATGTACAGAAAATAATAGTGGAGAAATCACCTGAGATCTACCACGGCCTTGAGAAAAATCATCCTTCGGATTCATCCAGCCCTAGCCTCAAAAAAAAATTCTTCCATAAATGGTGGACAAAGTATGTCACATAGAATGAGGATGATCATTAGAGGGAAACAAGGGTTTCCTGAAACCTGGGAAGTGCAGGAGGCATAGGGGGAATATCAAACTTGATCAGGGCTATAACAGGCTATAATATCAATAATATTCTCTCTCTCCTCTCTTAGGCCATTCCCTCTAAGGGTATTTATACTTCCTCAAATTAGTTTTTTCATTTAGGGAACAGTTAGGCCACATGCTGGGGTAGTTAAGTTATAGGAAAAATTGTAAACCCCACCTCAATAATAGCGAATTTTTATATTTTTTAATATTTTAAATGGCATACGTGGGTTAGCTATGGATGGACTTGCGTGTGCACGTGGAAAAAATTGGGCAGAGTCACGTATGGATTTTAAAATATTGTTTTTTAAGAAATGTGACCAAGTATGAATGGAAAGGTTTCCCAAGGCAAATGCATAAGTCATCAAGTATATAGAGTTGATAAATGATGCTATAACAGATGCTCCCTAATATATGAGGTTAGAAGGGGTACATGATGGCCGAAATGTATTATGTGCATAGAAAGAACCTTGCGAGGACTAGAGAGGACTTCACTAGATTTTGGCCTATCAAAAACTAGTGATAGAAATCAGAAAGATAGCTCATGTCTGAGGCGGGCATACCCATGCTCAGTGAAAGAAAAGCATGTCCTCATATCAAGTATGGAGTGGATCCAATATGTATACAAGTAGAACCGAAATGTAAAGTACATAGTGAATCATTTGATCACTGCCTGGAAGTATAAGTAAAAATCATGTCCAAGTATCACATATAGAATATTGATCAATGGTGTTGCATAGATATCTGATCACTGAAGTCACAACTGAATCTCCAAGTACCAAATCATAAGTGGTGTAACAAATGGTACGACACGTAACTCGGGCGCCAACATATAAGATGTTGCTGTGATGAAACTGCAACATATAAGGGTGTATGGTGTCACTGGCAGAAAACTGAAGGAGCTGTCAAAGTGAACCAAAGCCTGTTGGTGCAAACTCGAGGTCTTCACCAATCACCATGGTACAATTCTACACAATGGGAATAAATGAGCTAAGGTCAACCATGTGAGAAATCGTTTGATTACCGGTCATTGATGTATATCGTTAACAAACACAAGACAACCCACCGATAATGATAATGAGTTTTAAGGTGCCCCAGTCCAATCTAACAAGTGTGAATAAATGATTTGAAGTCAAACACTTGAGAGAATCTATCAATCAGGATACATTGATGTATTCTCACTTTCGATAGCGAAGGAGTCTGCTACTGATGACTGCAAACCCTAAGGTACTGATAAAAGGAATCTAGACCTAATTCCCAAAGTAATGAGTCAGAGTCAATGGGAAAATATATGCTGGAAGGAAGGCATTAAGGCATCCCATATTAGTCTAGCACGAGTGTAACCTGCAGACCAACATTTGGAAGGAATGGAATGAAGCAAAGTGAAGTACCCAACCCTAAGTATGTTTCTGGCATGCACAAATTGTAGTTAGCATACGCCAGAAACCCTCTGAACCAACCAATAATGAAAGTTGACAAAGAGGTGATATATCCACCAATAGGCAAACGGAAATCAAGGTACTACATGAATCCCATGTGTGATAATGTAAGCTGAATTTGAACGCAAGGGAAACCGCTCAATCAAAGACCCATGATGTTGATCAAATGCTGAGCACAAGGTCACCTATCAATTATGTAAATAGGGCCAGGGTGCGGCTCTAGGTTTACTCTCAGAGCAATATGTCGAAGTCGATAAGAGGCAAACCTGCTAGCAAGAAGTCAATAGAGAACTTCTCAAACCAGCACGAGAAAAGTACCAAATATTTGATGTGATAGAACAAGATACTGACAAAACCGATATGGCCAACTGAAAAATGAGTCAAGAGACACCGCAGAAAGGCTGACTCAGGTTAAATTCCCTTGAAAAAAATCACAACTCATTTTGACTATGACAGAAAATGATAGCTTTGTATAAGTTTGTCATGCAGGAGGCAAAAACAAACCCTCCATATGATTGGAAAAGATAACCAACAGGGGGAGTACTGACTTGATAACAAGAGTATGGCTTATCCTAAGTCAAAAACTAAAACCATCCCAAACAGAGAAAAGACTTAGCTTTTTGTGCTTTGTTCAAGGGCAACACAACTGACATTGTAGCTTCCATCAAGTATGGAAGTATTTTCCCGTTCCCGCTCTTTTTCAAATATTTAATTTTTTTTTTCTTTTTTCATATTTCAAAGTCTTAAAAAGAATAAAATAATTCCTATAGTACAATGGATAGAATGAGTGTCGGTAAACAGATGCACTAGTTCCTGGGATAGGAACAATCCTATGCTCAATGCAAAGTGGCGAAAACCAGTAAGTGACACTCAAAGGGATTTTTCATCAATGGGTAAATGTGTCAAGTCGCAAAGGCTAAGTGATTTCATGTTTAACTTGTATAGAAATACATGGTCAAAAGTGGGCTTAAACATGAGTCCTGATGCAGCCAAAGGCTGCAAGAACCCACATCTGCATATAATGCAATACTCTTGGCACGGAAGCTTCTCCTTTTCTTAAAACTTATGGTTAAAACCATAACCAAAACCCATTTCATGAAAGTTTGAATCAATATTCGGATTTGCAATAAAACCCAAAATATAATCTTCGGCCAACACATACATTATTTTAAAACCCTTGATATACTTTTGAAGCGGAAATAAATCTCGCTTAACAAAACCTAGACTTTGGTTAAAAACCAAGGTACCAATCACACATATATACTTTCGCCACATTTACCAACCCACTTACCTTCAACTTAAAGCTCATATGCGATCACCAATCTGAGTGTCTGACACATTAATATATATATTTTGGCCCCACATTTATCATTCCATTTCATTCATTCAAGTTTCGAATTTGGTTAAAACCCTAGCCCAACATAATATTAGATCCGGTCCCACAACATATACAACTTACATATTTATTTACCTCCGAATAGATCCAACGAATATCGCATCCATTTCCCGATCAGACGGTATTCGCATTCCAAACATGCACGAGCCTTAATGCCTTGAATCTACGTGAAAAATTTGTTTTGTGGCACCACGCATCACTCATTGGAGTGTATGGCATTCCATACAGGTATTACCGCTTACCACCGTTGAGCTACGCGAAAACCATCAGTTTGGTTTCTGAAACCACTGTCACTATTCATCCACTCGTGGTTCCAAAACCTGCTTCATGTTTCTATTGTTTAACCTTTCCCGACTCACCTTCAACACTAAACAAACCATCACATGAGTCAAACCCTCTGCACATCTTTCAAATTCAAGGAAAAATATCTACGGATTAGCACAATGTTGGAGAGATCTGTCCCGGACATGTTGCAGATCGTGCCTAACTTTTAGAATCAAAAATATATTAAAATTCCAACTTGGAGGTCTTGGTTGTGTTCACTTCACAGAGAGGTTGCACTCTCCAATCACAAGATCATTCTTGTTGCTATACAAATTGTTCTCATAGAATTACAGTGGCTTTACCAACCACATCATCGCACAATATTTGACTCATTACAGCATTAGTGTTGGCTTAAACATTCCTCCATGCTTGGATACCTCTATTATTCAATTCAATTTCTGTGGGCTTATAATCATTTGTAAATACAATAAAATCTTAAATGTGACTCCAAACCCCGTAAACATAGAAGCTTAGAAATCTAATATTTATAACCTTTGCAATTTTAATCACCTTAGCCATTCATCCATTCATTCAATTGGGAATTTTACTACACAGAATCATACACAGATTTCTCAAGGCATAGAAAAATAAAACAAATCACACTGCAATCAAATCTTCATTTATCATGAATTATACAAATACCATCAAACCCTTTTTACAGTCAGGATTTTGGCCTGATATGCCCTTACATGGCCTTTCTCCTCTTTTATGTCAAAGCCCGTAGGCTTTAAAATAAAATTCCTTCTATCATCTATCTCACTCTCATTCCTCTCTATCCCCTAATGCTTCAAAAACTTACAATTTATAAAAGAAGAGGATTCATGAACCAAATCAGTTCAATTCCATTATTTTCTCAACTAAATCCTAAATTATCTCTTTAGCTCCTCTCTTCACTCAACAAAATCCTAGATCAGATTTGTTTTTAAATCCCTCAAATCCTCACTATTCTTAGGATTCCTTACTCATCACTAAGATTTTACAACTCATGAGATATTCTCCATAAATCAATTTACAATTTAAATTCCCTCAAACTCAACTAAACTTAGGAAAAAATGATTAAGGGAACCCAATCCCTTTAGTAAATGAGAAATAAGACTCATGGGTCTTATAAGTTTTGAAGAATGCCCCTGCATCAGACTCGCTAGGTTGAAAAAATTTATGGACTCCTGTTCATGAGTCACCCAACTGATTCTGCTGTAAACTTCATCAAATTTTATCTTCCAACTGGTTGTCTGTCCGCTTTCAATTACATGTGCATTTGCTGCCTTCTCTCTTTCTCCTGGATGCCAAACTCTGTATTGTGAATGTCCTTTTGCTCTGCTGCCATGACCATCTCTTTTGCATAATGTTTGGATTTTGATATCCTGCATAATCAACTTCTCAAACAATATAAATTTTTGCTCCCTGGTCTGCTGTTGTCTTGCCATTATCTCAATAAAATTGAGTTCTAACTTTATGTATTTTTCCCTGTCCTATATCCGACTGTTCATTCTGATTCTTGACCTGATCACTAGCATTCTCTTCTGTCCCCAAATCAATTCCTTTATGTCATCCTGTATATTCTTCCATCTTTCATTGACTTGCTGATTTTGACAAATTCTTATGCTTATCATCTTTATAATTTCCACCATCCACTTATCCAACAATTTAAGTAGCATCCTCCCAATCTCAAAATAATATTGTTTCTTTTTTTATACAATAAAATATAACTTCCTAACTATATACTTTCCATCAGCTACAAATAATTTAGTTATTGAAATTGGTTCAAATACCTCCATATCTACATAAAATATGACTGAATTGTTCATCCAAATTTTTAATTGCAAACTCAAGATAAAATCTTGAAATTCAAACCTCCTTTGGATTAAAAACAAAATATGTCTGTGGACTGTACTTTTACATCTTCTGCAACCTTCTTTCTCTTTTGCAATGATTTGTTTAAGAGCTATGCCAACTCTCATTCCTTCATCCTGAACTTTTAAATCAACCAGCTGCTTACTATCACCTTCTTGTTCCCATAAGGAAAACTGGCTTTCTGCATTTTCAGAATTTACATATTTCTTCATTTTTGCATAAACAAACATATCTCCAAGGGAATTTTTTCCTTCATCTTGGAAAACACATTCAAAAATTAATAATTCAAATTCAGAAAATGCATTACATTTTCCATCAATTCTACTCCATAATTTCTCTGATTTGTCATCCTCTTGATGTGCATATGACATATCAAAATTGTCATATCTTCCTTCATATTTCCTTGTCTTGAAAAAATCTGCTTTGTTTTCACTTTTCTCTGAATGCTACCTAATTCCAAAATTTTGTTCTCTGCTCTTTTCGTTAGCCTTCCTTCCTTTCACACTTCTTTTGATTCTTCCTTCTTCTCCCTTACAAATCTGTAAGTTACTAAATTTTCTTTTCCATGCCTCTTCCATTTCAATCAAAATCTACCAGTCTCTAATTCTCTTTGTTTCTTTACATGAAACAAAATTATATGCAACAGATTTTTTCTTCCATGATCAAGTTCCTTTTAGAATAAAAATTACTGTTAACACCATGAATATTAGTTTCCATTGAAACCCTTTGCTGCTCACTGTAGATGCATCATTCATGAAAGCATCCTTACCTTCATCTTCTGAGATGGCTTGTCTCTCACCAGTTTTTTGATTACATTTACCTTTATTCTTTTTTCAAGTTGTACAAGTAACACTGTCTTCAAATTTCTTTTGTGCATCAACCTCTGCAAAATGATCCTTATGTTCTTGACTATCTTCTTTTTCTCTCCTCTTTATAGCCTTTTCTGGACTAGCTATACCTCCTTGGACTGAATTCTCTTTATAAATCCCTATTCTAGCATCTTCCACAGTGTAATCTTTAGTAAGATCCTTTTCCATTAATGCTACATTATGTTCTTCCAAGACAATTTCTTGTCCATTAGCTATCAATACAAGTCCATAATTTTTTAGTAAAAATGAAAGAGATAATCCCATTACCTCAAATGGTTGCACTGTACACATAATTTTGGTTGTTCCTGTCATAAGGCTATCTTCATACCTCTCTTCAGCTTCTTCTTTTGCAATATTCAATTTCCTTTTATCTCTAGACTCTTTGTCATTCCTTTGCCAAATCTCACTAGATTCATCACCTCCAGATTTCATGGTAGCTTTCAGCATTTTCCTTTCTTTAGTGTCCTTGAACACATGTTCATCCAAGAATTGTTCCATTACAGTAACTTCTTCTAACATCTTCATTTCTTCAGCAACCTGCATAAACATATCTTGTAAATATTGTTCATCACCTACATACATACAAAAATCATTAGTTTCAAAATTACTAGGCTCCTCTTTCTTTGATGTCTCAATCATCACATCTCTCTGCTGATCTGAACTTGTCCAATAGTTCATAAATTCATCAATGATTCCTTCCTCAGCAAAGTAATCTTCTTGCTCAGGTCTATAATATTCATCGTCCATCTCTAACTCAATTGTTCTAAGTTCCTCTCTTAATCTGATATACATTATTCTGTTTATCTGCTTTTGCAACAGCTTCCATTTTATCTTCTTTCTTCTCATATTCCAACCATAACTTTGGTCCTTCATACTCTTCTCAAGCATCACTATTATTGCATCAACACTTGCTTTCAATTCTACAATTTCTCTGTAAAATACTTCTTGACTCATTCCCTTACCTTTGCCATTTTCCTTGGCATCTTTATTTCTTCTGTTGTGGCTTCCCCTATTATGACTATTAGTATTCACTTTCTCCTCCATCTCTATGAGCTCCTTACTCATTGTGAGCTGCACTAAGCCTCTGCAACAGCAAGTCCTCCCTACTGCCACTTACCTCACCAATCCCTTCTCTGGACTTGGTCTTTTGGTAAGTATTGGTTCTCTATTTCTAGAACCTCTTGAGCATTCTTCTTCTGCTCTTCCTAGGCTTATATCCTCCACTCACCTTCTCTTGATAACACTTTGGTTTTTCTCCCTGTCCAACTTTTAGCTGGAATATTTAGGTTCATTGCCACTAACACAACTCTTCTCTTTCTTTACACAACCTTCTACTGTGTGTTTCTGCTATCATTTATTTCTTATAGAAACAATTCAAATGGGAATAACATCAAAATATGGCTCATAACTGAGGGATATTCACATGATTGATCTCTTTGAGCTTCCACTGGCTTGGACAATACACATGTTGCTTTACTTTTCACTGTCTGCATTTCCATTCTTCTGTCAACTAAATTTCCCTTCTTGTTGAGTACATCCATACACATTTCTTACAGTATCTCTGCTGCAATTTCTTCATTCATTTCTTTGTCACAACTACTTGGCTGAAAATTCTGTTGTTGCTTTTATCACACACACATATCATTAAAATTCTACAAAGCTTTTACCTGATCCTGTCTTCATCAAGTCTTTTCCACAATCTACCTTTGATGAGATGCTGAAGGTCTCATTGTCTGTAATATTTCATAATTCCTTTTTGCATACAATCTCTTGTGTCCTATGCTTCCTCTTTATTGGATTCATCAAAATGCAAATCATAAACATGTTGATAATAAAATACAATCTTTTTCAATCAATTCCACAGAGAATTATTCTAGTTCTGATACCGCAAATGATGCAGCCAAAGGCTGCAAGAACCCACATCTACATATACTCCAATACTCTTGGCGTGGAAGCTTCTTCTTTTCTTAAAACTTATGGTTAAAACCATAACCAAAACCCATTTCATGAAATTTTGAATCAATATTCGGATTTGCAATAAAACCCAAAATATAATCTTCGGCCAACACATACATTATTTTAAAACCCTTGATATAATTTTGAAGTGGAAATGAATATCGCTTAACCACAACTGGACTTTCGTTAAAAACCAAGGCACCAATCACACATATATACTTTCGCCACATTTACCAACCCACTTACCTTTAACTTAAAGCTCATATGCGATCACCAATCCGAATGTCCGACACATTAATATATATATTTGGGCCCCACATTTATCATTCCATTTCATTCATTCAAGTTTCGAATTTGGTTAAAATCTAAGCCCGACATAATATTAGATCCAGACCCACAACATATACAACTTACATATTTATTTACCTCCGGATAGATCCAACGGATATCGCATCCTTTTCCCGATCAGATGGTATTCGCATTCCAAACATGCACGAGCCTTAATGCCATGAATCTACTCGAAAAAAGTTGTTTTGTGGCGCCACGCGTCACTCATTGGAGTGTATCGTGTTCCATTCGGTTATTACCTCTTACCACCATTGAGTTACGTGAAAACCATCTGTTTGGTTTCCGAAACCACTTTCACTGTTCATCCACTCATGGTTCCAAAACCTGCTTCACATTTCCGTTGTTTAACCTTGCCCGACTCACCTTCAATACTAAACAAACCATCACATGAGTCAAACCCTCTGCACATCTTTCGAATTCAAGGAAAAATATCTAAGGATTAGCACAATGTTGGAGAGATCTGTCCTGGACATGTTGCAGATCGTGCCTAACTTTTAGAATCGAAAATATATTAAAATTTCAACTCGGAGATCTTGGTTGTGTTCACTTCATAGAGAGGTTGCACTCTCCAATCACAAGATCACGCTTGTTGCTATACAAATTGTTCTCATAGAATTACAGTGGCTCTACCAATTTCTCTCCACATCATCGCACAATATTTGACTCATTACAGCATTAGTGTTGGCTTAAACATTCCTCCAAGCTTGGATACCTCTATTGTTCAATGTCTGTGGGCTTATAATCATTTGTAAATACAATAAAATCTTAAATGTGACTCCAAACCCCGTAAAAACAGAAGCTTAGAAATCTAATATTTATAACCTTTGCAATTTTAATCACCTCAGCCATTCATCCATTCATTCGATTGGGAATTTTACTACACAGAATCATACACATATTTCTCAAGGCATAGCAGAATAAAGCAAATCACACTGCAATCAAATCTTCATTTATCATGAATTATACAAATACCATCAAACCCTTTTTACAGTCAGGATTTTGGCCTGATATGCCCTTACATGGCCTTTCTCCTCTTTTCTGTCAAAGCCCATAGGCTTTAAAATAAAATTCCTTCTATCATCTATCTCACTCTCATTCCTCTCTATCCCCTAATGCTTCAAAAGCTTACAATTTATAAAAGAAAAGGATTCATGAACTAAATCGGTTCAATTCCATTATTTTCTCAACTAAATCCTAAATTATCTCTTCAGCTCCTCTCTTCACCCAACAGAATCCTATATTAGATTTGCTTTTAAATACCTCAAATCCTCACGATTCTTAGGATTCCTTACTCATCCCTAATATTTTACAACTCACGAGATATTCTCCATAAATCAATTTACAATTTAAATTCCCTCAAACTCAACTAAAATTAGGAAAATAATTAAAATGATTAAAGGAACCCACTACCTTTAGTAAATGAGAAATAAGACTCATGGGTCTTATAAGTTTTTAATAATTCCCCTGCATCAAGTCCAAATGAAGCCGGCTAAAGTCCAAGATAAACAAGTAGTCAATATGCAATGCAGTAATACAACTCAACAACAATGGTAGCCTCTAAGGTAAATGGCTAGAATAAATACAACAAAGAAGAGGAAGAATGAAGCTTCAACGCATAAGTCATGGCGGGACTCAAGAGGACTCTCGAGCCTACATGGATTTCAACATGCGCGACGAATGCTAGCAAGGAACTAACTAGGAAGCCCATATAAAGGATGTCTCTACCACCAAGTCATGACTTAAAAAATCGGCGAGTGAAATTGGTTAAATAGTCATGACATGATGGGTTTGATGGTTTTCAGGATGACTATCATCTTGATGGAATGGGAGCACAGTGCAATAGACAATGACATCATGCAGGACCAACAATCTTTGGATATTCTTCGAGACTGTGGTTTACTAAAAAATTTCAAAATTCCAAATATGAAAACCAATACTTGATTGCTCGAGATGTTAGTCAATTATTGGGAACCAGATGAAGACTGCTTTATGATTGATCAAATTCCATTGAGAATTGAGCTGGAATACATCTATTTTATCACTGGACTTTCCCGAAGGGGAGAACCAGTTGATTTGCATGGTAAGCCCATTGGAGGGCTTAATGTAGATGACTATGTCCAGGTATAATGTGTATATGGTGCAAGTAATGTGGGGACTTAGATTCCAATAAAGGATGTACATGATTTGTACATGAAAATCCTTCTCTTCACTATTGGCAGAGTGGAAAGGTCAGCATCCCTTCACCAGGCCTCATGCACTCATATGAGCATGGCAATGGAGTGCTTGGCCCATCTCTATGATTGGTGCACAGCCTTATTGTCTAATCTAAAGAAACAACTAGCTTCCATTCGGCAGGTAAAGGAAAAACACTTTGGATATGGTACTATTATGTTGACATTCTTCTTTGAGAGAGTCCGAGGGCTTTGGCCCAAGATCATCTCCTCCATCATAAGCCCAATAAATCCAAGAATAGCTAGGTGGGTAGACTTGATGAAGAGACTGGGGGGGAGTGAAGTTCCCTAAACTAAATGGGATGATGACTTCTTCGAGTGGTGGGCAGAATAGGTCCTCTCAGTAGAGGATTATCCCTCTGCTGGGATGGATTTTAGAGAAGATCCTGATTTGGTTCTTCCACCCAGAGTAGTATGGGGTGCAATTGGTAATATTTCACAATGATTTTTTGATTATGAGATTTTTGTTTTCAAATTATATGAAAAATGAAAAAAAAATTTGATAGGACAATATGACTTCAAAAATTTAATGATCATGATGCAGAGATGGGACCGGTTAGACCAGAGGGCTACCCAAGACATAAGCATCGCAGATGAGAGGCGTATGATGTTGAAGACCCAAGAAGCACTCTCCATGCCATCCAGAGAAGCTTGGAGATTTTAACTTGCCAAGTACCCATGGCATCTATAGAGGATCTTCCTGAGGCTATCCAAAGGAGGGTGGTTGGAGTACCACGAGACTGGGTGTAGTTATTCCATCGTGTAGCTACTGCTATTGTGTTCTATCGGAACAAAAATGTTGGGCGAGGTCCTCAGGGATAGATTTAGATTTGATTGGATGATTGTATTATTATTTTTGATGATGGACATGATCGGGCATAAGCCCTAATTGTGTAGGACATGATGGTTTAATTTGTGTATATTTTGAACACTCTGATATATATATATATATATACATAGTGATTTGATATGATGTGATTGTCCCAAATGTACAATGATGAATGATATTTTTGATATTTTTAAAGTATTGAATGATTAATGTGCCAATCAAGTGCTTGATTAGCTAATGAATCTCCTAACCAATTATCATATCGAGGAATATGAATGAACGTAATAAATTGAAATGAACTTTGTAACAAACATACCCTAAAAAATAATCAATGCAAAAATGGGTCTTTGACACGATACGTGTTGTTCAATTACGAAACCACCAGTTGTGAATCCAAGTAAGCTACTAACGAATCAACACCAAGAGATATTTCATCCGAGAGTAGGTTGACCACTGCAGTGTATTCTACCACATTATTCAAAGTAGGACCAATGCATACACCCCTTGAGACAAACAACTGACTGGATGGATAGTGAATTACCTAAGTCGCAGAAGCTAGGTTCCAGATATGTCCACTAGCACCATCGACAAAGCCAAAATGACTCATTTCATCCAATAATACTTGCCAAAGCAGATCAACATCATCAAAGTCACACCAAAAAATCAAAAAACATACATTTACAAAAAATACAATATATACAACAAAGAAAATGCTAGGTCGAAGCCTAGGCATAATACGTCTTCAAATAGAGCCCATTTATGTGCTCTGCCAGCTCGTTCCCATCAAAAAAAAAAAAGGCATAAGCTCCCTTTTCTAGGACCTTCTTGATGATGAAGGGACCATACCACATGGATTTGAACTTGCCTGCCCCAAGGCATCCTTATCTTGGGCATAAGCCAAGACAAGGTCACCTTCAGAGAAAACCCTAGGCTTGACCGCCTTATCGTACTAAACCTTCACCCATTTCTTATGCACCTCATTCATCGTACTTGCATCTCAACGCTGCTCATTGAGATGTTATTGATGGATAAGGCATTATTCAAGACTAGAAGTATCAGGAAGAAGCTCAACTACCAGCTTAAGGGAAGGAATTTCGCATTCAATAGGAAATATAGATTCCAACCCATAACCTAGTTTAAACAGAGTGAAACCATTTTCGATCTTTACAGACATCCGGTATGCCCAAAGTGCAGGGTACAACATGATGTGCCAATTGGATCTAGCTTTATCAATTATCTGTTGAAGAATATTCTTCAAGGATTTTTTAATGGCTTCAACTTGCCCATTGGCTTCAAGATAATAAGGAGATGAATGCTCCTTCCGAAAACCCAAATTGAGAACCAATTCAGCCATCATACTATTCTGAAAATGACTGCCATGGTCAGTGACAATATCTTTGGGGATACCAAAGTGAGAAATGACTTGATTAAATAGGAACATGGTTGTTGTCTCACCATCATTCCCAAAATTAAGCATAGGCTCAACCCACTTCTTAAAGTAGTCTACAACTACAATAATATACTTATGACCCTTAGCCAAAGGCGGGTTACAAGTAGTATAATCAATACCCCACTTTGTGAATGGACTGACAGTGATGACAAGAAAGAATGAAGCTGGATGAGCACGCATCTTCCTAGTATAAACTTGAAAGGGATGACACTTTTTGATCGCCTCAACACAATCTTTGAAAATCGAGGGCCAAAAGTATCATGCACGCAAGATCTTTTAGGTTGTAGCAAGCCCAAATAAATGACCACCACAAGCTCCACTATGGCAATCATTCAGCACAACCTCAACTTCTTCGAGAGTTAAGAAGCATCTAAGGATCAAGCCGACCCCGCAACGATATAGAGTGTCACTGATAATCAAATAACTTCTAGCTAAGTGAAACAATTTTTAACACTCATCTTTCGAAAAAACTAAGGGAAACTTCGCATTCTAGAGATAAACTATGAGATATCCATACCAAGGATCCTGTGAAGAAATGAGAAAAATATGTTCATCAGGAAATGATTCTTCATAAACAATCTCTTCTTCACAGGGAAACTCAGAAATCAACTCCGCAAATACCAAATAATTCTTGGATTTGGCAAATAGGAATTCGAGATCAAAATCTTGTAAAATAGCAATCCATCGATTGTATTTCCCCCCAATAACTCACCTACTAAGAACAAATTGAAATGGATTAACTGCCGCCAAAATATAAGTTTTGCGAAGGAGGATAAAGTGTCTGAGCCGATGGATAGCATCGATAGCTTCCAAAGCTAGTTTCTCAATCGGAGAATACCAGAGTTCAGGACCCACCAAGCCTCGACCAAGGTAGTATACAACATGCTCGCAAAGAGCATCATCTTCCTGAACCAGAACCATAGTTATGTTAGATTCTGCTGCAGCGAGATACAAGAGGAAATCCCTGCTATAATCAGGTGGACTCAGTAATGGAGCAGAGTTCAATGTTTTTTTTCAAAGCATCGAATGAACGTTGAGCAAATTCATCCCAAAAAAATGGAACTCCTTTCCTTAACAACCTCATAAATCCCTTTGTAATATCGACATAATTCATGATGAATCTCTGTAAAAAATTGGCTTTGCCTTGTAGACTTTGAAGTTGACGGATTGAAGACGAGGGAGGAAACTGAAGTATTGCCTCAACCTTGAATAGATCTACCCGAAACCCTTATGTGGACACGATGAATCCCAACAACCAACCGGATGTGACATCGAAAATGCACTTATTAGGGTTCAATCGAATTTTATAATACCGACATCGTTCAAAAACTTGACGAAGGTGTGAAGGATGATCAATCCTCTTGCGAGAACAGGCATCTAAATTAGGCAAATATGCCTCGATAATATGTTTGATGTTTCGGGTCTAAAACAAGACCCATCATCAGGACATTCTTGCAAAAAAGAGAGACAATGTGTGATGAATAAATAGTGGAAAATGACAGGAAGGGGAGCCAACCCAGCTAACAACTAAATGCTTTAATTTCTAAAAAATTTCATTTATTTTTTTATTTATTTATTTTTTATTTTATGTTGAGTTTTAGTTTATATTGTTTTATAAACGCATCATAATCATTATAATGATGTTTTGAGTTTAAATGCTAAAAATGTTTAATATATCTCATTATTAATTTTATCCCTTTTTTATAAAGTCTTATGTTAATTTAATTTTGGGTTAATTATTTTATGTTTATTTTTAATTTTTCATAAAGAATTGTTTTTAATCAAGTCAAAGTGTTGTATTTTCATTCTAATCCTAAAATTATGAAGAGAGGTCCAAGTAGATTGTTTTAAATGATTAAATGGTTTGATTATTATTAATTTTATAGGACCCTATGTGGATTAAAGTGTCTACTTTTTTATTAATTATTCTAAAAGTTCTAAGTTATTGTCTAATTTTAGCTTATGAAATACATTAAAAGATTATTGTTTTTTACTAAAATCAAAGTATAGTGTTTTTATTTTTATCCTAATATTATGTAGAAAGGGGCCAAAGTAGATTATATATAATATCATAACAGTTTGCACATAGCATCAATTCCAATTCATTCCTACCTATCGACTCAAAAAGGTTCAACTATTTATACTACTTTATCCTACGCATCCAATGGTCCACAAACCATGGTTTGCGGACTCTTGGTCTACCCTTGACCCATTTACGATGCATTAGGGGCTTTGACCCACCCCAAAACCCCTACATTAGACTAAATATAATCAAAAATATACAAAATGGACCAAATTTGTAGCCTTTGTATGAGACCTTGTTCCAACAATCCCCAACACAATCTTGTGACTCGTCATGAGTCAATGAGATGGTGGGGTCTCCACCTACACCTGCAATAGTTTGATCGCTTCAACTTAAGGGGGCAGCACGGCTTCGCTTTGGGTAGCAGCACTCTGGGCGATTTCGACCATTTTTTGTGAAATCGGGCCTTCTGTCGTAGCGGTGATACTTTCCAAGGTCTGGCTGAGCTGCTTCACTGCTATATCAACATCCTGCGATAGCTTAAGGGCTTCAGCAGCCCAAGGCTTTAGGCGATTTTTGAAGGCCTTCTTCTTCTATCGAAGCTCTTCTATCTCAGCTTGGAGGTCCTGGCTGGTTCCCAGTCATGCCAAGCGCTGAGCAGGAACCAACGTGGGCAGGGTGGCTTTTAATGTTTCAAACGTCTCCTCTTTCTACCACAGGGCCTGGGTTATTTCACACAGGAGCGGATCGCGTTGAACCTTGGTCCATAGTTGCATGGAAGTTTCCAGTAGTTGAGCACCTTGCACGATCTTCCTTGTTATGACGTTTGTAGCTGCGGTGACCAGCGCAGATCGTTGGGCCCGCACCTCTGGAGGTGTTTCGGGCTACAATTTAGCCTGCAGATCGGCAATCTGCTATTCCATTCATGACTTAACCTCCACAACCTCCATTCGCGATGCCTTCAATGCGGCGACCAACCCTTCAACCTTTTCCTGGGGTGTAGCGATAGCCGAAATCTCTGCTATAATTTCTGCGCAGAGCTGGTGAATGAATTTTTCGAGCTCTGCTTGCTATGCGATAGTGTTGGATACTTCAACGCTCTATGCTGCGATGGTTTGCTTAGTTGTACTGAGTTTTTGGTGCACTTGTTAGTCTCAATGGTGGATCTCCTGAAACACTGCGGTGTTGAGGCCCTACAATGCCTCATGGGACAGCTAGGCTAGATTCAACTGCACTCCTGCACTGACTGGGAGTTGCATTCCCAGGTCGAGTGGGCTGATCACAAGGGTGGTGCTAGGTAAGGGGCAGAGACGGCTTTCTTTTGTGGCTAGCGTTGTGCTATTGGTTTCCAGTGGAGTATGTACCTGAATTACACTAGTCTACAAAGCATGGAGCTCGACCTGGATGGTCTCGATCGCAGCTTTCTGTTGTTCCTCCAAGGCATCCCATTTTTCCTCTACGGCTAGAGTGACTGCGTCCGCAATCTGTTCGAGGTCTCCATCAGTTAGCATGACGGTCTCATTGCATTCTGCCCGCTGAGAGCGTTGCTTCTTTTGGGACCCTTTGGTAGGCTCTCCTGTGCGCTACGTTCCATGAGGGGATGCAGCTCCTCCTACATCCCCTCCTTTTGTCCCTAAGTCGGGTTGCGAATCTTTCTATGTAGCTTCTTCGGTGTCCTTCTCATTAGTTTGCTTCTGCTGCGCATCTTTCTTCGCAGCCAGTTCTGTGTCCTTCTCATTATTTTTGTTGGAGCCTCCGATATCCTTATCTTGCGATGTGCTTGCATTTTTAGGGCCATGCGCCCCGATCTTGAAGCCAATCTTCCACTACAGGGGCTACAGTGCAATAATATTGTCAATTTCTTCGTCCACGACCATGTAGGGGAGCGACGTCCATGATTTCTCCTTTCGGCTCCAAATCTGTATGTTTTTCATGGTCACCTGAAAGGTCGCGATGCGTTTGTATATGTCATAGACTGTGGGTGACAAGCGTGGTCGATAATTGATGGCAGTTGCCACACTGCCCTGGAAGAGGACCCAGAATACTTGATTGTCCTCTATGCACTGCGCATCCTTGGAGTCCCACAATTGTGCATAACGAGCTCCTTCACACATATCTGGGTTAAGCTCGGGGAGGACTGACTCCGCAGGAGCTTCTAGGTGACCAACACTATGAGGAACAGCAACCACAAGTAGCAAAAGGCACGCCCTAAGTCATGGGATTCTCAGACGTTGGCAAAAAATTCATCACATAAGTATTGAGCCCAATTAAAACAAAACCCCTTTCCACATTTTCCTTCTAGCTGGATCACATAGGCGGGGATGATGGCGACTTGGTATTTGCGCATCAACTTGCATGCCAACAACATCGTGCCCAACTACGTAGCGGTATCATTGATGGATTTGATGATAAAGCCTCGGGTATTCTGCTCCACCTTGTATTTTTGGTGCACAAATTCAGCAGTCTCACCCTCGTATTTCTTACCCACTCGCTCCAGAGGGCTTGGTTCATTCATCGGGAGGCCAGTAATCCTATGAATCAACGCAGCATCAATAGGAGTCCTGTCCTAGATCCACAGGAAACCTTCATGAATTAGGGTGAGCAACTGCCATGTGAGTCGTTCTGTAACATTGTAATGACCAAAATGGGGCATCCTGAGCAGGTTCAGGAGTCTGGACCTGGCCAACACACGCACCCAGCACTGGGGGATGACTGTAACTCCATTTTCCTCATGAATCGAGCCAAGTATAATGTCAGTGCTAGTTCAGGGAATGCTTCGAAGTTGGCTAGGTCGTGATCGTCAAACTTGACCTCATGAATCTTACCAAAAGGTTTGCCAATAATGGGGACCTTGCCTGGGGTCAATGGCATTTGTAGGTAAGTGACAAGACCATCAAGATTCTTCAACGTGAGCGTTGATGTCCTGCATGGTTGAACAGAGGGAGGTAATCAGTTAATTGGATCGACGGGGTTGTGCTTCCTCCTGAGCTGCCTGCAGGTATTTTGCGATTCGCGGGGAAGTGCATGGATTTCCTGTAGCCCATGTGGACTTCAGGGGCTTTTCGAAGCTCTGGTCCTTTGCTTTTCAGTTCCCCGCTCCTTCCAACAGTAATTTCTGCTTTCTACTAGATTTTACTGTTCCAATAGCTATTTTTCACACCTCTTATGCGCCTAGCACACCTTCTATGCTTATATTAAACATTTGTGCCTCCTCCGCATCCTCCCCCAACACATTCCTACTTCCGAGGTACTTTAGAGACATGCTTTTCTGACATTCTTCATCCCCAAAGAACAGGACATCCCTCGTAAGCAAGTTTTTCAGAGGTGTTGTGATCAGTACATAATTTCGAATGAACTTCCTATAATAACCTATGTGGCTAAGGATTGAACACAGTTGTTTCCTTGTTACCAAATTTATGAGAACCTTTCCTATTGTATTCGTATTCCCAATCGGAGCCAACATAGGGTGTGTCTCAATGCTACTTGTTCGTAGCTTGAGCGGTCTAGTAACTGTGTGCATCTCCTTCAATCCTGAGACAGAGTCAGCTCGTGGATCATCCTGACACTCTGTAAGGCTAGGCTGTGTTCATCGTCCATGTCTGGTATCTGTGCTTCCCATGTTGGTACCGCAGGTGTGACAGACAGGGTCGATTCACCCCATACCATCGTATCAATGTCCTGCAAAGCTGCGTTAAGCGCCTCCGTATCTACTAACCCAAATGTCCCTAGAAATTCATCCTTTAATGTCTCCCAGTGGCACGTGTGCCAATGTAGCTCCGCATCTAAATACCATTCGGTGGAAAGTGGTCCCAAGGCATGAATAAACATATGAACCCACTCTCCTGTAGTCTTGTCACACCAATTCTTCATCCAAGCGAACAGATACTCGCGCGGGTCTTCGGGGCCGAGGTATGTTTGGACACGTAAGTGATCGGGCGGTTCAAATCACAATATCATCATATCTCGGCACTCTTCCCAGTCCTAGAATGCCTCCTTATGTGTGTTCCACCACCGCGCAGGTATCTTATGTATGGCGAGATTAAGGGCCCCTAACCTTCGTCCTCTTGGAACCTCAGCATCAAATGCTCACACAAATTCCCTAATATTACCAAAGCCATCAAAGTAGGGTAGGTCTCTTACCTCTGAGGAAATGTAGCGGAAGTCCTTTGTGACCTGAAGGCATCGCAGTGCAGAGACATCATGTAACCGATTTTTCCAATTCTCCATCTCCCTGTCGAAGTCAGAGAAGCAGTCACTGTCCTTTTCCCAAAAAAGTACACCATCTGTCGTAGGGTTGATCCAATCTTCATCCCATGCAATCAAATTATAAATGTGATCTACATCCTCTTCATCGCGCACTGGCTCTGTATACCGTTCGCCTTCCATGGGATCTAATGGTACTATCATCCTTGTACCGTTATTTTCAAATACCATGCTTCGCTTCTTCAAGTTAATGATGCCTCCCATATTGATGGCCCAATCCAAGTTGAGGAGCGAAGGGTAGGGGTATGCATCTTCTACAATCTGAATTACTTCAAAATTAGCCTGGACCTTGACCCCTGCGATGTCTAGGGGTCCGCATCTTCTATCTTCTGTTGATTGGCCATACACAGCTAGATAGTGGACCATTACAGCTTAGGTTCCCCCATTCATTTCCAATTCTGTTTAGGTAATACATTCGCATCTGACCCTAGGTCCAAAATAACATGATCCATCTCGTAATCACCGATCTGCGCAGTCAACTGCATCTCCCTACCAGTGTGTTTCTTGTATATATATAGTTTGTGTATGTCCTTGATTTTCATAGGTAGGCTAGGTCATGTTGCGCAACTATCTATTAATGCATGAATATTTTCCACAGCCTTTGGGTTTCACAGCAGCTTCATACATGCCTGTAAAAAGGGTTTGACCTCCTCATCTGCCTTGAGGTTTCTCGGCGGCTGAGAAGTAGATGCCTCTGCCTCAACAAAGTCTTTTCGAGCTACGAAAAATGTTTCTTTTTCCTTTTTTAGATCCAAACCTTCTTGCTTGATAACTGCTTGTCAGATCAGAGGTTCGGCTGCAGTCTTCTCCCCAAGCCCCCCGGTGGCCATCCCACTGTGTGTTACGACATTCATGCTTGGATATTTGTCTCACAATTCAGCCTTAACCCTCTGCACATTCTGCGTAGGTGTTGGTTGCTTCTCTTGAATCTTTGCTATTAATATTGGACAGTCTTCAATCGCATGGTCCAGCTGTCTGCAATACCAGCAGGACTGCCTCGTAGGGTTTGGACAGTCCCTGGAAAAGTGTCCAACTTCTCCACAATTATAACAGATTAGTTTCCCTCGCCCCGACCTGTGCTTCCACCTCTTTCGCCTCCCCTGCCCCTAGCTGGGGAGCCACCTGTGCTTGAGATAAATCTTGGTGAGGATGGATCCAACTATACCCTATAGAGATTCCCTCGATCGATCATCAAATCATACGTTTGGCAGTTTTTTTCATCGTGTCCTATCGACCTACAAAACCTGCACCATTGTTGCTTTACTTCTGGGACATACGCAGCGAGGCGAGGGAAGTGGTTTGTGTCGTTTAGCCCTGCAACGTGATAATCATTGCACCATAGCACCAGCCCACTTGGTCCTGCAACTTCCCTAGGGCGCAATGGGCTGGGTCCCCCGGCCTGCATATAGTCTGCTAACAGAGGGCAGTTATCCTTGGTGTGACCATTCGTCCTGCATCGTATGCACCATCTTTCAGGGCTAGCCTTTGCTCCTCGCTCCTTTTGCAGATTCTAGATCTCCATGTGCATCGTCTCCATTTGTCCTCGGATCAATTGGACGCCCAGCTGGGTATCATCTCTGGGTGTAGCTTCTAAATTCATAGCGACCTCCAAGGCTTTTTCCTGCGATTTGGAATTTTGGTGACCCATAGGTACGCGAAAGTGAGGCAGCAGCATAGCAATGAACCATTCCATGTGTTGTCTGTTATCATACTGAAATCCTCCTTTTCTAATCACCTTCTTCAGTCGTTGATCAGCCTCCCACATAGACTCAGAAGGCCCTTGCTTGAAATCCTTTAGATAGACCACTATTTGAGAGTAGGACTTAGGCTTCTTGAATTGTTGTTTCAAGGTGTTCTTAATTTTTTCAATGGTTGCGTTCACATGCTGGCCGATGTATTCCATGTACTAGTCCAAAGCTCTTCCTTCAAACGCAAGAGACAGTTGAGCCCTCTTCACCGCATCATTAGCTGCGTTCTGTGCAGTCCATACCAATCTTGCGATAAACCAGAACTGATCCATGTCTTCATCTCCCACACCCTTAAAGGTAGGCAACTCATGTGCGTAGCCATGTCATCTTTCGATGGTGGCGGAGGTGTAGGTGAATTATTACCCCTATGCTGGTTTGAAAGTGGTGTGGCTGGAGGAATTTGCACAGCTGCTTCTCTTACCAGACTGTAGACAGATCTATCTCCTTCTTGATTGGTCTGATAGTATTTTCCACTTCGTGTCGTGCTCCCTTCCAGATCAGAGGTCATTCATTAGGTGTGGCTACACAAAATACTCTTTTCGCACAGTAATATCTTAATCAGCAATGTTAAGGTCTTCATAAACTTATCCTGGAAACCCTTGAAGATTCTTCACTTTGCTTCATAGTAGGAGACGAACTAATCGATGGAAAATTCTGTCACGAACCCTCCTAGCACACTGTCCACCCAGTGGTCCACCGTGTGAGTGATGGTGTTATCAGTCTTATCTAACTGTTGGATCAATTCTGAGGTCCATTGCATGACCCGCTCATCTTTCCAACACTTCTGAAATTAAAACAACCTTGCGAGCCACTCCTGGAGCTCGATCGCAATTGTTACAAAGAAGATCTCATAGATCTCCATGAAAATATACTTATTCTTCCACTCTTCGTTGGTCAACCTCTTACTGCAGTTTTATTTTACTGTGAAATCCTGAAATTGATGTTCAAACCATTCATCAATTTCTTTTCTTTCATGTTTCCAATACGACCTTGGCATTACCCGATCCCTCTCTCAAAATTCTCCTGGTCCCTGCAATAGAACCATTTTTTGGCTCGAGGGGTCCTTACCCAAGTTCGTAGGTTAAGGTTTTTCAACAAACCCCTATACTAATGGCCCTTTCGGCAGTGGCCTGCGCATCTCACCCGAAGCAGTATGGGAGGGTGCTGGAACCAAGTTTCTGCACCCTGGGAGAGGGTAGGTAAGTCAAGCAGAGTTGTGTTCAACCTTATAGTTACCAGATCTTATACCACAGAGCCCTGATCTACTAATATCTTTCACATCCATGTGCGCAATACCAATTATAATCACAGTAACTAACAGATCATAGACTTATAGAACATTACTGTAGTTATCACAAGTATCCTTGCATAAAGCATAATAGAACAGATCCAGATTGCAGCATAAACAAGTAACACAAGTACTTTCGCAACTTAAATCAATAACATAGAAGCATACATACTTAATCAAATATCACATATTCACATCAGCAGTAAGTCCAATACATTCAGATATTCCAACAGCTTTCTGCATTCATTAATCCTTCAAATTTACTTACAATACCCAAAAACCAACCTGCGCACACAGCAGCAGGGTCCGCACACAGCAGGACAGAGGATCTCTGTGCACACAACTAGCAGGAGTCCTTACCCAACCAACCCTATAGATGTAACAGTTTGCATGTAGCATCAATTCCAATTCATTCCTACCTATCGACTCAAAAAGGTTCAACTATTTATACTACTTTAGCCTATGCATCCAATGATCTGCAAACCGTGGTTTGCGGACTCTTGATCTACCCTTGACCCATTTACAATGCATTAGGAGCTTTGACCCACCCCAAAACTCCTGCGTTAGACTAAATATAATAAAAAATATACAAAATGGACCAGATCCGCAGCCTTTGTAGGAGACCCTGTTCCAACACCAATCATGGACATTCCAAACTTTTTTTGCATACATTCTGCAAATTGATTCCCTAGTTGTTCCAAATCACTCTCAAATATTATGTCATCCACATACACCAATACAATCAGTAGAGGGTCACCTTCATCCTTTATGTAAAAATTAATATCCATGGTTCCTTTCCTGAAACCTCGCTACAAAAGACATTTTTCTAGCCTCTCATATCAGGCTCTCAGAGCTTGTTTGAGTCCATATAGTGCCTTTTTCAATTTTCACACAAATATGTCCTTTGCGGTGAGCATGAAACCTTTTGGATACTCAATGTAAAGTTCTTCCTATATATTTCCATTTAGGAATGTCGACTTCACATCCATTTGATATACTTTGATTTTATTTAGAAATGTCGACTTCACATCCATTGCAAGAATGATGGACTGCAATGGGCATTGTCTTCTTTTAGTTTGAGTCAGAATCCTCCTTATATCTACGAGAGATCAGATCTTCAAACACATAATTTATCAACATTTTTGTATCCCCTTACTATGAGCTCTCCAGTTTCTTCACCCATGACCTTGAATTTGGTTGATGTGAACACAATTACATTTCCTTTATCTTCCATTTGACCTACACTTAATATGTTTTGTTTTAGGCCTTGAACTAATAAGGTATCAACTGCCCTTCTATTTTTGTTAATTATGGCTCTACCTTTTCCCAAACATTTTTTTGGAGCATCATTTGAAAGAATAACCTTACCATCTTGATTTTTCTCGAGAGACTCCATCTTACTCATATCACCAGTGATGTGATGAGAAAATCAGTTGTCGATGTACCATTCATCCTTATTTTTAATTTCACATGGAGAAATACCACATCTTATCTCGACTTCTTTCTTCTTTTTAACATGAATGTTGGTGGATCCAACTTTATTTTGTCTTATGATATCATCTGTTTTTCTTCCATATTGTCTTTGATGATAATTGAAATGTTTCTGCACTCTTTCTCTACATGCCCAACCTTATTACAAGAATAACATTTTATGTGACCAAAAAAGGGAGTAGAGGAATCATAATATGTTTTTCTGATCTTTCTTCTATTGCAATCAACAACTTTATGCCCACAATTGTTGCATGAAAAAAAATATCCCTTAAAGAAATCTGAGTACCTGGGAGCTGATGGTATTTCTATGTAGAGTCTTTATGTCTACGGCCGAAATAATCTACTTCTGCAATTGGCTACAACATGTCCATAATTATGACATGTAAAGGATTCAACATTATTGATCAAAGGAGAGAACCGATGGATACTTCTAAAGTTAGGAGAAAACGATTCCTTTGAGAATTCATGATTGTCGGTTGACCTTTTGTCTCTTTAAATACTTCAGGTTTTGCATTGATATCCTTTGAATCTTTAGCACTTCCTTGTGAACTAGATTCTCCTTTAACAGTTTTGTGAAAACCAAGACCAAATTTAAAAGAAGGAGACCTTTGACTACTACGAATATTATCCATAATCTTAGTACTATCTTGAAACCTCAAGTGTTTATCCTTTTCTTCTAATTTACCTTTTAAAATGTTTACCTCAACCTCCAATCTTTGCCACTACTTCTTCATACTTTATTCAACCCTTCTTCCTTCTTCTACTTTTCATTAAATTTTAGAATCTTTTCTTTCATACCATTTTCTTGTTCTTCAAACAATTGGAGAATTTATTCATTCTTCTTATTTTATTTTTCCAAATATGTTTTGAGAGAGATGATTTTTGCTTCAATTCCTTTACTGTTATTGGTTGCTTCATCCTGTAGTTTTTCACACTGGTATATATGTTCCTTGTTCAGCTGCTCAATTGAGTTTCTTTCTTGTAACTGATTATTCAATCTAGTAATCACATCTTTATAGATACATTCTCTTTCATTAAATATAATCTGTTGATCTTCAACTTCAGTTTTGAGATTATAAATTTCTGCTTCTAGATCTTATAACATTACTTTCACTTTCGTATTCATTATCTTCAACATTGCATGAAAAGAAAGTGGATCATAAGAATAACAATCAGTACTTGTTTTATCTTTTTCATTTTCTGCCACACATGTTTTCGGAGATGTCTTATTCCTTGAGAAACCTTCTTCTTTTGCTTCCTTCCCATTGTGACAGATCTCCTTCAAGTGATAAAGCTTCTTCTGAAGGACCTTCTCTGATACCAATTTTTGGGAAAAATACTAAGAGGGGGGGGGGGGTGAATCAGCATTTAAAACTCGCACAAACTTTTCTTTTCTTTATTGATTTCTACACGCGACTTTACTTAATCCTACTAGATTATGTACTTGACTTTCTTTAAGGAAACTTTGTATTCCCAGTGAACTTATTATTCAGATAAATCTTTAGTAACTTTACTTAGACTAGTGCATAATTAATTCATTAGACATTTAGTAAGAAGAAAATATGTGCAGTAAGAGAATAATAAATCATCAAACATAAGCAACATGCCTGAACATTGGGATTTAAGGTGAAACCCAATGTGGGAGAAAACCACCATTGTTGTCATCTCTAACTTCAATATTTATTATATAGAAAACTTCTTACAATTTTGTACTAGCACATACTCATACCAACACAGAGGCACCCACCTAGAAAATGTTGCAACCTTCTCTCATTCTCTAGCTGCTACTGGAAGGGAGCTCCAACCCATTGATCTCGTTTACCAACCACCACTAGAAGGGAGCTTCGACCTCCTACTCTCGTTTACCAGCCACTACTAGAAGGGAGCTACAACCCCTTGAATTTATCACCAGCTCCTATAGGTAGGAAGTTTCAATTTCCTCACTGAAGGCTCCAACCCTCAGCACCACTGCAGACCACGTTTCATAAATTTTCACACTGGATCCACAGGCTTCAATACATCACAACTTGAAGGCCTATTTTCATCACATAATCCATGTTGAAACCTTTAACATTAGATGAGCCAAATATCAAAACAAAAACTTATTACTGTACCCAAATTATATATCCAATTCCTGGAAAAAACCATTGAACCAAACAATCACCAATCACTCGAATATTGAACTAAGCACTGAAGAAAATAGTCACTTAACCAATCACCAACTCAATTCATACAGAATAGTGAGATCAATGTAACTAGAATATCAGAACTGAACCCAGACTACTGCATCAACACACTGAATCAACTGCAACCCTGATCATTCATAAAACAAAATGTATATGCTACTTCATTTAAGGCAACCCACGTGTATACGCGCTTTTCTGTAGAGAATCCTATGTGCAGATCTCAATATACTAAGTTCTTCAAACTGTTACTCTGAATCAATCACAAAATTGGACAGATACATTCTGAAATATCCTGATAGGTTACATATCTCTGAACCCTCATATAATTAGCATAATCAAGTATCCTTTTCGACTAATCAACATGCACTCAATTTCAACTTCAGACATTGTTACTAAACCCAGATCAACATGAAGACATCATTAGCAGGTAGAAAAAATATAGTAGCAATGATCTGATTGATCAGTCATTTATAAGTAGAAACCCTTCCTTTATGTATGTGCTTTTCATGAGGTGTTTCCGCGTATATACGCGGTTATCTAGAACTAAACCCGTGTATAGATCTAAACATACTTTATAAAACATACGCTAATTTTTGTAGTCAAACCAAGATGTATACGTGACTTCCTTGGGTCAAACTTGCGTACAAATATGAAACTTTCAACTTATAACAATGTTGTGCATCACACTTCAGACATACACAAATCATGAAATTCAAGATAATAAACAGATGCAAAATCACAGATCTAATCAACCCATAAGCAAATCATGTAATACATAGTCATTTCAGGTCTAGAGATCATGATCCATCATTATATTCATGACTGCATCTTTATTTCAAATCTATCAATCAACTATAGCCCATTCCATACAAATATATTTCAAATTGAAGTATTCATTCAATGCACTTCCTTCTCCCCATAGCACTTTAATTTTCACCTCCTTATATAGTTTTAGCCTTAGCCAATACCATGAGCCAAAACCACACAAGTGTCGATGGTATTCTTGGACAGCATCAAATAGCCATTATTGTGCTAAATATTGTGGGGTAATACCATGGTAAACACTTGGTATTGTTCAAATTAGTGTGCCAACTCATATGTGACTTTTCTTCTTTGTACCCCGTGTGTATACACAAATTTTATTCACCAAAACCACGTATACACAAATTATGTGTATATTCTACATATATACACAACTTGGCTTCATTGAACCTGCATATGTATATTTCATATGTGGCATCCCTTCATCAAACCTGTGTATATACATGAATTGAGCCTATGTATACATCAACATATACATGGCTTCCCTTAATCAAACCTGTGTATACTTCCTAAAAATTTGCCTTCATCATTCCTCTATCACTGACTCTTATTCATTTTTCTTTCACATCTAAACTAGCCTGTAGATACATCAAGTTTACATCTTCAATAAACAGGTTTCTATGAAAAGGAAACTCATCGACTAGGTTTCCATCAAGGACAACACATTACATCATAATTCCAACACTCTCAACTAGGGGAGGTGTTATTTGGAGAGGGGTCAGACTGGGGGAGGTAAGATCTGCGGAGGGGTCGAGTTAGGGGAGGTAGGATCTGGGGAGGGATCGATTTTTGGAGGGGCTGGTGTAATGTGGAGGGCTGGCAGGACATGGATTATGGCGGGCAGTGGTGGCCATGAAGGGCACAGTGGGAGGGAGCTGACGGAGGGAGACACGGGTGAGCCAGCCAGGAGGGAGCGAGTCGAGGCGCATGTGAGCTAGTGTGAGGGAGGTGTAGAGCAGAGCCAGCATGAGGGAGGTGTGGTGCAGGTCAGCCAATAGTGTCATATAGAGGGGCATCACAGAGGGTTTGTGGGAACATAGAGGAGCCAATGGGAGGGAGCAAGTGTGAGTTGAGGAGCGACGTGCATAGTTTCAAAGAGCAAGCCGCAGTGTGGAAGAATGGGAATCAGCGTGGGAAGTTTGCAGTAGAATCGACGAGGATACAATTGAGGCCTGCACAGAGGAGGCTGATACATTGGCACGACAGACCTCAATGGAGGTGCGAGTATGAGTGCCACAAGACTGTTTTCACAAAAAAAAAAACAAATTTCATATCACCTACGAAATTCGATAGAGAAGGTAGTGGAATGTATGATAGAGAAGGAGCAGTGGGATGTATGACAGTGACAGTTCTAACATGTGTTGATAGAGAGGCAGAGAGGGAGTTACATAGGCAGTAATTCTAGAAACAGAACTAGCTCTAATACCATATCAAGCCAGGAGGTAACTCTACCACAAAACTCATATGAATTGATTAAGGATGCCTATGAATATATGCATGGAGGTGAGACTCTTGGAATTCATTTCCTAATGTCTCTTCAACTTCCTTATTTCCTACTTTTCATTAATGTACAATTTCTCCCAATCCCTTAGGATTAGGTGTCAAGAAGATCATATGCTACAACTGCGGAAAAAATGGACATTTTTCTAGGGATTGTTAGAATCCCACTATAGTTTCCAGTAAGTATTGTCAATAATTTTCTCATGAAGTCAAAGTTTATGCCATTTTGTAGGATAAGTGCAACGAGTAGTCGCCTCAGAATATACAAATGATGAGGGTCAAACTACACTGTGCAAATCCAAGCATTAATATAGTAAAGCGTAGTGGTGTGAATACCATAGGAGACTACAAAGAAGGAAGAAGGGCGTGATAGAGAAATGAGTCAAGAAAACTGAAGAAAAAAATGTTGGCTTCAATGTGCAGCGTGAGAATGATGCATTCATGGAAGCAAGGAAAACATTTACGACCCCAAAGGCTTTGCCCCAACCACGCAGAGACAATTGTTTCCATTGGAGAACAAGCCTAAGGAGGAGAACAAAGTAAAGGAAGTGGATTTGTCTATCTCGGAGTCCTTCTTGCAGATGTGTATGAAATTACTAAGGGGCCAGAGGACTGTAGAAGGGTTGCCGCAACTAATAGATAATTGCATTGGAAAGTAAAGTTTGTAGCTAGAACAACATGTGGTAATAAAGTGTATAAGAATGAGAAAAGAACTCGTCGGGATATGTGTTTGATTGCACAGATTGGAGATTATGATATGGATCGAGTCATTCTAGATCTACGATCAGATGCCAACGTTCTACCAAAGGAGACATGGGAGTGGATGGGAAGGCCTAAGCTGCAATGGTCACCAATTCAGCTATGGATGGAAAATCAATTGAAGATCATTCCTATGGAGAAATTTTAGGGGATTAGCGTAGATATTAATGGCATTGGCGTGTTGTTCGACTTCAAATTTATTGAGATCGTTGATGATAGTAACCTATATACTGTGTTGTTTGGATTTGACTAGGATTATGACATGGATGTTATAATCAACATGAAGAAGAGGCAAATTATCTTTGAAAATAATGGTACCCAGGTTTTTATACCATTGGATCCTTCCGAAGGTACGCACTATACCGAGCCTGTCTAGCATGAGTATGGGGAATTTTAAATTGATCAGATATATAAGCTTACTGTGTAGGATGAAGACTAGATCAATACCACCACAGATGGTAGAATATGTTGGGAGCGCCATATTTCATGCATTTATGATTCAAATGAGGAGTTGGATCACTGGAATAATTTTTTGCATGAAGTAACCGCTAAGAATTATAACAGGGTTACCATATCTCTGTGTTGTGTCAGATCAGAAACACGTGACTTGCCTTTTTATGATGGAACATGGAATGTTGTCTTATTTTTGTAATAATTTGAGAAAAGGGTACTTGAAAAATAGAGATACGAAGCTTTGGACTTCGCATTGATGTCTACCCCATCCTGATGGTGGGGAATCCACAGATAAAGTTTAGGCAAATGGATGGAATTTTTCAAGTTGTACAGGCTGAGGTTTCATTAGTTTAATGTGAATATCACGAAGAAGAATAATGGTCAGATGGATCTGCGCAAGAATTTGGCTCACAAGATTGAATATTTGGGTATAGAACCTCAGCCAGAATGGGTGCACATGTTCTTTCATTCCTTAGAGATGATACCTCAGCAATGGTATCTCGAAACGGAGTTGTGCCATGGAACCATGGATTGGAATGAGATGATAGAATAATTTATATTAACATATAGCTTCGTTGATGGGTGGTAAGGCATTAATTAGGCTCTTCGAGAAACAAAAGCAGGAGTACTACGCATTACCAAGGAGCCAAGGATGTTGGTTCTGACGGATTGGATAGACTCAACCAACAAGCTTGTGTTGGGGGAGGAGATTTCTGGATACCAAGGTGAACAGACGCAGAAGGATTCTACTACAAGATGGCTCCAGCATAGTAGTAATATTGTGCAATAGATTGTATGTTGGCGCAACTAGAGGTTAGTGTGATGAGGGAGGTCGGACTTCGCTGAGGGGGTGAGTCTCATGAATTCTATCCAAAATGTGACCATTGGAATAGTAAAGGATGATTGAGTTATGACTTGGTTGTTAAAAGGAGCAGGCAAGATGCAATTAATGGGCATATCTAGGTAGATCTTCCACCAAATCGACATTTATGAGGGTGATCTAAGAGTGATGATGGGATTTGAATTTGAATTTTGTTATAAATAAGAAATCCTACTCCCAATACTCACACTTTGCACGCTAAGTGTTAGAAGAGGGAATTGTTGTCTACAAGAGTTCTGAGGAAGCTAATGCATGTTAGGGAAGAGATTCAAAGAAATCAAACAAGAATTTCTACAGATAGGTTTAGGACACATCATGACACCCACACCTCCAGTAACAGCCACAGGGTCGAGGATTCCTAGAGGACAAAAGATCACGGGCATTGTGCCATATGAAAAGCCTAAGAAACAAATTATGAGATCCTTGCCCCAGAAGAAACTCGCAAAGGAACAACGGAGTAAGGAGGATCGGGAGCAACAAAATAAAAAAGTAGTGGAGGTCAGATCATATGAAGAAGAAGAAGCACCAGAGGAAATTTGTGTTGAGGAGGTTGTGCCTCTATATAGGTTTCCTCCTTATATTCCATCCTAGAAGCTAGAGGCTAAGAATTCGATGAAGGACCCCAACGCGGTGAAGTAAAAGGTGTTTACACTATTGATCCCAGATAAGGTTGTGGTTGAAGGGGAATTATTGTCCAAGGTGCCTTAACTCAGAATAGAGGATTGGGATTTTAATGACCAGAGAAAATACCCCTAATTTGAGCCCAGTAGTTATCTGCACCCACGGGCCTATCTAGACGGAGTCACAAATTTAGAGCCAATGAAATGGGTGAAGGGTATTGAGCAGTCCAAGATATTCAACATGCGCTACGTGTGAAATTTCCTACGAAGTACCATCAACACCATCTGTGTGGGCCAATTACTGGCTCTAGTGCATGATGACTATATATGGCTGGGGAAGAAGATCCCCATTACCGAGGGGCTCATCAGATGAATTACAACCCTTCCTTGTCTTGGGGAAAACCTCACGGAGGCATTTGGGGGAAAGAGATAGGACAAGTAGTTGGTAGACAAGATGAAGAATGAGTATGATCTGACCAAGGGGACCAGGGGTCATCTCATTGACTCCAGTTATGATATAAATGTGCACTTTGCCACGCAAATACTTGTGGGTAAGATTATGAGGAAGATCCGTAGAGAGGAGGCATCTACGCTTGTTATAACTTTAGCTGTGGGATGCGCCAAGGGTGTTGTATACAACTGGGTCGACTATTTATGTATAGATTTCATCACGGATTATAAAGAAGTGCGGGAATATGGCAAGTAGTTCCACTATGCCTAGCTATTTCTTCTTGTTGCCTTGATGGAATGGAGGGAACTTGACGGGTCATAGTTCAGTGTTACGGACCTAAATCTATGCGAAGCATCCCGATATGCTTCGTTATGGAATTCGACAGAGCCATCAAGGGTTATGTTCAATAAATTATTGTGGGTCAAACTTGAGATGACCTTATGGAAATTGATCAACCAAAATTCTCAGTTGTCACCAAGCATAGTGGAGCCATATCGACAGGTTGCGGAGTTCAAAGTGTACTTCCATCATATACACATTCAGGCGAAGAATGACCTTGTGGGGGTCTGGTACGAGCTTTCATACCTATTCAAAGAGGAAAATGTAGAAGCCATCATTAGCCATTGGTTGAATGCCTAGTTAACTCTGCTTTCTGAAGGTGCAGAGCAAGTAGGAACAAGTGGGGCGAAGCCCACTACACCAATAGGGTAGAAGGACACTGAAGCAGATACTCTTGCGACTGAAGGGGGTGATACTCTTGGTTGTGATCTGGAAACAGACCTATCTGGCCCCTCCTCTTCGTTTATCACTAAGAGAAGGCAGCCATAGAAGGGTGGCACAAGAAATAAGGTCAAGTTCGACAGGTCTGCTATTTTGATAGAAATGGTCCTCACTTAGGGGGACATTGACGAGATAGGGGAGGTTGTGCAGCAAGTCAATAAGGATTTCTGGGGTAACATAAAATAAAAGTACAAGAAAGTGTTGGAAGATGTCCATAAGGGGTTGCATGACTTGTAGATGCATGCGAGTACAACTCAGGTGAGCGTAAGATAGGTGAGCGGGTTGCAAGCAAGCCTCGTTCCACGAGGCAGGGCACAAGTAGGTGAAAGCACTAAAGTGCATGAATTGACGCAAATTTGTGACACTTGTGTAGTGCCTATCCCTGTAGGCACTTTGTGTTTTGATAAGGCATAGAAAAGGAAGCCAATAGTTCTCTGGAAAAACACGACATTGAACCTTGCCGTGATGCCATTACAGGCCTTACACGAATTCCATAGGGCATCACCAAGGTGTTTAAGATCATAGAACATCGTGCTATTCTGGTTATTCAGGATGCCTAGCAGGAATGACAGAGCATAGCTACGGAGAAACAGATTTTTTTTCCAAGAGAACGAGCCTGAAGAAGCACAACGACAGAAGCTAGAGGATGCTCTCTCCAAGGTATGATGTGAACTACTAGAGCTCGAAATTCAGGCTGTAGCAGAGCCTGAGGAAAAAGTGCCTAATTTGGCCACCATTGTCAAGGACTCAAAGGCTAATGTTGATGAACTTTGGAGTGAAATGGAAATGAAACTCATCGAGTTGCAGCTGTAATTGCAGCCTACTACTATGCCAGATATTAGAGATTTGCGCACAACAGAGTTGAAAGTGGCCACAGAACACATCGCGTCTTGCATACAAGAGTGTGTGACTATCTTTGGGGAGGCGCTCGATGTATGGTCCTCTCTACAGGAGTACCCTCAGGTGTAGTGTAATATTCCAAAATGGAAATAGTAGCAATACAAGACACAATAATGTAAAACACAAAAATTATGAACATGTCATAAGAGGTATCAATATGCAACCATCATTTTATTAAGTTATCAGCAACAATATACAAAAATATCTTGAGGGTCAAACCACTCAAGCTATAAGAACAAGCCTCCAATGATCAGAACAATCAACACATGAGTTGCTACAACTGTATAGAATGCCAGAGAGCAGTGACAGCGCTATCTATATCAGTGTAGCTACTGTTGTAAACATAAATGAAATATGGATGATAGATACAAAATAAATGCCCAGAAAAGAAGATGTGGGCTCTAATACATGATTTCTAGCCAACCCGAAAAAGATTGCTATATGTAGAAATTTGCTGAATAATGATTAATTATCCACCGAGACTATCCTGATCACATATCAATTTGAATTCATATGCAACACATAATCTCTTCCACTCAGATCATCACACATGCGGAAATAAAACAAGCGATAGCACATCAAATCATCATACACATTAACACAGTATGTATGGGGAAAGCTTATAGTTGAAAACCCCACAACTATTGTGTATATTATAATGGAGAAATCATGTAACAAAATCAGTACAATACTCCTCACAAGTACTCGATCAACCTCACGAAGTTACACACAAACTAGCTTGGTTTTGAACAAGTCACGGTTCAAAACACATCCACTAATTGCCCCATTTCTCTATTGCTAATCATGGCTCCTCATTTGTGTGAGACCTGTCTGACTTTGGCGGGATAAAGATACCTATCAGTACTATCTTGCCTCCAAGTGTGGTAAATTTATGGCCAATCGATGTCCCAATCGATAGCCGTACTCACCTTTCATCTACCTCTTTCACCGGTCTCCACCGAACTCGTCCATGCACCTAGCGTTGAATCGATGTGTTCTTGAGTTGAATAATGAGTTACTAATTAATGAATTAAATAATATTTTAATTCACTCCACTCATTACTAGTTGATTAGCTAGTTAAACTAACTTCAACTAGTTCAACTTAACTAAGTTAAAATCAACACAACTCCACCAACCTGCCCTATCAACTCCACCAAACTTCTGCCACTGAAGTCCTAACTGAAGTCAACCATGCATGATGCCATCAAACCCTAGGAATAGCGTAATTCCTCCGTCAGATGCATGAGCCACTTCCAAGGCTCGAACTGAAGTGCTCCAAGAGAGTAAACTCAAGTTTATAGTCTAAATATTATTAAGGGTAAATAATATTTGACTTCCCTATTTTAAGGAGAGGCAGTCTAAAAATAGACTTCGACCTATAGGTCCAAAAAATAGAGTCCCATCTATTTTTACCAACATGACCAAGACTCCAAGAATAACATACTGCAATCCCCGGACCATGCTCCATATGTCTAAAAATAGACATAGTCTAAAAATAGACTTTGCGCCTGCACCTACCGCGGGCCCACTTAGTGAAGGCGGCGACTCTTTTCACTAAGTCTGAACACTCATTTATTTTCAACACTCCCTCTCACAAGATATGATTATCCGCAACCCCCTATCCCGCTCTCCGTGAATTCGAACTTGCTCCCCGGTGAGCGCCTTCGCTAAGATGTCGCATCTTGATCTCCGTGGGAACATATGAAAGCATCATGATTCTCCGCCGAACACAATCTCTGATATGATGGTACCGGATGTCGATGTGTTTGGATCTATCATGAAACACTGGATTAGCCGAGAGTTTAATGCAACTATGGTTATCACAGTAGATCACTGTAGGCTCCAAATGCAACCTGAATAATCCAACGAGGATCTTCCTCATCCGAAATAGCCTTCCTCGCATGCGCCCAAGCTTGCCGCCATACTCTCGCCCGCCGAACCGAGTGCGCGCTGATCTTCGCTTCCTACCGTACCAGAAAATGTCGTCGACCCACGTCGAAAACTCCTCCAGAAGTGCTCTTCCGGTCCGTTGGGCTCCCCGCCCAATCTGCATCAGTGAAACCAGAAAGCTTCACTCCATCCTCCTGTCTGTACCATAGACCATATCCCGATGTGCCTCTGATATAGCGCAATACATGCTTGCCCGCCTTCCAAAAGAGCTTGGTAGGCTTAACCATAGCTTGCGAAAGCTGGTTAACTGCATAGCATATATCCGGTCGTGTATTGACCAGATACATAAGCGACCCCACCAACTGTCGATAGACAGTGGCATCCACTACCTCCGCTGAAGTAGCATCCTCCTTCCTCCAACCACCAGGAAGAGGAGTGTCAACAGGCTTGCAGCCTTGCATGTTGAACCTCTCCAGAATCTCCCGGGCATACTTGCCCTGAGAAACAAAAAGTCCTCCACTGCGCTGCCAAATCTCCAATCCCAGGAAATAATGAAGGATGCCCAAGTCCTTCATCTCAAACTCTCGTGCAAGATCCTCCTTGCATGAAAGTATCAACTGCTCATCGCTAGTCAAAATCATATCATCTACATACAGTACGATGATCAACAGCTTCCCCTCCACCACAATCTAGTACAGGTTTGGATCCGCCTCACTCTTGGAGAATCCAAGCCTAGTGAAGTAGCTGTCTATCCGAGTGTACCAAGCACAAGGTGCTTGCTTCAGCCCATACAGTGCTCTCTTGAGTTGGCACACATGCGACTCACTGTTGAAGATATCAAAACCTTCAGGCTGCTCTATGTACACCTCCTCCTCAACAACTCCATTGAGGAACGCAGTCTTCACATCCATCTGATGAATGTGCCACCCCATCTGCGCTGAGAGAGCAAGGATTGTCCGTATGGAAGAGTACCTTGCGACAGGTGCAAAAGTCTCCTCATAGTCAATCCCCTCGATCTGTGAGAAGCCACGGGCGACAAATCTCGCCTTGTACTTCTCCACACTCCCGTCACCCGCCTGCTTCACTTTGTAGATCCATCGCGAACCTACAACTGATTTCCCAACCGGTCTTGGGACAATCTCCCATGCACTGTTCCTGATGATCGAATCACATTCTTCGATCATGGCATCAACCCATGCGGGTTCCTCCACAGCTTCCTCAAAAGAGGATGGCTCTGTCACAACACATTGACTCATAAGAGCCATGTATCCAGTGTACCGATCCGGTGACTGTCTCTGTCTGCGCTGTGCTGTAGGTGGTCCCACAACCTTCTCTGCATCCCGAGCCAGTCGCTCAGCTTCTGTAGTGCGCATGCGCCCTCTGATGGTTGGCGCTGCCTGGGTGGTTTCTTCCACCTCCTGAACCTCCTCTTGCGGCTGATCCACATCCGGAAGCTCCTCCTTAGGAACTAACAGCTCCTCATCTGCATGCAAGTGTAGCTCCCTCTCAAGCGAACACTGCATGGCTTTCTCCTCCTGAAATTTTATATCCCGTCGCACAACAGTCTTTCGACTGTCTGACAAATACACCCGATAGTTGTGAGGTGAATCAGTGTACCCCACAAATATTCCAACCTCAGCAGTTGGATCCATCTTCCTTCTCGCATCCTTCGTCACATGCATGTAGACAGGAGAACCAAAAATCCGCAAATGGGAAATATCAGGCCTCTTGCCAGAATAAGCCTCCTCTGGTGTACTCATGCCAAGAACCTTGTGAGGACAACGGTTCTGCACATACACTGTTGTATTGCATGCCTCAGCCCACAAGTGAAGGGGTAGGCCCTGATCATGCAACATCGCCCGTGCAGCACCCACGATCATTCTATTCTTCCGCTCAGCCACCCCGTTCTGATGTGGGTTATGGGGTGCGATGAGCTCTCTCCGAATCCCTTCTACGTTGTAGAACTCCTTGAATTCAGCCGAGATGAATTCACCACCATTGTCGCTCCTTAGAGAAATCACCTTCTTCCCCGACTCCTTCTCGACCAGTGCTTTAAATTCACAGAACTTCGCGAATGTATCGCTCTTCTTCTGCATGAAGAAGATCCAGCACTTTCGAGAGAAATCATCAACAAAGATCACGTAATACTTGTGCTTTGCTGTCGAAGCAACTGAGAAAGGACCACACACGTCTGTGTGAACTCTCTCAAGGATCGTCGTGGCGCGACTATCCTTCTCGTGAAAGGTGGCTTTCACATACTTCCTTAAAGTACACCCCTTGCACTGATCTGACTGCGCAAGAGTGCCCTTAGGAAGTCCAGTAGAAATCTGCTGCAGAATCTTCAAAGCTCCATGGTGAAGATGGCCCAATCTCCTGTGCCATAGTTCGCCCTCATCATCTCGGCTCACCACTTCTCCCGCCTTGCATGCCATAGCTGCGCAGTCATCTACCTGCAACTGATAAAGGTTCTGAGTTCGAACCCCTATCTTCCGGGTCTCTCCAGTAGTCTTACTGCGCAGGAAGGCTTTTCCTTCGCCGAAGACCACATCATACCCCTTATCCTCCAACATCGCCACAGAGATCAAGTTCTTCTTCAATCCAGGTACATGCATGACATCCCTCAATACAAAGGGTTTACCAGACTCCCTCTGAAAGGATATGGTACCGATACCAGTCGCACCGTATCTACCATCATCGCCCATCTCGATGTGCACACCCAAATCTTTGTCCTCCAGATCTGAGAACAAATCCCGATCTCCCGTCATATGAAATGACGCACCGCTGTCCAAGAACCACACCGATCCCATCACACTTGAAACCAAGCATGCGATCATTGAAAATTCAAGCTCGAACTGTGAAGCCAAAGCTTCTCCATCTGCAGATCTTCCCGCTTGCTTGTTCTTCTTCTTCTTTGGACAATTGGTAGCATAATGTCCGTGATCATGGCAGTGAAAACACTTCACTTTCGCCATATCCTGCTTCTTGCCCTTTGCACCGAAATGAGAAGGTTTCTTACCCTTCCCCTTCTTTTCTTTGGCAACCAAAGCGCAATTTTCTTCATCAGCTCCCTTTGATGAAGATCCATCTCGAGTAGTCCTCCTTATCTCCTCCTGCATGAGATCCGCCCAAAGGCGCTCCCATCCTGGCAGCTTCTCCTAACCATTGACACTATCTTGATATGAGTGCAAAGCCTTCGGAAGACCAAGGAGAGCCAGGTCGACCATGTCCTCGTCTTCGACAGTCACCCCCACACTTCCCAGCTCATCTCTGCATTGAGTGAACTTCGTGAGGTATTTGGCGATACTGTCGCCCTTCTCCATCTTGATGTTCCCGAGCTTATCTTTGAGCGCCAGCTTCCTTTGGTCACTCTTACTCTGGAATAGATCCGTCAAAGCTTTCCACATTAAATATGGAGTAGCCTTTCCATGCAGGCCGGATACAATATGATCCTTGACGCCCTCCAACAGGATCCTTCGACACTTCGCCATCTTCTTTTGCCATGCTTCGACTTCAGCAGGATCAGTGGGCTTTTGGACATCCGTATCTACGAACTCCTTCAGACCATTATCTTCTAATACCGCCTCCATGCGATCCTTCCATGCAACATAATTCGAATCGCCTTCAAGAGCATATTCGAGTCGCAAACCGTTGAAAGACATTTTCAACTCCGGCACCAAGAAAACAAAACTGCTGCAAAATTCGAATTCCAACTCAAAGCTCAACCGCTCTGGATCTGTGAGAACAAATTATTTCTAGCACAGAGATCGACTGCAGGGGCATTTACTGGATATATCACCTTTCAAAGGAAATGATGGATCCAGAGGCTACCTGGCCCGCATGTAGACTCTGTCTACCGAAATAAGTTTGTAATCACTGTGATGATCAATATTTTCTCTGACGATTAATCTTGCTCCGATACCATGTAGAAATTTGCTGAATAATGATTAATTATCCACCGAGACTATCCTGATCACATATCAATTCGAATTCATATGTAACACATAATCTCTTCCACTCAAATCATCACACATGCGGAAATAAAACAAGCGATAGCACATCAAATCATCATACACATTAACACAGTATGTATGGGGAAAGCTTATAGCTGAAAACCCCGCAGCTATTGTGTATATTATAATGGAGAAAACATGTAACAAACTTAGTACAATACTCCTCATAAGTACTCAGTACTATCTCATGAAGTTACACACAAACTAGCTTGGTTTTGAACAAGTCACAGGTTCAAAACACATCCACTAATTGCCTGCCTCTATTGCGCAATCATGGCCTGTCTAAATAGAGATCCAAGGTTCGAATCTCCTTGGCTTGACAGCGCAATAATCATGGGAAATTGCCTCCAAGTGTGGTGCAAATCTCATGCACAACTGATGTCACAACTGATAGCTGTACTCACCCTTTCATCTACCTCTTCCACTGGTCTCCACTGAACTGTCCATGCACTGTAGTGAATTGATGTGTTCTTGAGTTGAATAATGAGTTACTAATTAATGAATTAAATAATATTTAATTCACTCCACTCATTACTAGTTGATTAGCTAGTTAAACTAATCTCAACTAGTTCAATTAAGTTAAACCGAACACAACTCCACCAACCGTCTCATCAACTCCACCAAACTTCTGCCACTGAAGTCCTAACTGAATTCAACCATGCATGAGCTCACCAAATCCTTAGGAATAGCGTAATTCCTCTGTCAGATGCATGAGCCACTTCTATAGCTCGAACTGAAGTGCTCCAAGAGAGTAAACTGAAGTTTAGAGTCCAAATATTATTAAGGGTAAATAATATTTGACTTTCCTATTTTTAGGATAGGCAGTCTAAAAATAGACTTCGACCTATAGGTCCAAAAATAGAGGTCCATCTATTTTTACCAACATGACCAATACTCCAAGAATAACATACTGCAACCCCTGGACCATGCTCCATATGTCTAAAAATAGACATAGTCTAAAAATAGACTTTGCGCCAGAATTTGCCTGCGGGCCCACTTAGTGAAGGCGACTTCATTTCACTAAGCTCCATCATCTTGCTGCATTTTCAACACTATAAATACCAAGAAATATACAATGTGAAAAATAACCCTGGGGTTAATATGCCACTGCAAACTGGAACTGAAATGGGATGAGGCTATGACAGATCTGAAATGATAATTTCCTCCTCCAATGGTATTTCTCAATATAAGGTTCATCCCTCTATTCAAAAATAGACCCTCCTGATGAGTTCAATGAACCCTCCCAGCAACTGCCTCTAAAAATAACATAGATCTGGTTTGTAATGCGCCGTGAGGGATGGTAGATGGTTTTCCTGATGCCAAAGATGTATAAATATGACTATGAGCCCTCCTTTATGATCCTCCAATGGATTGGCTACCTCTCCACTGAAAAACAAGCCCAGAATTGGCTCTATGTGATCCTCCTTTGCTGCACCCTACAACACAACCTAGCTCTAAACAGAAACTGCACTGTAGTTGAAGGAGGTAGCTTGGCCAGAATGCCAGAATGAGGAAATTCAACCCAAAGAACCTCTCCTTCCCTTACGATGAGGTAGGGATTCCCGATCAGGAACACCCTTGTGTTAAACAACACAGAAACCCTACTAAACAGAAAATGAATGCAAAGTCTAAACAAACCAATATCAAGTGATAATCTAAAACATGAATAACAATGGCTACCATCCCCTCCATATATAGTGTGTGAGCCTTCTCACATTGGGTCACATCCATAATTTCCACTAAGCTCATGCAAGTTGTCCTCCACTAATACAGTGTTGTCTCATCATGAATGCCACTCCTCCATGACAACGTTGTTGACTTGGTCAAATTTGACCTATTCAACATGTATTCCCTCCAATTCACACCCAAAGGTGCTTAACCCAACTGCTTATTTTTCCTCCTTTCACATTAGGAGTGTTATTATTCCTCCTAAAGGGGTTTATGGGCCTCCCTACCCACTTATTCACCTATCTAGTGATAAAACAAAATATAATATTCCATTTAGATGAAGGCTAAATTTTTTGGAATATTACATTCCTCCCCTCCAAAATTTTGCTTGTCCTGAAGCAAATATAAAGGTGGAGAAAAATTCCTCCCCTCCTCCTCTTGTGGCCTCCTTATCAATAGTCCCCACCATTGCTCAAAATAATCTGCAATAAATCTTCCCTCCAATGGCTCCTCCCAAGTATGCAAAACCAAATGGCTGACATCATGAGAAATTGGAAGGTGTAAGTGGAAACATTCTTGCTGTCCAATGGCCTCTTCAAGGTAGGAGTGATGAAAAAAATAGGGGATCTCATTCCCAATGATATACTCCCATACCCATGCTATCATCCAAATGAAATGAGCCATTCTAGGTAGCTCATCAAAGAAATCCTCAACCCCCGGTTTATGCAATGTATTTGGGCTGCATGGAGAGATTAAATTTTTCCACCCAAGTTCTTTCTCTCTCCATTTATGGTATGTATGGGGCTGCTGCTGATCTTGGGATGAAATATTATGGCCTCCAAGAATGACCCAAGTCACCCCACCAAACAAACATCCATGAAGTGCCTCCCCCAAGAACTCAAGTTCTCCAAATGGCCCCTCCCACATGAAGACAAGAGATGTAGTGTGGCAATCATGGTTTGCCCATTGTTTCTCCTGAAACATGCAACATATGAAATAGGGAGAATCATACTCCCAATGGGCACCTCCAACTCTTGTGCCATCCTCCCAAAAAATCTTTTCATAAAAATAAGAGCATCATCAATACATGGAAGCAAAAGAAAATATAAACAAGTTGTCATATGACAACCGGGAGGTGGATCATAGTTCCACATATGGAACTAGTGCAATGCATCCCCTGCCTGCCTCAAAACAAAGTATAACAAGTGTCCTTTCAGCCACTTGTTTTCTGCCACAATCATCCTACAAGATAGGATCATAAAAGTAAAATGTGGTGCCAATGGTGCACACCAAGAATCATGTGGCATCTCCCACAACCCACCAATAGAATGGCCAACATCAATGTTTCAAATGGCCTCAAGTACATCATAATACAATATACAAGAAGGAAAGATCCTCCTTGGTACAACATGCTGCTCACAAAAAGTAAAGGAATACAAATCATAAGGCATAGGTGTACATCCTCTACTATGTACCTCGGTCATTGAGCTGAAATGTCTCAACTGAAAGTTCTCCCTCTCTCTCAATGAGTAGGGAAGTGGTTGTGACAACATTTCTATCATCATTCGGGCTATGCATCTCTCCATATGTTGATACACATCCTATTGTATGCCCTCCCAAGTGAACTCCTCCATCAAGAAATGATATGCATCAAAGTTCATGGAAAGGAAGTCCACATGTGCTGCATGTAACAGCTTCTCCTTGAGCTCAGAAGATCTAGTCAAGAAGACTCTTCCATAAGAATAGATGACCTCATCAACCACCATGTATCTGTCACCTCCCTCTGGGTCATCAAGAATCATGCAAGCACCAAGGTCCTTGGAGTACTCTACCAGGAGTTGAGCCCTCCAATATGGATCAATCCTCCTAAGAGACAGTGTTGAAGATCTGAAATGTGAAGCTCCCCACATGTTGTTGTCCTTTCCTTTGTCATCACTCATGCCAAAGTCATCCTCCAAAGTTTTTCCATGCCCATCATGCAGCTTCTCATGCTTAAGTAGAAGTGGTGACCTTTGGAATTTGGCCTCCCATGAGAAGCTACCATCCAAAAATAACCTCCTAATCTTGGCCAATGTAAGCATGAGTGGCATCCATCTGCTCCAATATGTGGAGGATTCCTTCCCCAAGGGAAGTACCCTCTATCTCTCCAAATCAATGGAGTGATCTTCTTGCACCATGGTGGTGCCATCCTCCATCACTGTAGCAACTTATGTCAACACGGAATATGTAGTGAGAGTGGGTAATGTTGAAAATGGGAGAATGTCTCCCTCCTCCTAGAGTCTACCCCAGACTCTATGCGTTGTACTAGACCCCTCCAAAGTATCCACCCTTCCGAAATCTAAGAGTGGTGAACCAAATGGTAATATATCTCTCACCAACTCTAGATCTGGTGGTCTCCCAAGTGGAATGCCCCCATGTAGTAAGACATCAAGATCTAAAGCAGACTGTATATATGAGTGGACTGATTTGTCCCTCCCTTCACTACGCAATACAGTCTCTTTATTCTATGTAGAAACCTCCTGAAGAAGATAAGGGAGAATGCTCATCCTCCCTTGATGTTGATCCTTCTCTTCTTCCATCTCACAATCCACAAAAACTGATACATGCTGCTCCAGAATTGTGCTTTGGTTCCCACATGTTAGATCATTTGGAACTCCTTGCAAAGACACAAGAGCTCCTCTAATGGAAGTAATGGATCCCTTTCCACCTCCATGTGGTGATGGATCTTCTCCTAATGTTACAACATTGTTAGCTCGTCTTTTCTCATCCTCTCCACCAATGTTTGAGAATTCCTCGTCATTAAAGAGAGACCCTAGATCTTGGTCTTCCCTTGAAGGAGGAACCTCCATGTCTTAATCTATAGAAGAGGGCTCTTCAAGAAGTGGGGATCTTGCCCTTGACAAGGTATCATGCATGTTTTTATCCCCTTCAACAGAAATATGGAGTGGAGTTGGAAAAATAGATCTCTCCAACTCATGCAAATGTTTTAAGTTTTTGGGTTCAACAAAAGATGTTTCACAATGTTTAATATCAAATCTTCTCACTAATTTCTTAGTGAAACCTGCATAAGTGTTTACATTTGCATGATAAAATGAAGCAGAACTATAAAACCACCAATCATGGGCCATACCTTTGAGGTGCAATGTTGCTACTCTAATGGCCTCCTTTTCTGAGACATGGTGTAGCTGAAAATAGGAATCTAGCTCCTCCACCCAAGCCTTGGCTGTGCACTTTGCTGATCCATCAAAGTTAGATAGAAATATTCTACCTCTCTTGCTTCTATTATGGTTTTTAGATCTTCTTTCTTCCTTGAGTTGGCAAAACCCTTGGAAGTCCAAGTGCTTTTTGAATCTCCATGATTGAGACTCATACTCCTAAAGATAGTCACTCAAGGTCTCCTCCCTTGGTGCATCTTCTTCCTCCATCCTTCTTGCAGTGAATGTGGGCAATAAACTGTGTTGTGGATCTACATGTGTGGCTGAATGTCCACACCCATCATGTGAATATCTAGGGCTTGCTTCACTTTCAAACCCGCTTGGAATTTTTCCACACCTCTCCCCTTTCATCTCCTTCATATCTTCCTTGATATTTTCCATAGTTTGGAAAAGAAGCAGGGAGATCCTCTCTTCCTTCATTTCTCCAAATAATGGAGTCACACCTTTGTTTCTTCTGTATAGCTTCTCCTTTCTATGAGAAGCTTCTCCTCTTAATGGAATAATGTCTTGAATGCACAGGTTGAGCCATGATTATGCTTTGATACCACTGTAATATTCCAAAATGCAAATAGCAGCAATACAAGACATAATAATGTAAACAATTCTGAACATTTCATAAGAGGGATCAATATGCAGCCATAATTTTATTAAGATATCAGCAACAATATACAAAAATAACTTGAGGGTCAAGCCACTCAAGCAATAAGAACAAGCCTCCAATGATCAAAAAAATCAACACATGAGTTGTTGCAACTATATAGAATGTTGGAGAGCAGTGATAGTGCTGTCTATATTAGTGTAGCTACTATTGTAAACATAAATGAAAAATGGTTGATAGATACAAAATAAATTCCCATAAAAGAAGATGTGGGCTCTAATACATGATTTCTAGCCAACCCGGAAAAGATTGCTAGAAATACCAAGAAATATACAATGTGACAAATAACCCTCGAGTTAATATGCCACTGCAAGATGGAACTAAAATGGGATGAGGCTATGACAGATCTGAAATGATAATGTCCTCCTCCAATGGTATTTCTCAATATAAGGTTGATCCCTCTATTTAGAAATAGACCCTCCTGATGAGCTCAATGAACCCTCCCAGCAACTGCCTCTAAAAATAACACAGATCTGCTTTGTAAATGTGTTTTGAAGGATGGTAGATGGTTTGCCTGATGCCAAATATGTAGAAATATGCCCAGCAACCCTCCTTTCTGATCCTCCAATGGATAGACTACCTCTCCACTAAAAAACAAGCCCATAATTGGCTCTATGTGATCCTCCTTTTCTTCACCCTGCAACACAACCCAAATTTAAATAGAAACTGTGATTTAGCTGAAGGAGGTAGCTTGTCTAGAATTCCGAAATGAGGAAATGTAGCACAAAGAACCTCTCCTTCCCTAAGGATGAGGTAGGGATTCCCGATTAGGAACACCCTTGTGCTAAACAACACAGCAACCCTGCTAAACAACAAAGGAATGCAAAGTCTAAACAGTCTAATATCAAATTATAATCTAAAACATGAATAACAATGGCTACCATCCCCTCCATATATAGTGTGTGAGCCTTCTCACATTGGGTCCCATCCATACTTTCTACTAAGCTCATGCAATTTGTCCTCCACTAAAATTGTGTTGTCTCATCATGAATGCCACTCCTCCATGACAGTGATGTTGACTTAATCAAAGTTGACCTATTAAACATGTATTCCCTCCAATTCACACCCAAAGGTGCTTAATCCAGCTTCTTATTCTTCCTCCTTTGACATTAGGAGTGTTATTTTTCCTCCTAAAGGGGTTTATGGGCCTCCCTACCCACTTATTCACCTATCTAGTGATAAAACAAACTATAATATTCCATTTAGATGAAGGCTAAATTTTTGGAATATTACATGTAGAATATTGAGGCCGAATCACACGACAAATTGGAACAAGTAGATCAGATCAAGGTTACTGGAAATACCTTAGCGCCACTCCAATGGGTTAACCATCTCAAAGGAGGTAAATATTTGCAAGAGCAGGTTTCTACGCTCCGCAGAAAGGAGCACCTACTTGTAGAGAGGATGAATTCATGGGAAGCTGAGGCTAGCCAGCTCTCCCAAGTTGCAGAGGAGAAACTAAAAAATTTGTGTGAAGTACAGAAAGGAATGGAGCAGAGGGCATATAAGAAGGTCACAAAAAATATGCTCAGAGACATCGATGACTTTGAGAAACAGTGCGTCGAAGCAATTAAATCTTTTAAGGATGCCTTGAGTGGAATCCGAGCGAAGATGATGGCACACCACCATTGTGACTCGGGATGATTTATAGTTTTGCAATGGGGGCCTATTGGAGCGGGGATGCCCATGAGGTAAGCAAGTGAGGAAAGACTCTGTAGATCGAGGAGAAGAGCATGCAACGCAAAGTCTATTTTGAGTCATAGGGGATTGTTGGGCCTCAAAATAGTCCCTATTTTCACTCCATTATTCATCAATATCTTCACATTTTACCTTCATGTCACCTCCATTCCACCTCCATATCATTACATTCACTTCATTATTGGGTCATAACCATGTTTTTCCAAAGTTTATTAATTCTTAACATTTTAAAGTGAATTTATGGCTAAAACTTAGAAAATAATATGCTTATACTTATGCCTAACAATTAGCATGAGTTTGTTGACATGTGTAGGCTCAAAGGAAGTTTCCAAGACACCTTTATGTGGCCTTGGATGATCAAATTCGAAGTTAAGAAGATAAACCTCATGGAAAAGATCATGGAGGAAATCATGGAGGATAGGGTTATGTGTCTAGATGGTTAGAGATATTAGTGGATGATCATTATGAGTTTGTTACTCCTCTCATTGTATAAATAGGAGTACCTCCTCCATTCCAAGGAGAGGACTCTTAGAGCATTGTATCCAATTGATGATGGAATAGAATAAAGCTTCATTTTTCATATATTTCCATTATGTAGTTTTAGATGTAAATTGTGTTAATGTAGAATATGAATTTATGAATTTATGTAGTTTTAGATATAAGTTTCCTTAATGTAGTATATGGAATAATTTGTCTTGTTCTTAAGAGAATTGAGCTCACTCTAAAAGGATGAGAGAAACATTTTATTTCATATTAGATTTTGTTTCATTTCATTGCTTAGATGTTTAAGGATTTGTGTGTGATTGATGAATGAATTATAATGGAATACTTTACATGTCTCTTAAGTTAAGAGTTTCTTTCATTAATAATTTATCCATCTTAAGTTCTTGGTTTTAATCTCTGATTCATTAAGTGGTAATTGAGGTGAAAGTGGATTTCTTGAGTCAAGAACCATTTCAATATTATTCCTCTTTTTAAACTAATTGAGTTAGAGTCATAGAATATATTACTTTCAGCTTTTGAATAGCCTTGTCTTTATTTCAAGTTTCTGGTTTTATGAATGATTTCTCTATGATACTGTAGGGAAGGACAACCAGGACCTCCTAAGTTAGGAGCCTCTTCCCTTGCATATTATATTGAATCATAAACGATTTAGTTAGACATAGAGTTAGTTGCCTACTCCTGCATATATATTGCTGGCACCATCACAAGCTCACGAGTTTCCCTGGTCGATAATTTAATGCAGCAATTTGTTCAAATAAATTGCCCAACAGGGATTTTGCGTGGGTCAAAGCCCCTTATTATGTAATGGGATGGGATATTTTTTGAACGTTGGAATCCGCCCATGGTTTTGGACCATGGTATTGTAAATTCCAAATCTATATAAGAAATCTATATAGAATTCATAAGGAGGAAAGTGGAAGTTTAATGATGCATTTAGATGTAAGAGTGTTTTGATTCAAAGTCTGTTTTTGAGTTAGAGGAAAAGGCTCCTGGAAGTGTGTGCGTGGAGACCTTAGGAAGTCTGCAGCTATGTGCAAAGACCCTTGCAGCTGTGTGCACAGACCCCTGCAGTTGTGTGCATAGGGTGGAAAGTGAATGTATGAGAAGGATCTGGTTATTAATGAAAGACCTGTTGAGAAAGATCTAATTTATATGGATGTGCTTTTCTTTTACTTATTTTTTCTAAATATTGATGTTGAAAAAGCGTTTGATCTGTAATTGAGTAGCATAGTCTTGTTTATGATTATTTACTTTGTTTAATGCCAAAATAAGTAAGATCATGCAGCCTAAGAATAAGTTCAATAGATGTGTTGAATAGCACTGGTAATACTGATAGATCTAGCCTGTGAAGCTCTATTCAGAAAGTAAAAGCCCTAAATCCACAATCCAGTGTCCCTCTGGATGCAGAAACCTATTTCTAGCATCCTTCTATATTTTCTTAGGTGATACTTCGGTCTATGCAAGAAGATTGTTGCCGAAAGGGTTGGTAATAGTGGGCTTTGTTGGACTGTGTAGTCACTTTGAACCTGGGTCTAGGCCCCATAAATCCAACATCTCCCTTACCTCTCAAACTAAAGATAGAAATCATGGCCTTCATGTTATCTAAGTGCTCATGCAACTCAAATAACTTCTTCATCCCATGTATCCAAGGTTCTGCCTCTTCTATTTTCTTCAAGTTCCCATCAAAAGTAGGTGGCTTTGCCTTCTTAAATTCATATAGCATGTGTCACCTATCACTCCTCATGTATGGGTGATACCGATGAATATCATGACGTCTATCTGAACCATAAATAGAATTGTACATGTACCCGTCACCTCGCCTATATGTAGTTTCCAAAAATGTGCCATCACTCACTCTATCTGCTCTATCTGACCTGTGTCTACTAGGATATCTATTGCCATATGACCCATTATTTATGTCCTAATATCCATAAATAATCTGTAGTGGCTCTTGATTCTACAAATATGACAAGATCCGAAGAAGTATTGCATTCACATTTTCTCGTTTCTCTTGTGCATGTATGAGTTTTTCATTGTCTTCCTTGAAACTCCTTATTTATTCATTTGAGCTTCTCAATGTATCTACCAAATCAGAGGAATTCCCACCATGCTGCTCATATAACCCATAGGGAAATTCGTTGTAATCTACCATATTTTTACTCATTTTGGTGTTCTTCTTGCAAGATACCATATGTCAGCTAAACCAAATCATAATAAACCAATGTACCTTCGTGTAGTTTTGGGGGGGGGGGGGGGGGGGGAGATAATTCCTACAAGATCAATCAATAAATGTAATAGATGTATATAAAAAAATCATAAAAAAATATAAATTCACAACACATGGTATACTAGTGTTGGACATGGGACCCCTTGATGAATAATTTAGAGAAGACTCCATAGATCAAGGAGCGAAGCGCACAGCACAGAGTCCATTTTAAGTCTTTGGGGCTTTGGGGTTGGTCAAAGCCCCTTATTACGTAATGGGATGGGATTATTTTGTGAATGTTGAACTCCACACATGGTTTTCATACCATGGTATTGTAAATGAAAAATCTATATGAGGAGTCTAAATAGAAGTCATAGAGGACAAGAAATGATAGAATTGATGATATTTATTTGGACGTAAGACTGTTTTGAGTCAGATTTTGTGGTTTTTTGTTAGAGGAAAGGCTCCTGCAGCTGAGTACGTGGAGGCCTTAGGAATTATGCCGCTGAGTGCACATACCCCTGGAGCTGAGTGCGTTGGGTGGAAGTGAATGTATGAGAAAGATCTAAGTATTAATGAAATACTTGTTGAGATAGATTTGTGTTTCAGTTGACGTGTTTTACTTTATTTTTTGTTTATGAATATATGTTCTAAGTAAGGTTTTCGATCTGTAATTGCATAGCATAGTTCTATTTATGGGTATTTACATTGTTTTATGCATGATTAAGGAAGATCGTGTAGTTTGCTAGTAATTTCAACAGATGTGTTGGACATCGCTTGTGTAAATAATAGATTTGTTCTACGAAGCTCTACCAAGGAATAAAATCCCTAAATCCATAGTCCCTTATCCCTCTGGATGCAGAAACCTGATTCTAACATCCCCTTATATTTCCTCGAGTGATACTTCAATCTTCGCAAGCATATCATTACTGAAAGGGCCGGTAATAGTGGGTTTTGTTGGTTCACACAACCACATTTGAACCTGGGTCTAGGCCCAATCAAGATAACATATGGTTCCATTTCTAGGACTGGGATCTGATTGATGGATAGCTAGATTTTGCATCTGTCTAAGAAAGAGATTTAATATTGGGTAGATATAAAATAACGGGAGTTTGTTGTGCAAGAAAACAAAAATTTCCTCATCTCTACTGAACATTGGTTACAAAAGTATATTTATACAAATCAATACAAGATATTTTTCTCGTCATTTTCTAGTGAGTTGTACGAGTGGATATCAAGACTAGATGGGCAGATGAGCCATTTCAATAATAAGCCTACTACATGGACTGCAGAACTAATTAAGCAGATGAAGAAGACTGATAACAAGATCATGAGAGCTTTTGATTATTGGATCGATAGTCTCCTTTGAGGGTTTATTATGAAGTTCATGATCAATACCTCAGTATCCTATAGCGAAGTAGAGCACAGTGTTTTGAAAGTTCTGCGAGGTAAGTACCTAAATTCACTAAAGTTCTGGATTAAAATGATATTGTGTGAAAATGGTGTACTCTTGATGTGCTCACATTAATGTTTGGAGAAAGAGAACATGGTGCTACATGAATTGGTAAAATATTCATAACAAATTGGGGTACTTACGTTGAAACTGAATATAGTCCATTGTTTGGATCTGTAGGAGAGGAAAGCAACCTCGCTACCCTGAGAAGTGCGTTGCTAAGATCTGAAAATCAGTAGAGTGCTACGGAGATCCCCCAGCCTTCTACCCTTGTCAACACCCATTGCCTTACTATTCCTCCACCTCCACCTCCACCTCCCCCATTCCCCACGAACCAACCACCAAAGATGCATGTGTTCAAGGGATCGGATGATCCTGAATAGTTATAGTTTTTTCAGAGGAAATATGGAGTTCGTGGAACATTACAGACGAAAATATGAAGAAAGCACCGTTGGTTACAACACTGCAGGATATAGCATTGTCCTGGTACATGAAATATACTACGACCAATGCAAATGCTACATTGGTTGAGTCGAATACTGCGTTGAACACTGAGTTCAAGAAACCAAAGTTGCAGTCCCAGTGTATCACAAAGATTAAACAAATTAAGTTGTTAGGTACTGAGACTGTGTGGGAAGTATTTAGGTTAGCTTCAAGATCTCGGATGAACAACATAAATAATGGTTAATTTTTGCATTGTTGCCTCACCTTAGATTTTCGTTGTCACGGCAGAAGATTGCAACCCAGGCTGAAGCATTGGAAATAGTGATATACCTTGAAGCTTTTCCGATAGCTGATACAAGATTATGGGTTCAACGGATTCAAACTTGGTTGGCAAGTTTGCATATGGAGATCCAAGATCTAAATCAGGGAAAGGAGGTAAGATCGGATATGCAGTCAGAGGTCTGGTGTATCAAGTGCAAAGTGGAGGGTCACTATAAGGATAAATGCGATGTTTATAGAGACTATTTGGGCGTTGGGATGATGAGTGTGTTGAAGCCTGGATCGAGTTTTGGTCCAGGTGTAGGGCCTAATGTCTAGTGTATCATATGTGAAGTGGCAGGCCAGTATTCCACAGACTCTAATCATCTAGTGCAAAAATATGTTAGATCACCGAAGCAGTTATTCTATAACTACTACAGTTCGGTAGGACATGATGAACAACATTATCGAAGCTACGATCTAATGATGTAGCACAGTCTTGGTGCATATAGAATGCAAGTAGAAGGGCACGAAGCCTCCAGCTCACCGACAACGTGAGAAGGTTTCCAATGCTAAAGGTGTGGCCAAGGAGGAGGTGTTGGTCATGGACGATGGAAGATCATATGTTACAACTGCGGACAACTTATACATTATGCCAAGGATTGTCAGAATCCTATTGTGGTTTCCTATAAGTATTGTCAATAATTTGGTCATGAAATTAAAGATTGTCCCATTTTATTAGCTAAAATGCAGGATAAGTGCAACCAAAAAATTGCTCAAAGCATACAAATGATGAGGGTTGAACCATGTCTGGAAGATCTAAGCATTAGCATAGTAACGCACAACAGTGTTCATACTGGAGAATATCACATAGAGGGAAAAAACCTTGTGACATAGACATGGGTCCGAAAGGCTAAATATAAGAATTTTGGGTTTAATGTATAGCATGAGAAGGAGACATTCATGGAAGCGAAGAAGAAATTTACTAATATTGAAGCTTCAAAATCAACCGCGTAGCGACAAATATTTCTATTGAGGAATAAGCTGGAGGAGAACACTAAAGTGAAGCAAATCGATCCATCTATCTTAGCATCCTTTTTGTAGATGTGCATGAAATTTTTAAGGGATGAGAAGGCCATAGAAGGTTATGGGAGCTGGTAGATAACTGCGCTGGAAAGGTAGAGCCATGGGTGGTGCAACGCGCAATAAATAAACTGTACCAAAATAAGAAGAGAACTGGACGGGAGATGTGGTTTAGTGCGCAAATCAGAGATTATGAGATGGATAAATTCATTCTATATCTAGGATCTTATGCCAATGTTCTTTTGAAACACACATGGGATTGGATGGGAAGCCTAAGCTACAATGGTCTCCAATTCAGCTAAGGATGGAAAACCATTAGAAGATCATTCATATGGGGTGATTACAGGGAATCAACGTAGATATTGATGGAGCAAGTGTTTTAGTCTACTTCGAAGTTATTGAGATCGTTGATGATAAAAAACCTTGTCCTGCATTGCTTGGATTTGATTAGGCTTACGACATGGATGCTATAATCAACCTGAAGAATAGGCAAATGATATTTGAAAATAATGGTACCCGAGTTGTTGTGCCATTAGATCCTTCCAAATGTGCGCGCTATACAGAGCCTGCCCAACATGAGTATGGGGATGCTGAGATTGACTAGATCTATAAGCTTACTATGCAGGATGAAGACTGGATTAATCCCACTACGGATGGTAGAATATGTCGGGAGCATGATAGTTTGTGTGTTTTATATTTCGATGAAGAGTTGGAGCATTGGAAGAGTTTCTTGCATGAAGTAACTGCTAAGCGATGTAACAGAGTTACCAAATATCTGCATTGTGTCAGGTCAGAAGTGTGTGAATTGTCTTTGTATGATGGAATGAGGAATGTTGTCTTATTTCTAAAATAAATTGAGAAAAATGTGTCTGAGGATCAAAGATACAAAGCTTTGGACTTCGCTTTGAGGTCCACTCCAACCCGATGGTAAGGCGGGCATAGAGAGAGTTGAGGAGGATGGAAGGAGTTCTACAAATTGATAAGGCTGAGGTTTGGTCATGTAGACATGAAGATCGTGGAGAAGTATGATGGTCAGAAATATACTCGTGAGAATTTATCTTGCTGGACCGCAGCTTTGGGTCCAGAATCTCAACCAGAGTGGTTGCACATAATCTTTCATTCCTTAGATATGATACATCAGTAGTGGTATCTCGAAACAGAGTTGCGCCATGGCACTAGGGATTAGGATGAGATGATGGAAGGATTATTGTTAACTTGTATATTTTCTCATAGCTGGGAGTTTATTAATAAGGCTCTTCAAGAAGTCAAAGTGGGAGTATTCTGAATTACCAAGGAGCTAAGGACGTTGGTACAACCTGATTGGGCTGCGTAGTTGGAACAAGCTCGTGAATGTTGCAACTTGACCATAGAGGAAGGTGAGGAGGATCCACATGAAGTTAATATTACTGAGTCATAAGGGTAGCGCTAGGTTGGAGGGCCTAAGGTAACGATACCAGACATACCACAACCTGTCAGGACTCAAAAATTCAACATAGACTCAGAGGTAGTGCCAAAATTTTCAATGATTGGGGACTACTGGGATGATGAAACAGTAAGAAAGGTCACTGAATTATTGCATGAATACCAGGACCTGTTCCCAGCAAAGTTATTAGAATTGAAAGGCATCGTGGGTGATCTAGGAGTCATGCACATCACTTTGAAGCTTGATGCAAATCCGGTCAAGTAGCACCCATATCATCTGAACCCAAAGTACAAGAAATTGGGGGAAGAACTCAACAAAATCCTTAGCACTTTCATCATTGAACCAGTCAATGAGTCTGAATAGGCTAGCCCTATGGTATTCCAAGAGAATAATACTAAGGGAAAAAGAAGGATTTGTGTTGATCTTCACAAGTTGAACGATGTATGTGTCCATGATCCCTTTCAAACACCATTCATAGACAAAGTATAGGAGAATTTTGGTGGGAGGGAAGCCTACTCATTTACTGATGGATTCTCAGGGTATCATCAGATCAATATTGTGTTGGAAAATAGGAGCAATACCACCTTCGCTACAGAGTGGGGATTGTTTCAGTAAACTATCATGCCATTTGGATTAAATAATACTCCAGCCATCCTTTCCAGAGTAGTTGACGCAATTTTTAGAGAATATATCCATAAATATTGGCAATGTACTTTTATGACTGGACAATCGTTGGCATGTTAAAGAATCATGTCTCTAGTTTGTGCTTGATTCTCGATACCCGCAGGAAGTAGCATATCTCCTTAAACATGAAGAATTGCATATTATGCGTACTATATGGTATTTTGTTGGGACATATTGTGTGAAAACAGGGATTAATGGTAGACCCTATGAAGATTTATGTGATTATCAACTTGGAACCCCAAAAAAGTGTAAAGAATCTACGCACGACTCTTGGACATACAGGTTATTACATGAAATTCAGTAAGGCGTATGCACAGATCACTACGCCAATGGATAAATTATTAAAGAAAGATGTCAAGTTCTATTGGGACGAAAATTGTCAAAAGAGCCTCGATGTACTGAAAGAAAATATGGTGATTGCACCTATTCTCATCTTCCCATATTGGAAGAAGGAATTTCATGTACACATTAATGTGTCCTGCATTTATTTGGGGGTTGTGTTAGAGCAACCTGGGGAAGGAGATATTGATCACCCTGTAGATTTTGAAAGCAAGAAGTTTTGTAAGGAAAAGAGGAAATACTACACCATGGAGCCTGAAGGGTTGGAAATGGTATATGCACTGCAAAAATTTAGACACTATCTATTGGGTGCGCACTTCAGAATGTTCACAGATATTTTTGCTTTGAAGTCCCTGGTCAACATTTGTGTTTTGTGGGGGGGATATTTTTCGATGGTTATTGTTGTTCCAAGAGTACGATTTTGAATTAATTGTCAATCTAGGACGTTTAAATGTCGGAGTAGATCATATGTGTCTAGGATCGAGAGAGGAGAGGAATCGACAAATCTTTAGGAAGGATTACCTGCTCCGTAGTTTTTCGCTATCAAGGTTGCAGATGAGCATTTCCTAGATACCATTCAATTTGTCTCAATGGGAATCACACATGCATAATACACTACGAAGAAGAAGAAAGAGCTCCATGTAAGGGCGTCATATTTTACTCTGATTGTAGGACATCTGTATAAAATGGGGGTTGATGAGATTCTGTGAAAATATGTTTCTGGGCATGAACATCACAGCTTACCGGTTGAAGCACATGGAGGAGTGGTTGGCAATCACTACGCAGGAAAATATATTACGCAGAAGATTCTGCAAGCTAGATTATGGTGGCCTATAGTACATAAATATTTGAAGGAGTATTGTATAACATGCAATTTTCGTTAGCGGATTGGAAGATCTTCATAAAGAGATGAAATGGTGATGCACCCCGAAGTTACATTGTAAGCTTTCGACAAATGGGAAATTGACTTTGTAGGACCAATTGATCCGCCAGGAAATAAAATGAATTTGCAATACATTATTACTATGATTGATTACCCCACTCATTGGGTTGAGGCGCAACTAGTGAATAATTGTACTACAAACACGGTGGAAAATTTCATTTTCAAACATATTGTGTCACGGTTTGGATGTCTGAAAATCCTGATGAGAGACACGGGTATGCATTTCCTGAATATAACTATTGACTCCTTGACCAAATAATTCCAAGTGGGTAACCAAAAGAGAATGCTATATCACCACCTGGAAAATGGAACGGTTGGAGACTTCAAAAAATTACTAGAGAATGCACTAATAAAGGTGTGCAACATTAACAGAAATGACTAGGATCTCTGCATTCTTGCAGTTCTATGGACCTACAAAACTACTTGTAAGAATCTGATAGGTTAGACCCCGTTCTGATTAGTGTATGGCCAGGAAGCAATGATTTTGATGGAGTATATTTTACCCATTCTTCGCATCGCAGCACTGATGAATATGGAGGACATCGACATTATGGAGCAGAGATTAGCGCAACTGCTCGAGTTGGAAGAGGACCACTTCATCGTTGGGTTTCATAAACATGTTTAGAAGGAGAGGGAGATGACTTGGCATGACTGACGTATTAAGAAAAATATGTTCAAGTATGGAGACCTAGTTATTTTATCTGACAACAAGTTTGTGAAGTTCCTGGGAAAGCTGAAAATGCACTAGTTGTGTCCTTACATCATCATGAATGTGTTGGAGGGAGGTGCAGTTCATCTCGCGAATCTGAATGGAGAATTTTTCCATAGTTGTACTAATGGAAGCTGACTAAAGTTTTACAAAGACAATTATGTCCCAAGAAGTTCGCAATGACTATATGGTCAGCATAGAGTCTTAATGCATTTCACATTTGATAGAAGGAATAATACTATAAATGAGTTGCAAGTAAAGGCGAGCAGGAGTCAAGCAAGCAAGCTTCAGGAGAGCATGGCTCAAGCGAGCGAGGTCCAAAAATTTGGAATGAAATCAATGCGCAGAAGAGATTCCACCATTGAAGGATGCCTTGAGCGACATCACAACAAATATTGATGGCACACCAGCATTGTGACTCGGGACAAGTCATAGTTTTGTGTTGGGGGCATGTTGGACATGGGACCCCTCGATGAAAAATTTTAGGGAAGACTCTGCAGATCAAGGAGCGGAGTACATAGAGTGGAGTCAATTTTGAGTCTTAGGGGCTTTGGGTGGATTAAATCCCTTTATTATGTAATGGGATGGGATTATTTTGTGAACGTTGAACTCCTCCCATGGTTTTCGAACCATGTTATTGTAAATGAAAAATCTATATGTCTAGATAGAAGTCATAAAGGACAAGAAATGATAGAATTGATGATATGCATTTGGATGTAAGACTGTTTTGAGTCAGATTCTATGGTTTTGGTTAGAGGAAAGGCTCATGCAACTAAGTGCATGGATACCTTAGGAAGTCTGCAGCTAGTGCGCAGATCTGTACAGCTCAGTGTGCAGGGTGGAAGTGAATTTATGAGAAAGACATGAGCATTAATTAAAGACCTATTGAGATATATATGTGTTTCTGTTGATGTGTTTTATTTTATTTTTTATGAATTTCTGTGCTAAGTAAGGGTTTCAATCTATAATTGCATAGCGTAGTTATGTTTATGGTTATTTACCTTTTTATGTATTATTAAGTAAGATCGTGCAGTTTGCTAGTAAGTTCAATAGATGTTTTGGAAAATTCTTGTATAATTAATAGATTTTTTTCTGTGAACCTCTTCCAAGGAAGAAAATCCCTAAATCCATATTCCATTGTCCCTCTAGATGAAAAAACCTTGCTCTAGCATCAACCTATATTTCCTCGGGTGAGACTTTAGTCTGCACAAGCGGGTCGTTGTTGAAAGGTTAGACAATAGTGGTTTTTATTGGTTCGTGCAGCCACATTTAACCTCGGTCTAGGCCCCATCATGCAAACAACTAGTGCATAAAAATCATTCTAGTAAGTGTCTCATCCATGCATGACCATACCAAATGCACACCAATGCAAGCTTGATCATAAATAATCACAAGCACAAACCATACACAAGCATAAACAACATGTAACCAATCATGATCGACCAATGCATCTTCAGCATATAAGATCACTCAAATAAGCATATACGGACAATACAGAAGCATGAACAATATGTAACCTAGCATAACCAATAAATGCATATACAACATATAGCAATATGTAAGGAAGAGGGCACGCACAATATATAAACAAGAACAACACATGACTAGTCATACATTGATGACAACATGTTGACAATAACATCATCAGCACTTCCATGGAAATACCACTGCCACCATGGCCAACACAATGGAGATGCAACGACCACATACAACATAGGTCTGTCAAAGACTTCATTTTTCTTCTGAAGGAATTACATCCATGTATTCCTTGAGAAATCATTTGTAAATGATACATAGTGCACATATTTACCCAAATATGGAACTAAAACAGGTCCAAACACATCATTGTGCACAAGCTCTAATATCCATTTTTCCCTCGTAGCACCATAAGGGAAACTCACCTTATGTTGATTCCCATATAAATGATGTTCACAGAAATCAAAATCCAGAGAGAAATTACACATACCATTACTATGTAGTTCTCGAATGCCCTTCTCTCCAATATGTCCAAGTCTTTGATGCCACAACATGGTATTTTCTTCTGAGACCACTAGATTTTTAGCTCTGCTTTTAGGAACCACAAAAATGTTGCACCCATCAATAATAGTGCTACCCAGAAGCTTGTACACAGTTCCAATCCAAACTCCCCGCATCAATACCAGTGCTCTCTAAACCATCTTGCAAATATCTTTCTCGAACATTTTTTTTACACCTGCATCATCCATATTGCTTAGAAAAATTAGATTTCTAGCCAATACAGGAATATGAAGAACACTAGGAAGTGTTATAATCCTTCCACCTTGCAACCTCAGCATGGCTTTCCACGTTCTGTGATTCTAGACTTCCTGTCATCCCCTAGGAAAACATCACCACCATCATATTTCTAGTACTCGCGGAACCACTCCTTATGGGGAGTGAAGTGAAAGGATGCACCTGAGTCAATCAAACATGCCTCATGATCTACATGTGTAATTGCAGAAGAAGCCAAGTACACATCCCCACCAAGGAAAATTTTAGGGGCTAATATTCGCAGCTGGGCTAATTTTCCATGTTTTTCCAAAAAAAAAAATATTTGCCAATTTTCATTTTTTCTAAAAATGGTTTGCCCACATTTTATAGAATAAAATTATTTTACCCTAAAAATCTCCAAAATTTTATATAGACTAATATAAAATAATTAGAAATCTAATTTTTTTACAAAAATATTGCCATACATTTTACAATTTGCATATTAGGGACTAGTAATATTCGCCAAGGTTTTTAAACTTTAAGATAAAATTCCATCCTTAAAATTTTCCTTGATCCCCACCTTCATCTGAGGTAGTTTTTTCCTCTGTAGAAGGAACACCATCAAATCCATTTCCTTTTTCAGGAGTTATAAATTTACAATAATTTTTGTAGGGCCCTTATTTTCTGCATTTCCAACATACCTTTATAGGTTTTCCTAGAGATTTAGATATCCCTCTAGATTTAGATCTCCCACTTGAGGACTTATTTCTATTTATGTTCTGAGACCTTCCTCTCACAGATAAGGCATCTCCATTATGACTCTCCATATTTTCCTATCTCATCTCCTCCGACAATAAGGATGAGACTATTTCGTCAAACTTCAAGTTAGTTTTATTGATACTGAAAGCAACAACCATATTATCCCATGAATCTGGTAGAGAACATAACAGACCGATGCACTTATCTTCGTCTAAAATTTTAATATCAATAGATAATAACTAGCTCACTACAATATTAAAGGAATTATGATGCTTTGTCACCGAGTCTCCATCCTTCATTCTCAGGTTATATATATTTTTTTTTGCAGGAATAGTTTTTTCACCAGATACTTATATTGATACAAAGTCCCTAACTTGTCCCATAAAGCCTTTATTGTAGCTTCTCCTGAAATATTCAACAATACTAAATCTAAGATAAAAAACAATATTGTGTTCTTTGCCTTTCGATCCAGCTTCGCCCAGTCTTTTGTTGACATTGTTGTGTGTTTAGTACCTGGATCTACCGCGGTCCACTAATCTGTATCCACCAATAGAACCTCCATATTGAGCTTCTACAACTCAAAACTTTGTCCATTAAATTTCTCTATCTCTATATTTCAACTATTCGCCATATCCTTTCATCGTAAGAATGGATACTGCAGATCTTCCACTGTAACAGGGTCAACTACATGCCCAAGAAAAACCCAGGAGGAGCAAAGGCATCCCCTTGAAGTCGAAAAAACTCTAATACCAAATGTAGTTTTTAACCCTATACAAAAAATTACTTGCAAACGAATTCTTAAAACAGAAAAATATACAATGGCGAGAACATAGAACAAATATACAAAAATAATTTTCCTTATATCCCAAAACTAGGACTAACAGATTGATTTTTCATTGTATTCCTTTCAATGTTACAGTACATACATATACATGTCGAAGCATTCATGAACCCCAATCCACTAACCCTAGATTAGAACATAATTGTATTTCCTTTGACCAAATCTACAAAATACCTTTAGTAGAAAACCATCATTCCCAAAACCATGTGCAAAAACCATGCACAAAACCATGGGTAGGTCCCCCCACCATATTTGGGTCCATCCAAATATTATTGGGTCCGCATAAAATTAAAAAAAAATCTCGGGTGTTGCCTCAGATCCCTCGACCCATGGAATGAATATAACACACACCCAACATTCTCCCACTTGTTGTTTCATTCCACACAGGGGGTCGCGGAAGAGCTTAGCCATTGGTCCAGGGTTGCAATGCCCATTATTTCTCTACACCACAAAAACTTCTCAGTGCTCAAAGAATTTTTCAATGCATCTGCAACGTTTTTCAAAGTGTCCACCTTTACCAACAACACCTTTTTGTCTTCAACCATATCCCTCACAATTTTATTGGGTCCACCCAACTATTATTTGGTCCATATAAATTTTTTTGTTTGTTTGTTTTATTTTTATTTTTTTTATTTTTAGGTGCTGCCCAAGAACCCATGACACGTAGAAAAATATAACACACACCCAACACTAAGGAGCCTCCTCTATGTTACTATTTCCATCGGGCTCAATTGTATCGTTTTCAACCAACACAATATCTAACCTTAGGTTTAGTCTTTTTTGGTGAAAGCTTGAGTGGGACTTCTAAATCGATAAAGACCTCCTTTACAAGGGTTTTCTTCAGTCTGTTTCACCTAGATTTGGAAAATTTTCTTTCCATTTGTTTGGCATTCACTTTAGATTGTAAAACACACTCTGGCTGGCTGGCCGATTCTTATTTTGCAGGTTCGGACCAAGGGCTACAAGTCGAGGGTTTTGACACTTCTTTTTCTTTAAAATCGGGTTTTAATTCCTCATGGTGGAATTCAACATCTTTGGTCATACTCCGAGTAACATAGACTGGTGTGACTTGCGGATTTACCACTTCATTATCGTCAGATTCATCTACTTTTTCTGCATGGAACGACCCTTTAGAATTGTCCTCAATATGAGAATCAAACAACACAGGCTCGGCAAGAAAAGGGATAAGTGAAGCCTTAGTCATAGGACTTAGTTTTTCAGAAACCTGTGGTTTATGAAACCCATTCTGCATGAGAAACATATTTGATTCATCTCCACGCTTGACTAGGTAATGCTTGACCAAAATACAAATGAAGCCATGGTGAAATAGGGACCTATCGGGGTTCTTTCCTTGGGCTTGGTAAGCTTTGGCCATTTTGGCCAAGCTTTTATACAAAAAATATGGAATATTTAATTAATGGCCCAAAGACACCATAAGAAGACATATATGGTAGATGAAAACTAAACTGTAAGGCCCTTTTCATGTAATATAACGACGCGAAAAAAATAGCATGTCCTACCACTTAGGCTTCAAGAAAGAAATATGCATACGTTTACATCATGTGAAATCCTTATTAACCAGAAAATTCTTCCAGTCTATGTCATGGACCGACTAGTTTTTGGACCAACTTTCTCCCTTTGTGGGAAGATGAGTCACATCGGCGATGAAACTAACATCTACAGGAATTTCCAAGTCACCAACTCTTACTTTTTTACCATCGTATGTGGTTGCAAAATCTCGAACAATTTCCTCACTATAACCTTGAAACAATTGAATAAATATCCACCACCTAACGTGTTGGAACTTGGAATAATGGCAAGTACTCATCTCATGTCTTTATAAGATTAGTTCCAACGGGTTCGGTTTGAATTACTAGAGGCATGGCCAAATTTCTGATAATAATTCGACAAGGGCTTGGCTCAAAAGGGTGTACAAATAAAATGAAAGGTTTGAAACCCTAGAATCCCGCATAATAGTCATGAGGAGGTCAAATAGTGAAATGAAACACGTCAGAGGTAAACCAAAACCCTGATGCATGAATTGGAGGGATGTGAGATTAAAAGTACCAAGTGACAACCTGGGTAGTGCTATGGCTCAAAAACTGAAATTAGGGTAATAGTGAATGACACTAATAGGTGACAATAACCATAGTTCAAGAGTTCATATGTGTCCTGCCAAGTCAACAAAAATCAATGATATTTTATTCGAAATAAATCTTCTTGAATCTATTTGTTCTTGGCACATATCATTTCATTATGTAGCGAGTCGATAAGTTTTGGTATCACACTTAATGCCGCAGAGAACTCAAGGTTTTATAAATAAGTGTGATGGGAATCAAACCAAAGTTATGGGTCGACACATTAATCATTATATTTGATAATAATAAATGGAATGATAGGGTCATGAAATGACAAAGTTCAAAACATATAAACATTTAAACCATTTTCCAAACCCATGCAATCCATATAATATATAATGTTGAATGAATAAAACTTACAAAATGTTGATACCATCATTTATAAAAATACAACCTTTAATCATATAGTTCATGATAAATCGATTCGTTACGAGATAGAAATCCAATGAAAAATCATAAAACCTATTGAAATACAACACGGTCAATATTTATTCAAAGAAATGAAATGAAAATATGCACACAAACGAGAATGAAGGCTTTCATAGCAAGAGATTGGCTAGGTTATTTAGATTTGTAACCACATAGGATCGCTTAAGCGCATAGGTTACATTATTGTTACAGAATGAATATTAATAACCAAAATCAACATGCATTAAATTTTGGATAAAGAAATGAGCCAATCACAAATAGTGTTGAAATTTTTAACTAGTATCAGTCTTCATAATTGTATTTGTATCATGACTTGATGTAATCATTTTATTTTTCAAAGAAGAAAAAAAGGGAGAAAAATATTTTGTAAAATAAAAAATATGTATTTGTAAATGGGTTTCTTGCCCGTGATTATTTGTCCTAGGTCAAAGAACCCATTGAGTGCTCTAGGGTTCTTTATAAAGTCAAATTCAAGGTCATTATTTTATGTAAATAATTTGTTTATAATCTACCAAATTTCAGGTTGGTCAGCCCACCAAGTCGACTTAGATGAGGCTCATGCACCCACAAGAAAAGCCTATAAAAGGAAGAGAATTTGACCTCTCTTGGACACACTTGTGAATTCAATTTGTCTTGATCAATCTCAGGCAGAAAAAGGATGTGAAATTCTGGAAAGAAAGGAAAAATTTTTGGTTTTTGTTGGTCTATCTCTCTCTCACTTGGCAGCCAAGTTTTTCTGTAGAAAGCTAGGGTTTCCAAGGTCTGAATTATGGAAGAAGGAAACAACAAATTGTGATTTAAGATAAACCTATTTGTTTGGGTGGTTATTCTGAATTTGGTGAGTTTTCTATGGTCTATGGTCTTGGAAGTCTTCCTTGGAATTCTATAAGAAGAGAATTTTTCTAGGTTTTCCCCTATTGAGGGGTTTTTCCATTGCTTGGATCCTACCTCTAGTGTCTTTACTAGTTGCATTGTGATATTATTGTTTTGCATTTATCTTGATGATGAAACTAACATAATAACAATGATAATAAAGCAATAATATATCTCAAGTAAATGGCAATGTTAAAGAGAAATCATTCAATAACCTGACCCTAATAGAAGCCATGTATTTCTCAACATGGTATCAAAGATTGGTTCGCTTGCATAAGGGCATAAATAAGTTCACTAATCTGAAGAAAAAAAAAATTAATTAATTTTGAAATTCTATTGAAACAACTGCTATTATTTCTTCTAACTGATAAATTAATTATTCAGTTTATTTCTTACGGCAACATCAAAATAAACACACTACAACCTTCACAAACAAAACTGTGGAAAAATAATAGCGTTGGAAACTAAGAAAATACTAGCACACACACATAAATTAACACATTTATTTTTGGACAAATTTCCTTAGAAAACCCAACTTGGGAAAACCAATGCAGCAGTGAGGGTTTTATTATTATGTAGAAATCAAAATTTGAGTACAAGCAATCCTAGCACTAAATTCTAAATAAAACTTGTCGTCAATACCCCAGCGTGAGCCCTCTATGCTTAATTTGTGCTATCTCTCCTATGTATGGATCAATTCTTCCTCTGATCAAGCAGTCTAGCCTGCTTCTGCTGCTAAAAGTGACTCTCTGGCCCTCTGGAATACTTTCCCAGCCCCTAGAAACTGAATCAACCTCCTCCTCAGTTAAATCGAACTACTCTCTGTCGGCTTCTGTGCAGTCTCTGCGTTGCTTCTACGTGAATCACTTTTGTCACTTTTTTTTGCCTCATTGGATATGGAAAAATTCCTTCGAATCATTATCCCTACCCCTCACTAACTCTACTCTTTCACTGCGGCTCGAACTCTCCTGCAACTGAATACTGCTACTCTAGAAAATCGAATTCTCCAAGTGACTCTAGTGCATTCTCCATCACCGCATTGATCCCTTCTTATGTCTTCTTGTTGGGACTCCAACGGCCAATATTAAATATTAATCAATGGCTCAGATCATTTTTGGATCGATCCATGTGAGTTTCTAGAGAATTCTCACCTTGACTTAATTAATTCTGATTAAGTAGCCATATTTACTAAGTTTAGACTTAGGAAATATTTAAAAAACAGCTAATAATCTAATTAAGCCATCTCTACGTGGAATTTACAAAAATAATTTCTAGGTTTTGGAGATCTCATGTATTCTAGAACACATCTTATGCTACAAAAAATAACACTCCCTCTTAGCGAGGAATGTTATCTAGTGTTGTGCACCCTGTCACAACACCATGTCTTTGTATCATCTCCTGTCACGTTGCTGATGTTTGGCCACTGATTCCCACCAACCACTCCACAAATTTGGTATATGATGCATTTTTTTTGTTTCTGACCCTACTAAACCGCTACCAACATTTCATTTTCACTGCAACTACAACATATGCAACTAAAAAACATCCAAAATATTGAATCAAATGTGTTCAGTATGATGCATTTGTCACTCGAGTTTCTGAATCCTAATAGCTACTTCTTTTTCCACTTAAGACTTTGTGTTGTTGCTGACTCTGCATTGTTCCACCTACACTGATGCCAACTCTGCACTGCACTCCTCATCATTTGAATACTACTATTCTACAATTGTCACTCTGGTACTGACTACATAAACTACCAATGATCCATCCTGCTACTGAAAATGGTGGGTCCCCATAGCCAGGTAATGATACATGAGGTGGACTCCTTAGTGGAACCTTCCCATCACTACAACTCTTTGGGGCTACAACTCCAATTCACCCCACCTCACTCCTAGAGGTATGTGGGAAATCATGGAAAACTCTACCTCCAACCTGGAAGACAATGTGCCAATATTTGTGAACGTTGCCTGTTGGTCCTGCTTCTCTGAATCATCCTTCTTCCTGAGATTACACTGCATGTTGTAGTGGCCGAGCTCACCAAACCTAAATAACTTGACCTTCAACAGGTCCTTCTTCTTCAGTTCCTTCTTCTTCTTCTTATGCTCCCCCTTGTGCCCGACTAGGACCCTTGGATGCAATAGCCACATTCTCCTCTTCACTCTCCATGCCCTTACTCCTACTGCTGCAGTAGGGTAAAATGCTTGGGTTGTTGGTTATCGTATATCCCTCTCAGGGCTTTCCGGTGCCCGAGGTAGACAGTAAGATTAGCTCTATAGTTCACAAAGATGGCATATACATGTTCATATTAACTTAAAACCACTTGATAGAATAAGCTAGAAGATTACCTCTTTAATGATCTCGGAGTCCTTTGGAGAGCACTAGGCAGTGAAGCAGCGGTTCTTCTTCACCGGCTCCAAATCTTGGTCCTGCAATCAATCAAAGCACCCTTGTAATTTCTAACATAACATATATCTTCTAACAATTAATCCAATATATAATAAACATTTAAAATATGCACATCTAAGCCATTCATCTCATGCTATATAAGTGATTAAATAATAATGACAATATCAACGCATAGAATGGATAAAACAAATACAGTTCTATTGATTTATAAAAAGGAGGATTACAACCGTCGGTTGCACCAAGCCCTCCTCAGCCTTCCAATCTCTCTATCTCTCAAAGTGGTGATGTCTTGATCAACAAGTTCTCAATGAACCTCTTTGACCTTTGACCTTCACACTACAACAATGATCTCTACTTCACAAGTATGCAAAAACTTTAGCAATCCTTCAACCTTGAACAAAGAGCCTTCAACTCCATTTTATGGGAGATGGAGAGAGAAATCATTGCCCTTTTCTTTCCACCAGTTCTGAATAGAAAAAACCAAGATGTTTCTCCAACCTCCATGCTTTTGCCTTCTTTGAGAGTTCATTTTTTTATGGCAAGGCCCAATAAGAGATCAGTGCTTTGCCGTTTCCTTTTTGTACTGACTCTCTTGTGAGAAAAAGCTGGAGATTCAAATCATTCTCCGCGGGTTTTTCCCATTTCAAACCTAAAACACAGGTAAATTTTCCCTCTAGTGTAAGCATAGTGTTGCCCTAGCCACTAACGCGGCCCATTCACTGATCAGCTGCGTTATAACTCTCTTGTGTTGTTATAGTGAGGCGTTACCTTGGCAGAAATAGGTTTAATTTAGGTCTTTGTATTCCTTCCATATTTGTCTTCTCCTCTGAGCTGATGAGGAGGTATTTTGACCTGTAACAGATGCCCCCTAAAGTGTGAGGTCAGAGACGAAGACGATGGCCGAAATACTTTACAATGTGTTTAGTAGAGATAAAGAGATTGAAAGACTAAGGAAAACCTGAAACAACAACATATGTCAGAAAATATAGTATCTGCCTTGAGTCGGGCATTCCCATGCTCAGTAGCTTAAACAAAATGATTTCTCTAGAATAGAGATATGAAGAATCTTTCCACCGATAAGCACAATGTGGAAGTGTCTGTCATAACAGGATCAGGCTGAAGAAGCTGTCTCCATTAACAATATCACAACTTGGGGAAGGGAACACAACTTTAATGATGTAACCTTTGCCCCAAGGTCTTGACCATCAATTCACTTAAACTGCATATTCTTAAACATGTGAATGAAGGAGCTGACGTCGAACATGTGAGAAATCGTCTGATTACCAGTCGATAATGAAAACTGTTAACAGATGCGAAGGTGACCACCGATAATGATGATGGTCCCTAAGATGCACAGTACAATCTAGCGAGTGTGAATAAAATGAGTTGAAGTCGAACACTCATAGAATCATTCAACCAGGAGCTAATGATGAAGACCCTTAATCAAACACAAGACTACCTGCCACTGATGTCTGCAAGTATCTGAGTACTGATGGGTTTCTAGATCAACTTCCTAGATAAGATGTTGAATTTGATAGGAAGAGATCTGTTGAAAGGTAGGCACTGACGCGTCCTACATCAGTCAACACGAAACGGAAACCAACTAATTTTGTTTATGATTGAGATAATGAAGAGTAAATGGGGATGTCGGACGACAAATAATTTCTGGCATAATGAGCGGTTTGGTTGATAACAGGAGCAGTAGATAGCGAGATCTGCTTGAACAATAGAAGGCACTGTAAGAGGGTACTAGGCAGCTGAAGCTTAATGAACACCAAAGAGTGTGTTAGGATTTTACCAGTGCAGGGACACTGGGAGATGAAGGCTAATACTCATAGATGGTAGGGTTCGACTAACTGCGAAAGAGTTTTCTGGGAAGTGCCATGTTCAAGAATTTTGTTGACAAATCGACCTTTCTGAAATGTAACAGAGGTAGTATCCATTTTGTCCAAATTTTTCCCCATCTGATTAAGTTTAACGAGTCCAGACGAGTAAACTCGGTGAATTTTTCATATCTAGACAGTCTGAAAAATATCATAAAAGACAACTTCGTGCCCCGTCTGATTAGGTTTAACGAGTCCAGATGAGTAAACTCGGTGAATTTTTCATGTTTAAAGAGTCTGAAAAATATCGTTAAAGATGACTCCATTGGGGTACCTTTGTCATGTCTTGATAACGGGCACGGCAAAGGGAGAATAGTAAGCCCGAAACAGTTCATTTTTCGTAAGTTAGTCCATCGAAGTCGGAAAAGTGAGAAATCTATGTTCGATGGACGTCTACCTCATTTTGTTATGAGTACGAGGAGACGGAGTAAACTCAGTACTCTTTGTGAAATTTTAACGAGTCCAACAAAGAAAAACTCAATGCCCTCCGTGGAATTTTAACGAGTCACGCGGAGAAAACTCGATTACTTTTTCGGTTTAAAGAGCTTTGAAAAAGAGGAAAAGAATGGCTCCTTACTCTCTGTCGTGGTAGTTTAACGAACCCGACAAAGTAAACTCGAGGTTTTTTCAGTTTTATGAGCGAGAAAAAGGTTCCTAAAAAGAAAGCTCAGTGCTTCTTCATAGTTTTAACGAGTCTGAAGAATAGAACTCTAGGTTTTTTAGATTAACGAGCAAGAAAAAGACCATACAAAAAGAATGCTCGATATCAACTTCGTACAAGTTTAACGAGTCCAAAGAAGGGAACTCGAGGTTTTTAGGATTAACGAGCAAGAAAAATACCGTAAAAAAAATGCTCGAAGCTTCTTCGTGTAAGTTTAACGAGCCTGAAGAAGAGGACTCGAGGTTTTTCATATTAACGAGCAAGAAAAATACCATAAAAAGAACACTCGGAATTTCTTGATCTCTTTCTCGTCAATAGAAAGATCTATGTCGAGAATTTTCTTGTAAGACCAAGAAAACACATCGCGGAATTCCTTGAAAAGGGATGTGAAGTGCGCAATTTCCTCAGGATTGCAATCTGCTCTAATCTAAATATTTTCCACGATACCCTTTTTGACTGAGATATCAATGAGCATTGTCTTAGAAATATTACCCATGTTCCCTTATGAATCGATAGTTTGAACAGTCGTGTAAGCGGAGGGAACCATCTCAGGTGGGTCGAAGGATGGGATTTCAGTTTTTATCACGTCCGAGTCGATCATTGAAGCGCGATGGTGAAACTCTCCCCAAGGTCGTTCTTCTAAATACATGATCTCTTGAATAGCTTCGTCTGTAGGCAAGACTTCATTGAGGAGATCCTTAGAGAGAACTGTGATGGGAGGGAGGTTTGTACCTTTGGTCGAAACCATAGCAGTGGAGGGTTCAGATGTGATTTGGATGGCTTGGAAAGCCAACTCGACCGGTGAGAGCGGCATCTGATATCCGTAGGAATCAATTTCTGAAGGTGCTGGGATGATCCATGGGTCGATAGAGCCATCCAGAGTGGTGGATATCATTGCAACCATGTTTGGGATCTGTGGCGGTGGGAGAGGAAAACAACCCAGTAGGGAAGATGCCTTCAGAAGATCGGTACCGATACTGACGGAAGAGTCAGGACAGCGTCCTATTAGGGGTACAGTGCTACTTGGTAACATGGAATAATCAGGGGTGTAGAAGGATAACTGATCCACTGTGACTATTTCCCATCCAATGGAAATAGGATGAGTCAGAAGACCGAAGAAACAATGGCGGTCATGGCGTAATACCAACTGCGACCGAGCAATAGATTATAGTCGAGATGGCGATCTACGACTTCAATGTCCACGATTACCGTTTTCCCGCTCAGAGTGATGGGAAAGCTAGCAAGGTATCCTTTTGGGAGGAATGTGTGGCCATCGAAAGCTTTGAGGGAGTTCGATGGCTGTGTTAAGGTAGGAGAACCTAAATTGAGCCAGCAAGCTTGTGACATAACGCAAGTCGAAGCAGCTTCGTCTATGACAGTGCGATGGATTGGTCTCCCTTTCGACACAACCTGCACCTGGAATGCGAGTTGGTGTGAGAGGCGAGGTTTAGACTTTTCCATATCAAAGATAGCTAGCATGGAATCCTGGGGGTCTATTCCACCAATGGCCGAAAGCAAGGCTTTCCTTTGTGCTGGACAGGTTTGTAATACTTCGAGAGCAGACATAGCTGACAGTGCCTGCGCCAAATATTCTACAATGTTGTAGTTTTTGGGTTGCACGTGCAGAGGTGTTATGATTTGTACGTCGAAGTGTCCCTTTGGGGGGACGAATCACGGGGTCAGCAGTAGGCCGTTCGATATGCAAATCGTTGGGCGGCGGTGGATTTGAACTAGTACCAGGTTCTTGAGCATCTATGGTAGGATTTCCATAAAGTTTGGCTCAAGTTTGAAGTTCAACACTCTCAATGCCATAAATGGCGGATGGTCCTTCGCCGGAAGGATATGAACCACCATTTCCCCGTTGATGGGGTTATGGCAGATTTTCAACCATGTATTGATGTTGTTGCTGTTGATTAGGGAAAGGATTATGAAGAACGGCAGGTGTTCACCCAGAATCCTTGTTGGCAATAAAATCAGTGCATTCCTACAGCCGAGGACATTCGTATGTCAAGTGGTCCTCTGCATAGATCTTGCAAGGAAATTTCATGGGTTTATCCTTCCCTTTATCATTTTTTGCAGTGTTTTTCTGATTAGGGTTATTCTGATTGTCCGACTGCTCTTCCGAATAAGATGTCTTTTTCTTGTTCTTCTTATTTTTCCCGCTACGTTTTTGTGAGGTTTGCACAGAATTTACCTCAGCGGTAGGAAGAGTAGTCGTTTGGTGAGGGGCGGTGGTAGCCGAAGATGGCTGGGAGGCTTTCCCCCGAGATTGTTTTGTGGCTACACCAGAGATCGTGCCAACGAGACCGTCAGCATGAGCTCTGGTTTTCTGAGTAGCCGGAGGATTTGGGTTACCTGGGGCATTGGGGAGCAAATCATATAGCATGCCAGATTGTGAATAGATTAAATCCAAATGTTGGGCACGACGAATGCATTGATCTTCTGTAACCGCACCGGAAAGGCCAATGTCTTTAGATATGTGGGGTAAGAGAGACTTACAAAACTAATTGGCTAAGAGATGATCCGGAATTGGCGCTTTGACTAGCTTCCTCCTACGTCTCCATTCATGAATGTGATCGGAGATGTGGGTGGCAGTGTCTTGGCGAAGCAAGGTTAACAGTTCCGTTCCGGTTTCAAATCTAATTGGTAATTGGAATTTCTTTAGAAACTTCGTCGCTAAAGCGCCAAACGTATTGATGGCGGTGCGTTGCAATTCAATGTACCACTTGGCAGCATTTCCTGTAAGTGTGCGGGGAAACAGTCGAAGCCGGACACTATCATCCACCATGGAATTGGATATAGACCATAGATGAAAGGTAGTGATGTGTGCGGCTGGGTCGTCCCCTTGTTTCCCGTCGAACTTCGGGATGTCAGAAGGAATCTTGTGCAGTACTAGAGGCCAGAGCGGGTTGTGATTGATGGGATCATTAGTCAGTTTATGGATGTCGGGGATGTCCAGAGCTGCCAAAAATGGAAATTGTGGATTTTCCCCCGAATCTAACCAAGGAAGTATGGGCTGACTACTTAGACCATAGTGTCCACCCATCAATGTGTTACCAGGAGGACAAGTAGGACTTTGATAAAAACTTCCTATAGGTGGAGGAGTAGGGACATACGGTTGTTGTCCATAGGGCATATTGTATTGCGGGGCGAACGGTTGGTTGCCCCAAGTATAAAAGTTCCCTCCCATTCCAAATGGAGGTTGGGGTTGGTTAGTCCATATGGATGCAATAGAATTTCCTTGAGGCATGCTACTACTTGCATAGTTTGGCAACGGCATAGACCCTAGACCTATATTTTAACCACTTAAGGGAATAGTATTGACAATAGGTTGTCCCATTTATCCTAAGGATTTCAGGGGAAGTGAAATTTTCCCTACTACCTGCGTGCTGGTGACACTGCCCCTTGGTATAGTGTCCAAGGGGTTTGAACTCAGCAGAGGGTTCCAACCGAAAGGGTTGCTAAAAGGCACCGAAGTAGTCACACTCGTGGGAGGAGCAACCGTGGGTCCCAACGTGGTCACGGTAGGAGTAGATCTCGAAGGATTCGGCGAGCTACTGATAGTTGTGATGACCATAGGGTTGGGATTAGGTATATGTTGACTATTGGGGTTACCAAGTAATGGCATAGAACTGACCACCGGTAGGGAGGATGGTGGCGAACCTGTGATGGTTTCCATTGGCATCGACCCTGTGGATGCTGGTGGTGAAATGGATGTTTGTGCAGCGAAAGACATATCTTGGCGTGGTGGAATTTGAACTATCACAGGCCCTAACGGATCAGTGAGTGGAGGATTGTAATGAGGTACAACCCCTTCCGTGAAAGGGTCCTCCGGAAATTCCGTAGGATATGAGGCTATGTGAAAATCAAGATTTGTCAGTGGAGACTGCTCTTCCGCAGAAGGCACGGGTTCACCAAGGTTCAATTCTTCCTCAATAGTTAGAGGAGGTAGACCTTGCTGTCGTCAAGATAGACGACGTGGGTTGGAGGACGCCACGGTGACCTGTTTATTTTTAACAAATTTTAATAAATTGTGATGTATTATAAAGTCTCAATGACAGTAACCACACACCTAAAAAAGAATAAAAGGACTCTCTAAAATCAATCAGCAAGTAGCCAGAATAGGGTGCCCTGTCTGAGTACTACCATTTGCTGATGATTAAATCCAATATCACAATAGTATACAAAGAGGGTTGGTCAAAAGTACAGTTACCGTCACTCTAGAGCTTCGCCTGAACCTCAGACGATAGGTGTAAGCACTCTCGTGAATATGAGTACCCTCCTAAAGACTGAAGACAGAGTGGGTCCGTCTGTTTCAGGTACCAGGACAGCCCATCCTAGTCACCTTGTGTAAGTCCCTAAAAAGTATGGCCACTAAAGATACCTCCAATCACAGACATCATCAGGGGGGTCCACGGTCAAGGACAACATGCTATATGGGCAGAATACCTAGATCCCAGATCTAGTTTCGAAATCCCCGAAGGGAACCCCAATATATAACACACCCACCGGATGCAGTCGAAGGCGGGCTACCTTATTGTGCACCCAAGTGTTGTCTCGCGCTGAGCTCCGATAAATGAATGGTCCCGATAATATGAGTGCAGTATGATTTTGCTCATTAATGACTCTAGTTTCAAGTTTTGAGATCTTGGGTGATTTTCTCACTTTCCTAACCCAAGATCCTAGCCTGAACTACTGTTTGTGTGAGCTCAAAAAAGATTAATGTGATTTATTTGATTATCGCTTGATTCTTAGTATACTTGATTATTAGTCTTGCGGAGGGGGAGTGGACGTATGAAATGTAATGAGACTCTGACTCAAGAAACCATGCAAAATATGCTCTAAATATTCAATTCGATGAAGAGTATTTCTACAAGGAGAGGTTTCTTTTCAACATCCATGCACTAACATTCAAATAGCACAGTTCAACTTTAAAGATTCAGACTTCTATCTACCTCTTCTTAACAGTCTATGAACTTAAATTTTCAGAATAAACTCAGCTAGATGTAGAAAAATTTAAATAAAAAAAAAAATCTTCTCTAAAAAGTAAATGCTTTTGACACTAACTTTTCAAACAAGAGCAAACAAATAGAAATGCCAGCTTAGTAAACAAGCACAGGGATTTAGTCAAGGAGAGATACTGATGGCCAAAAAACTCTGCAACTAAAACACAATCACAGCAGTGAACAGCAAGTTTTGGCTAAGTAACACACTATCTCTGAGTAAAGACAGCGTTATTCCAGAGACTAACGCACTATATTTAAGCAGAGGCAGCGTTATAACGCACTGGAAAACCTACAGAGGTAGCGTTAGCCAAGGTAAATTTCTTCAGATGGTCAAACAAAAATAGGATTGAACTCTGCGAGCTTTTGAATTGTCTACTGGGCATAAAAACTGGTAGGAAGGGTCTGTGAACAGAGGAAAGAAGAAAGGATGGAATAAATAGTTCGGAAACTATGGGGAAACTCCCCAGTGGAGTCGCCAATTCTGCTGTAGGGTAAAATGCTTGGGTTTTTGGTTATCGTATATCCCTCTTAGGGCTTTCTGGTGCCCGAGGCAGACAGTAAGATTAGTTGTATAGTTCACAAAGATGGCATATACATGTTCATATTAACTTAAAACCACTTGATAGAATAAGCTAGAAGATTACCTCTTTAATGATCTCGGAGTCCTTTGGAGAGCACTAGGGATCGAAGCAACGGTTCTTCTTCACCGGCTCCAAATCTTGGTCTTGCAATCAATCAAAGCACCCGTGTAATTTCTAACATAACATATATCTTCTAAAAATTAATCCAATATATAATAAACATTTAAACTATGCGCACCTAAGCCATTAATCTCATGCTATATAAGTGATCTATTTATTTATAAAAATGAGGATTACAACTGTCGGTTGCACCAAGCCCTCCTCAGCCTTCCAATCTCTCTATCTCTCAAAGTGGTGATGTCTTGATCAACAAGTTCTCAATGAACCTCTTTGACCTTTTACCTTCACACTATAACAATGATCTCTACTTCACAAGTATGCAAAAAATTTAGCAATCCTTCGATCTTGAACAAAGAGCCTTCAACTCCATTTTATAGGAGATGGAGAGAGCAATCATTTCCCTTCTCTTTCCACCAGTTCTGAATAGAAAAATCCAAGATGTTTCTCCAACCTCCATGATTTTTCCTTCTTTGAGAGTTCATTTTTTTATGGCAAGGCCCAATAAGAGATCAGTGCTTTGCAGTTTCCTTTTTGTACTAACTCTCTTGTGAGAAAAAGCTGGAGATTCAAATCATTCTCCGCGGGTTTTTCCCGTTTCAAACTTAAAACACGGGTAATGCTGCCCTCTAGTGTAAACAGAGCATTACGCTATCCACTAACGTGGCCCATTCATTGATCAGTTGTGTTATAACGCTCTTGTGTTGTTATAGTGAGGCGTTACCTTGGCAGAAATAGGTTTAATTTAGGTCTTTGTATTCCTTCCATATTTGTCTTCTCCTCTGAGCTGATGAGAAGGTATTTTGACCTGTAACAACTGCCACTGATGGTGCTCTTCAACAAATCTCGCCTCAACTCTTCCCGTTGTATATCACACCACATCATGTCCCACCTCGATAAGTTATCTCTGTCAAAGATACTCTGGACAAATACTTTCTAGTCCTATGAGTCATTATTCAATGCCAATCGTACAAGCTTAGTGGGTTGAGGTGTTGACCCAACAGCTACCAGGTGATCTCAAACTTCCTAAATCCGAGTGAGAAATCCATCTATGCTCTCTCCCTTCTACATCCTCATGCTCCTCATCTTCTCTTAGAGGTACATCTTCCACTGCTCAGAATAAATCTAAACGGCTTTGCCAAGGCATCCCACATCTCCTTGGATGTTGCATGTCTTGCCGCATGTGAGACAAGATGATCTTAGACTCCATCCAAAATCATCCTCTTGGCCCTAGCCATCTCCTTCATGTACTCCTTCTGTTGATTAGGGTCTTGGGGAAATACTACCACACTCTCTGCATAGGGCTTGAGACCGTATTCGTCCAAAAGGAATATCATCCTTGCCTTCCAGATGACATAGTTGGAGGCACCCTCCAGTTTTTCTTGGTCCATGAGCCCAGCTGTGGCCATCCCTAATCTAATATGGAAACTCCCTCTTCCTCTACTTTTTTCTTGCACTGCTAATCACACTCCCTCATTGAATGTGCTATTTTTCTAGCTGCTACTTCCAATATGCAACTGGGAAAATCATATTTCTTAACTAGAAACCCTATAAGAGATGTCTCCCTTTGTGTGTGTACTTTTATCTTCCACCCAACGTTGGTTTTTCTCTATCAAACTACTGCAAAACCCTCTACGTCCAACCAAGGAATCTGCTCAGCAAAAATCTGAGCTACTCCCTCTTCCCATCAGAATCACTCAAACTAGAAAGTCAATTTTTTCTGCCCCTCTTCTCTGAAAAAATGAACTCTCCCAAGCAACTCACCCTTTATGGTAGTGGATTGCGCTACCTCTAGGAATTTTGGCCTGCTACTCTCACTGAACAGTGAAATTCCTTCCTTCGCTTCTGAGCTTCCCGGTTGATCAATCATGCTCTAATACCATGTGAAAATTTAAAATTATTGTTGAAATCCTATTGCAACAACTAGTATTATTTCTTCTAACTGATAAAATAATTATTCAGTTTATTGCTTACGGTAACATTGAAATAAACACAATGTAACCTTCACTAATAAAACTGTGGAAAAATAATAGTGTTGGAAACTAAGAAAATACTAGCACACACACACATAAATTGACACTGTTATTTTTGGACAAATGTCCCCAGAAAAACCCAACTTGGGAAAACTGGTGTAGCAGGGAGGGTTTTCATTATTATGCAGTAGTGAAAATCTAAGTACAATCTATGGATACCCAATTGGAAATCCAATCAGCAAGTATCTGACAGAAATATTTAAAGAGAAAAATTCTCTCACCCCACAAGCAATCCCAACACTATCTTCTACAACAAACTAGTTGTCCAAACCTCATTGTTAACCCTTTTTCACTGCATCCGCATTGTCTCTCCCACGTGTGGCTCAATTATTCCTTTGAGAAAGTCGTCTAGCTTGACTCTACTACTAGAAGTGACTTTCCCACCCTCTAGAAGACTTTCTCGGCCTTTGAAAACTGAATCGACCTCATCCTTAGCTAAATCAAACTAATTTGTATTAGCTTCTATGCAGTCTCTGCATTATCACTTATGTCACTTGTGGTTGCCTCTCCAAATCTGGAAAACTTCCTCTAGATCACTATCCCTGCCCCTCACTAACTCTACTGCCTCACTGAAGCTCGAACTCTCCGACAACTAACTGTTGCTACTCTGGAAAATTGAATTCTCCAAGTGACTCTCATAGATTCTCCATCACCACATCGATCCTTTCTTATGTCTTCCTGTTAGGACTCCAATGACAAAGATTAAATCTTAATCAATGGCTCAAATAATTTCTGGATCGATCCGTGTGTTTCTAGAAAATCTCACATTGTCTTAATTAATTCTGATTAATTAGCCATATTCCCTAAGTTTATACTTACGAAATATTTTAAAAATGGATAATAATATAATTAAGCCATCTCTAAGTGGCATTTCCAAAAATTATTTATGGGTTTCGGAGATCTCATGTATTCTAGCCTATCCACCAAATTTCATGGCTAGAACACATCTGATGCTACAAAAAAATATCAACTAATACTTCAAGATAAGGAAATGAAGCAAGTCTCCCATGACCGAGCTCCTAAAGGAGACAAGAGAAAATTATGGGCACAGAAATTAGCCCCATAAGTAGTCACTAAGGCCATATAATTAAATAAAGAGGACGAAGGCACTCAGAGGCATTGTTTTAAGGATCTGAATAGGTCAAAAAGAATCTCTCTTAAGGTCGAGATATCTGGGCTAAAGATCGAAGTCCTAGCACACTTGTCATGCACTGAAATAACTCCAAAAGGTCTTAATTTTGTGTTATTTCAGAGATTAGAACCCTATGGATAATAGAGATATATATTTTGTGTGGTCTGAATTGTTCTAATCCGAGTTATTGAATTTAAAAAGGAAATCAATACCTATTTTAAGTTCTAAGCATATGTAAGAAGAGATTTTGAGCATAAGTATATATATTAAGGTCTAAGTCTCCTGGAAGAAAATCCAAGACTATATCAAATTAAATACGTTACAGGCCTTGATGGAAATTTTTTCATATGGCTACAACCACTCTGGAAAAGGAGTCGAGTCTCCTACTCAAATTATGGGCATATCCATAGTCACTTTGGAAGAGAGTCGAGACCCATACCTCAAACATGTGCACGAAAAATATGTTAAGACCAAGACTTCTAGACTGATCTATCACCATACCTAGAGCATATTTGCAATCCTTTTAGTTCATTCTTCTAAGGAGAGATTGCATTCTTATATATGTATCATCATAAGGAACATTCAGTAATATAGTGATCAGGAGATCATGTATTTTGCTCAAAATTGAAAGTGCTCAAAATTGTACCAAACCTAAGTGACCGGGTAGATCTTGTCATTCTGATTCTGGCGCCGTGAACGGTTCAAAAAACCGATGTCGTATGAGGGATACATCGTGTTCTGATCGATTTCCCAAATAGCTAAAATTTTGTGAAAGGAGTGACTGGGATGCCCAGTCAGCATGCAGGTACAGTCAGAAAAAGATGGAATATTCCTGAGAATATTTCATTTTCCTAATCCAATCAAGTTTCACCAAATGTCATTTTATGGGTCATTGATTTGAATGGTACGAATTTATGTGGCTCATTGGATGGGTGAAACGTGGCCAGCCCAGAGGCTGCCATGTGTCCCCTGGATAGTTGTGTAAAATTATTTTTGGGTCTGGGGGGTTCAACCTCGTAACCTTCGGTGCGCCTGCACAAGTCTCCACCAACTTCGTTATCCAAGGACTTAACCTTATAAGCACTCCACATGTATTTAAAGTTTAAACATTGGCAAGTTGTGGGGGGGACCGTCGGTGGTCCCAACCCGCCAACGGTCCCATTTGTAATGGTCACATATTACATGTTACTGACCACGACAGCAAATTTTTGAACCGACGACTAATCAAACCTTAACTTCTAGCGGATAACTACAAAGGCCTATCACATGGGGCGGTTTCCAAAATAAATTCCAACAGTTGTTTAACTCTAGTGTTAACTCTGCCTACAACCGTTCCACATCACGTTCACATGTTTAACCTCCCATGCAATAGTCAGTGGAACTCTGACTTCACACTGGGTTCCACTTCGATGTTTACGCGGAGTTTTAACTTTAACTTCGGGGTTGAAGGGGGTCAGCATGTGGCCACCCCCACCCCTAACCACAAAATTTAATGCCAGCGGTTAGTAACTAGCGGAAGATTAGCTCTGGCCCTAAATTTCATATTTTTGGCCAATATTAGCTGCAGATACCTACAATTCTCCAAAATAGTGGAGGTTTTGTAGCTATGATTGGCAAATGGCTAGGGAGGTCAATTTTTGACCAATTTGGGTGAAACAAGAGTCTACCTAGACTAATTTGAGCATTCTCGAGCCACTGGTGAAGAGAAAACAACCATTGGAGGCTTGTAATCACATGTATTTGCAATACTACTTTTGTGACTCTTGCCTGAGCTTTTCTGTCTTGCTTCCATCTTCCCCTTCGTTATGACATTGGTACCGAACTTTTGACCTCTTTTTGTCAAACGTCAACAACCCGCCTATCCGATCATGTCCAGGAATGGCGGAGAAGAAAGAGCCTATGTCGAACCCCTACCTTAGAAGACCATGTCTACATGGACTGCTTTCTCAGATCCCTTTTTCCTACTATCGACAAAGATGTAGCATCTCATTTACCTCAGACCGAAGAAGCCGCTCTCCAGATTGCGTTGAAATATGACCTGATCTACACACAGTCTGGTTATGTTTATACCATCTTACTTGATCTCACTAGACTCGATGGTGCCAACGCACCAGGGGCATCCCATGCCGTCGACGATATCGTTGGAGCTATTTCTCATCCGTACACTCATCCTTCCATGGGTCATGGTTTCCCTCAGGGAGGGGCCAGCCCCTCCAACACTTTTCCCCATCCCAGTAGCATGTATCTAGGATACGACATACCTCCTCCTTTTTCCCAACCTGTTTACCACAATTTTTCCTGACCTCCTTATTATCTGTATACGTAGCCCGATGCTCCAGCTCCTCCAGCATTAGCACCCCCGCCTACCTTGCCTTCTCAACCCCTACAACAACTGCCACCAACCCCCCAGGGGCAGGTGTACACACAGCAGGGTGTGACTAATCCTCCTACTTCCAAAAAGAAGAGGAAAGGCAACCAAAATCAATCTGCCCAAGGTAATCTAGGGAACAGTCCCCAAGGGAATGCACCTAACACTGCTAACCAGCAACAGGGAACTCAGCCCAAGTAGGACAGGCATGTTCACACGAATAAGCCTTGTTCTTGTTACGGTGTCTATGGTCACTACACCCACGATTTTCCTCTTTTACCTTAGATGCGTCAAATGTGGGAGACTCAAGCAGCATCCCAAGGACCGCAAGCCTCCCCTTCAGTTCCTCCCCATGCTGCATCTATCCAGCAAGCTATGTTTACCAATCCTTTCCCCCAACAAGGATTTGTGGCTACCCAACCCCTTGAAGTTCAGGCGGCCATTCAACCTCCTCCATCCCTCTGATTACCAAATTCTCATGATGAACTCTGACCAACCCATTACCATTGACCTCAACCTTCAAACTCGGTCCCGTCAGTACAACAAGCCTCCCGCTACGTCTGCCCCCGAGTCCCCTTCTTCAGGTCCCACAGAGCCTCTTTCAACAACCAATGGTCCTTTACAGATTCCTCAGCCTAAGGAAGAGATTCATACCAAGATCCCCAAGGGACCATTATGACGAAACACTGCTTCTAGTAAAGCTGCCCATTCGTATAGTATAGTAGATGATTTGGTGCAATCTCCTGCTGCCATGGAACTCCTCCAGTCATGCCCTTCACAACGAAAATCTCTACTAACTGCCATGGGCATTGTGGATCCTTCAGATGATTGTTTGATCATCTTCGATGTTGACAGGTCAAAACATCCTCCCCTTCTTCCTTCCGTCACCTTCCAAATCCCTGTCAAGATCCGAAATGCCAACGTCTCCCATTGTATCATTGACGAGGGGACATCCACCTGTGTGATTTCCACTTCGGTTTGGAAGCAACTCAAATCTCTTTAGTTGGCCCCTTCCACTATCACCCTTCGAGCATGGGATGGCCACTCTTCCCATCCCATGGGCCTGTTCAGCAATTGTCCTATTACTCTTGTAGGCAAGATTGTTTGTGTTGACATAGAATTCATTGATGGCCCTTTAGATTACAACATTCTATTGGGTCATAGCTACACTTATGCAATGTTTGTTTTCCCATCTGCGGTTTACCATAAGATGTGCTTTCCTCACAACGAAAATATTGTCACCATCAACCAGTTGACATATTACGAACCGAAGTCTCATACCTTCCCTGATTCCATCATATCTTCTGTGGACAATAAACAAATAGTCGAACCTTTGGCCAGTGTTTCACCTAGAGTCTACAAAGACTCCTCTTTTCTTGGTTCATTCCCTGGTCTTTCTCCTCTCGTCTCTGATCCTAGCTCTTCGAACTTTTGCATGATGCAATCGTCTTGATCTGCCCTCAAGTGGCCCACTTCGACTAGTCAGCAACCCCACCCTCTGCAACCTACTCCTAGCACTTCGACTCAGCCCTTAGGATCCCCTCCTCCAAGCCCCTCATCTACAGCTGGTACTTATGAGCCTATCTACCCTCCTGGCACAGTTCCTCCTAGCCTTAACCATCTCAGAGCTTTCCCACCCTGCCATAACCCCTCCGGTCAGATATCGTTTCTATCTCCCCCTCCTGGAGTATTTTCGGTACCTGTTATGGCTACCTTATCCCTTCCTAACATGACCCTAGGTATCCCAGTCTAGTACATTGATCCTCCAGCCACTATTCCACCTAGTCAACCTAAACCTTATCTTTTTTTGACCCCAGTCCAACCAGTCGCCATGACCCCTCCCTTTTCTTCTGTGCCTTAGCCACCTCAACAGGAACCTACTCCTATTGTGAAAGATTTAGGTGAGGGGGGTAAAGCTTGCAAGAAGGGACCTAAATACAAGGCTGCCCCAACAAACCCTACTCCTCCTCAGCCTCCAAAGCGTACCCCCCCGTGTGCTTTGTGTGATGTTGTCGGCCATGCCACCCATCATTGTCTTGAATTGCCTCGCATCAAGCCCATGGTTAATGTCGCGTTCCCTGAGTCTACGACCCCTGAAGCCTCTATTCCTTCCTCGACTGCAGCCAAGAACCCCAAGACTATTCACACCAACCACCCTTATTCTTTGTGTGATTTCCATATCCATTATACCCACCATTGTCCTCGTCTCACACATTATCGTGCCTCTTTGGATGTAGTTCAGGAGTACGAGATTGAACAGAACCAGTCTGCCTCTCCCGTCCTTGCGCAGTACACTTCAGAATACCCTGATGATTTACTCGCTCCCATTGATATTCCCCCTCCCGATGTCGAGATGATGGAGCCCTCAGCTACCATCCTCTACCTATCATCATTCATGAGATCCACGGTGGAAGACCCCTCCAATGCTCCCCCTTCTGTTTCTCTTGACCTCCATGAAACGATCACCCTGGGATCAACATCAGTGGATCCCTTATCTGCTTGTTCTTCCATCACCCCCCGTGACGATGCGCATGTGAACCTTTCTTCTCATGATGATGATTCTGGTAGTTTTGTCGCGTCATGTGGTCTCTCTTCCTCCACTCACCCCCATCTTCTACTATGATGATGACATCATGGAAGCCATTTCCACCCCTGACTTCATCTCTCCTGCCCATAAGAGGAATAGCACCATCTGTTTCTATGGTGACTTTCGCGACCTAATCACAAGCTGCCCCCAAGGTAGCTCCCACACACCACCTACCCATCTATGTGCGGGTGGTACCCATACCACTCCCTCTAGCAGTGTTTGTTTGATTTCTACCTTGTGTTCAGGATGCCGGCATTGTTCATCACCCTCTCATTTTTTGTCTTATGGCACGTTTCAGATGGACCCCCAGTCCACACCTTATATCGGTTATGCCGATGGTGCAAGTCGCTACTCCCAGAATCTAGCCTCGGAAGGGTCGGCCATTTTTACCCCCTTACATTCACTTGTTCTCTTGAATAGCGTATGCATTGGTAATACCACCAATAACCAGGCCGAATAAGATGCAGTACGAGGTTTTTTAGCCGATGACCTTTCCCATCACATCCTCCACCTTCATGTTCATTTAGATTCCCTGCTTCTTGTCATGAAATTGAATGGTGTCTATCATAGGCATAATCCTATCCTTTTTAGAAGAAATTTATGAGTGAAGCTTTTGATGCATGAATTTTAAATCACTACATTCAGTCATGTACCTAGAGCACAAAATCACTATGTAGATATCATTGTAAACAATATTCTAGATTGGCACTTATCACACGCATGTAACACAAGACTATAACATAAACCATAAAAAATGATGCATATCCATTATATGTGTCTTACAAAATGTTTTAGAGTTCATCAACTCTAATACAAATGGCATGCCCATAGCATGTTAAAAAACAATAAAAACTAGGGGCACCACATGCCCCTACACCTAATCACTATCTAGAGGATCCCGGGCCAATGGCTCTACTCCTCCAGCTCGTAGATCGTGCATCTCCTGTCCGGCCCTCGCCATGCGCTGCTTGACCCCTCACCACTCTAAGGGTAGACCAATACATGACTCTATGTACTGGTCATCCAAGTCTTTCCATCTGTGCTCTGAAACGTTAGTTAGAAGCCTCTCACATCTACGATGGATGTCCTCTAGGAGGGCCACTGCATCCTCATTTTGCAGTGCTCTCGACCACTAGGTCCTACGGCTCTTGATACTGCATGTCGTCCCATGTACCCGACCAGTTTTACCAGTGTTTTATTTGCATACCAAAAGTGAATGAATCAGTACCATATACAATATTCTGAAACTTGAAAATGCACATAAAATATTAGCAACTTGTCACTTACCATCAGGCCCCCATACTCTACTAGGCAACAGAGGCAAGTCTGGGTCCCCACTATAGGGATAGTCGTCTATGTACAATGGCATATGATCCCAATGAGCGAAAAACTCGAGTCAGAACACCTGTCCGACTGCCCCACCTCCCCCTCGGCATAGTAGTCACCCCTAATGGCACATCCTGGGCTCTCTAAGGCCCCCATCCTGGATCTGTATGCGAGGTCAGAGTGTCGGGTTCTTCTCAAAGAAGAGCGAGCACAACACTATGCCATATGCACAGTCATGGTTCACTTACCACTTGCATAGCAAAAACTATCGTTTCAATGATGATAACATTATTTGGGCTGACCCATAGTAGGTCCCACTCAACACACTCTCAACAAGCATCATCTAACCCCTAGTGATGTGGTGGAGTGCCTGGTTGCCCAGGATCCGCAACACCGCTTCGGCCACAGCACGAGTCTCTAGCATCTCTATATCCTCGAGCGGTATCCGTTGTCCCTTCACATGGAGACCTGGTCGGCAATGGCGCTCTACAAACTCCATAATGTTCCGCCCTCATGGTAACACTAGATGTGTATTCCCCACCATCCCAAGTGGTGGGAGACCAGTCAGGAAATATATATCATGGACAGTCAACTCGATTCGGTTCCCCTGCACTATAAAGACCTCATGGTCTGGATCCCAATAACTTAAAATTTGTGCCAAAAAGGGTCTCCAGCTCTCATCAAAGGTTTCTCCACAAACTTCAGGACCCAAAACCTAGCCAATGCAGTACGGACACCATGATCCTCTCGGATCTCCGATCGTAATGTGTCCAGGTCTCTCTCTCTCCAGTTGATCCTCAATTCTGCCATATCTACACAAAACCATCATACTTGTCATTGTACACAATGGAAAAACTGCATTCAACTATAAAAACCCAGCTCTCAGCCAAGAAACAATACTGAAATCACCCTCTCTGTCAGGTCACACTTTTTAGGAAAATTCTTAGGATAGGTTGCATTTTTCTGCCCAAAACCTGCTACCCAGGTCACAGATATTGCCCCAAATAGTCCGACCTGGCTGTGAAGCAGAGCAGGGGTCTATTCCTAAGCTCTAGGCACCTAAACTAAACTTTTAATCCCCTAAAATGAAAGAGTAAGGTTAGGCCTCTTACCTGCAACTTATGGATCTCGATTCCAACGGTCGGTTTTTCCACTACGGTTACCGCAAGATTTAGGTCATTTTCTCCTCTCTACATTCACCACAGCTACACTTGAAAATGACTGAATTTGGAGGGAAAATGCCTTATTAAAAGAGAAACCTTATATTTTTCTTTCGCCTTCTGCGGCCATACCGTCACTCAATTTGACAAACCGTCCGTACCATTGGAAAGCTCTCACCGAGCTCTAAAATGGGTATCCCTTAGTTTTTTGTGATTTGATACTTCACTCGGACACATTTTTCCAAGAAGGGTCACTTCACCACTCTTCAAAATCAAATTTCTTCACTTGCAACACTTGTACTTGGGGCTCCACCTTTTCTTTATACTTGTCCATGCTTTTTTCGATTTTCGTCATGAGTACCCACCTTGTACTCATATTTTTTATGGTCCCCACTGGGTCTATTCTGTGTGGCAGCATCATCGAGTCGCCCTTGTTTAGAGCATCCGAGTTGAGTCATCATCGCATCCATGGAGTCTATCTCGAGTCCCTTTGTATCCCGCCATAGTCCTCCATCCTTCATTTCTTTGTCCCTCAATCGTGTCGCACATTTTGGCCTTCATTCATACTGTCCCCTATCCCCTCCAGTGTCGAGTCAGTGTTGCCAGGTCATCCATTCCCTTTATGCTCTAACAAGGGAATTTTCCTGCCTGCTATTCAGTACCCCCCACTCCACCATCATCCCTGGTGTCAGTCTATCAGTTCTCTACTATAATCTCTCGTGCCTTAGTTGAGGACCCCTTATTGCCTCACCTATGGTGGACCTCCTTCTGTCGACATCAACTTGTTTATTCCAGAAGACAGGTCTATAGGGTGGTGTACCTTGGTTCCAGCTTCCACTCTTGTTCAGTGCATCGGATCAGGCAAAGGGACCCTCTATTGCCCTTTTAATTTATTGTTTCTCAACTCCATCTCCTCATAGCATGATCGAGATCCATATACTTGATGGTTCGGTGATGCAACAGATTCTACGAGTGATTTCCCGGGTGTGTATGAGATGTTTCAGACCTCATGAGGGGGTGTCCCTTCAAGTAGCCCCCCACATGCCCGGATGACCTCTCTATTATAGCCTTGGATGCAACTCCATAGATTTGATGGTTCTGGCCTTAGCGGCTTGCAGTGCCTCTTTAGTTTGAATGTATCATTCATATTTTTAGTGCCCTTTCTTGTTTTTCAAGGCCACTTTGGTTGTACTCATATCTCATGTACTCAGATATTACTGTATAAGTCCTGGCTGTTATCCCAGGCACAGTATATATGTGGCATCCATTATCATGTTTTTTATCTGGCCCATGTTTATGCCAGCATGTACTATATAGTTCATTCCCTTGTTTACTAGATGCATTATTCTTTGCACTTTGTTATCTTGGTGGGCATAGGTATGCCTCCCCCCGCCTCTTGTAGAACAGGTATTCACTCATAAAAGAGACTTGTCGCACCTGTAAGTCTCACCTCCTTAAGGTCTTGTCCTCTAGCGCTTTAGTCTACCTTATATTTCTCTCTCTCTGACTTCCCCTTTGGTGTCTGGTGATTGAGTTCTTAAAACGTACTTCGGTCATACGATTAGCTCCTAATGCTCGCATGCTGGGGGGAAATCTGTTACACCATTTTTTGGTCATCTAACCTATTACTATTAGATGGACCAAATTACACCATGTAAGACCAATTTTACCCTACATAGAATTGCTTTCACTATGAAAAATAACTTAGTAATCCTTAATTTATTAAGTTGTTTATGGTCTAAACAGGAAACCCCGTGAGGAAATATTGCATAAATCCATATTTGTTTGATTTTCCTCAAGGGATAATTAGTTAAACAACAGTTTAATTAATATTCCTAGTCATATTTAACCCAAAATAGGAAAATTAATTATACAAATCATTATTTATCTTATTATTTTCTAGGAATAATTATTTAAATAATATTCCTTGTTAAATTTGACTAAATCATTTATAATTAATTGAATAAATAACTAGTTATTTAATTATTACTCAACCATATTCTTAAAATAATAAAAAATCATTTATTTATTTAGTATTTACAAATAAAGGGATTTGACCAAATTCAAATTCTTTTTCCCTCCAACAAATATAATAAAATATTCCATAAAAGTTGGATCTAGATTTTGTTGATAATATTTTAATTATGCACCAATGTCTAGAATAACTCAATATTTTGTTATATATAGAAGGGTTTTTCCATTCATTCACTACCTTTTGTTGCCTAAATATCACTCTAGATCTATTATTTTGGTCAGACTTTGATCCTCCATCATTGTCATATTTTGCTACCATTTTGCTTGTGAACTCCCTTTGAGTCCCATTTTTGTCTAGGTTTTCTACACCATCAAGAGAAAGAGATCTTAGATCTGAAGCACTGAGGACATACAAGAACCCATCCCATTGAGGGGGATTGGTAACATCTTTCTATGTTCCCTTCCCAGGTGTCATAAATACAAAAATTCTTTAAAAATATTCTTGTGTTGTACATTGGAAGCATTGCGCAACTCTTATTATTTGTTGTTTAATATCTTTAACTGCATAGATCTGGATTTATTTAGCATTTGTCTTGGTCAACTAACTGCAGATATAAGGAAATTGGCAGTCATCTTTGATGTTAGGGCTATTTGTTATGCACAGCTAAAGTGAGCTTTTTCTGTACGCTTGCGATTAGAATTCACACTAACAACTGGTGACTTCACAAGGGTTTATGATTACGACCACTGCCATTTTTCAGATCTCTGCATGACCAGCTGCTTCAAACCCTAGGTTTTTTCTTTAGCTTCTTGTTTTTCTTTTATTGATTTTTTTTTTAACCTTCAAAACCCTAAAATAGTAAAAATTCTAACTTCCATGTGTTTCCGAGCCTATTGTGCAAGTGACGGGTATCAGCCGAACCTGAGACAATACTTTCTTCTGAAACCTGATCCTGAGAGTGTCCGAAGTGTAGGTCACACTTTTTGGGACAAAACCTATGACCTCAACCTTCAAGGAACAGAAAACTGCCTAAAACCTGTGACCTCTACTGAAAACAGGTCAGAAACTACGACCTGTACTTTTTGCAGGAATTTTTCTGTGATTTTTCTGGGTTTGTCTGGGCTACTGTTCAGGGTTTTCTAACCTCCATATATGTTTGTCTTGGACCTATACTTGCTCTATTTTACTCGTAAAAGTAGGAACCTAGCCCCCTAGGGCTTCATTACACTTCCACCTTTCTAGGAGGATTTTAATTGAAGCAGGTCGTCTGAGATTTCAGTGTGTTCAACCATTTTTCAGATCTGATCCTGTACCTTCATATCCTTTTCAAATTGGTTATTTATCCATCCAAAACACCCCTTTTCAGTTTTTTTTGGCCCTCCTCCAGGGTCCCCTCCATTTCCCTTTAGTTTGTAGCCTTTTGCCACCTCATTTGCAACATTTTTCCCTCTGGTTTATCGTTGTTTTTCTACACCTATTTCCAGCCGATCTGACCTTTAGATCATTGTCCCTCACAAATTTAGATCCATTGGCTATTTTTGTGTGTTTTGACTAGATTTTTTCCCACCCATATACTAGTTGTTGGCAAGCCCACCTCCTTGGGTTTAGATTGATGCATCTTTAGCTGTTTATTTTATGTCTCATATTCAGTTTACTTTACTGTTATTTTCATATTTATTCACAGTTATACAACACATTTTTTATTTTTTCTCTACACACGTCTGGGTTTAAAAATTAAAATTAACACACTTGACATGCACGCCCTAAGTGAAGAACGCCTGGATTACACCGCCAGGCCAAGACTATAACGTTGTAGTCATTTGATCCTGCACCTCTTTGCCCTTGTTTTGACATTGTAATCATTTGATCCTGCACCTACTTGCCCTTGTTGATCTCTCTTCCTTTTGTGATCTGTGTTTTTTCTTCCATCATTGCACCCCCAAGGTGTTTATCCTGGAGACTTCTTGGCCTTCATCCTCAGTTTCTATTAGAAAGACTTACTCCTCCACGTAGGATCTGAGTTAGTCCTCCACTGAGTCCCCATTCTGACTCTGCTTCTGGTTCATCGGGTTCCCCTTCCGGTTCTGCCCCCGGTTCTCCCCCTGTGACCTTCACCATGTCTGGTTCAGCACCTAACGCTGGTGGTAGCTCCAGCCCTAATGTTGGGAATACTATTAGTGGGACCAAAATAGGAACAATCTCAGCTTCTCCCTTGCTCCCTTATATGGCAGGCCTTAGTCTTGTCGATTTTATCCAGTTGATCAATGGCCCCATACATCATGATCCTGGTTCACCTGCTATTCCAACCAAGCTCACTTCCGACATCCCCAAGTTTGAAGGTCTTGCTGGAGAAGATCCTACAAATTATGTTCGATCTTTCCACATGTGGTGTTCATCTAACTCCATCACCGATGACTCTATCTGTCTTCGATTTTTCCAGCGTAGGCTTACTGGAGAATCTTCTAAGTGGTATGGTGATCAGGCCTCCTCCTCTCATACTACTTTTGCGACTATTGCCCGGGCTTTTCTATCTTACTTCCAGCTTCCCCTTTGTTTTTACACTGGTACCGAACTTTTGACCTCTTTCCATCAATCGTCTGTGACCCGCCTATCCGATCATGGCCAAGAATGGTGGAGAAGAAAGAGCCTATGTCGAGTCTCTACCTTCAAAGACCGTGTCTACATGGACTGGTTTCTCATATCCCTTTTTCCTGCTATCGGCAAAGATGTCGCATCTCATTTCCCTCAGACCGAAGAAGCCGCTCTCTAGATTGTGTTGAAATATGACCTGATCTACGCATAGTCTGGTTATGTCTATACTATCTTACCTCATCTCCCTAGACCCGGTGGTGCCAACACACCGGGGGAATCCCATGCCACCAACGGTATCATTGGAGCCCTTTCTCATCCATACACTCATCCTCCCATGAGTTATGGTTTCCATTAGGGAGGGGCCAGCTCCTCCAGCACTTTCCCCCCTCCCAATAGCATGTATCTAGGATACGGCATACCTCCTCCTCTTTCCCAACCTGTTTACCACAATGTTTCCCAACCTCCTTATTATCTATATACGCAGCCTGGTGCTCCAACTCCTCTAGAATTAGCACCCCCGCCTCCCTTGCCTTCTCAACCCCCACAACAGTAGCCACCACCCCCCAGGGGAAAGTGTACGCATAGCAGGGCACTACTAATCCTCCTACTTCCAAAAAGAAGATGAAAGGAAACCAAAATCAATCTGCCCAAGTTAATCTAGGGAACAATCCCTAGGGGAATGCACCTAACACTGCTAACCAGCAACAGGCACTCAGCCCAAGCAGGATAGGCATGTTCGCACGAATAAGCCTTGTTCTTGTTGTGGTGTCTATGGTCACTACACCCATGATTTTCCTCTATTACCTCCGATGCATCAGATGTGGGAGACTTAAGCAACATCCCGAGGATCGCAAGCCTCCCCTTTGGTTCCTCCCCATGTTGCACCTATCCAGCCAACTTTGTTTACCAATCCTTTCCCCCGACAAGGATTCATGGCTACCCAACCTCTTGAAAGTGAGGCAACCACTCAACCTCCTCCATCTAGTACCTTTGATTACCAAATTCTCATGATGAACTCTAACCAACCCATAACTGTTCACCTCAACCTTCATACTCGGTCCCATCAGTACAACAAGCCTCCCGCTACGTCTGCCCTCGAGCCCCCTTCTTCAGGTCCCACAGAGCCTCTTTTGACAACCAATAATCCTTTACAGATCCCTCAGCCTAAGGCAGAGGTTCATACCAAGATCCCTAAGGGACCATTACGCCAAAACGCTACTTCTGGTAAAGTTTCACATTCGTATAGTATAGTAGATGATTTGGCGCAATCTCTTGCTGCCATTTCAATGCTAGAACTCCCCCAGTCGTGCCCTCACAACAAAAATATCTACTAATTGCCATGGGAATTGTGGATCCTTCATATGATTGTTTGATCATCTTCGATGTTGACGGGTCAGAACATCCTCCCCTTCCTGCTTCCGTCGCCTTCCAAATCCCTCTCAAGATCCAGAATGCCAACGTCTCCCGTTGTATCATTGATGAGGGGGCATCCACCTGTGTGATGTCCACTTCGGTTTGGAAGCAACTCGAATCTCCTGAGTTGGCCCCTTACTCTTGCAGGTAAGATTGTTTTTGTTGACATAGAAGTCATTGATGCCCCCTTAGATTACAACATTCCATTGGGTCGTAGCTACACTTATGCGATTTTTTGTCCCATCTGCGATTTACCGTAAGATTTGATTTCCTCACAACGGAAATATTGTCACCATCGACCAGTTGAGATATTATGAACCGAAGTCTCAGACCTCCCCTAAGCCCATCATATCTTCGGTGGCCAATAAAAAAATAGTCGAACCTTTGACCAGTTTTTCACTCGGAGTCTACAAAGACTCCTCTTTTCTTGGTTCATTCCCTGGTCTTTCTCCTCTTGTCTTTGATCCTAGCTCTTCGAACATTTGCATGATGCAATCATCTCGGTCCGCCCTCAAGCAGCCCACTTCGACTAGTCAGCAGCCCTGCCCTCCGCAACCTGCTCCTAGCAACTCAACTCAGCCTTTATGACCCCCTCCTCCAAGCCCCTCATCTAAAACTAGTATCTATGAGCCTATATACCCTCCTAGCACAGTTCCTCCTGGCCTTAACCATCTCGGAGCTATCCCACCTGGCCATTACCCCTCCGGTCAGATACCATTTCTAGCTCCCCCTCCTGGAGTATTTTCGGTACCTGTTATGGCTACCTTATCCCTTCCTAACATGACCCTAGGGATCCCATTCTGGTACATTGATCCTCTAGCCACTATTCCTCCTAGTCAGCCCAAACCTTATATTGCTTTGACCCCACTCCAATCGGTCGCCATGACCCCTCCCTTAGCTTCCGTGCCTTAGCCACCTCAACAGGAACCTACTCCTATTGTGAAAGCTTCAGGTGAGGGGGTAAAATCTCGAAAGAAGGCACCCAAGGACAAGGTTGCCCCTTCAAACCCTGCTCCTCCTCAGCCTCCAAAGTGTACCCCCCTGTGTGCTTTGTGTGATGTTGTCGGTCATGCCACCCATCATTGTCCTGAATTGCCTCGCATCAAGCCCATGGTTAATGTCGCGTTCCTTGATTCTACGGTCCCTAAAGCCTCTGTTCCTTCCTTGAATGTAGCCAAGAACCCCAAGACTATTCACACCAACCTCCCTTGTGCTTTGTGTGATCTCCATGGCCATTATACCCATCGTTGTCCCCACCTCGCACATTACCTCGCCTCTTTGGAGGTAGTTCAGGAGTACAAGATTGAACAGAACCAGTCCCCCTCTCTCGTCCTTGCGTAGAATGCTTCAGTCCAACCTGAGGATTTACCTGCTCCCATTGACATTCCCCCTCTAGATGTCGATATGACGGAGCCCTTGGCCACCATCCTCTACCCATCATCATTCATGAGATCCATGGTGGAAGACCCCTCCAATGCTTCCCCTTATGTTTTGCTTGACCTCCCTGTAGAAATCACCCTGGGCTCAACATCAATGGATCCCTTATTTTCTTTTTCTTCCATCACCCACCGTGATGATGCGCATGTGAACCTTTCTTCTCGTGATGATGATTTGGGTAGCTTCATCATGTCATGTGGTCTCTCTTCCTCGATTCACCCCCATCTTCTATTGTGATGATGACATCATGGAAGTCATTTCCACCCCTGAATTCATCTTTCCCACCGATAAGAGGAATGGCACCATCTGTGTCTGTGGTGACTTTCACGACCTGATCACAAGCTGCCCATAAGGTAGCTCCCACACACCACCTACCCGTCGATGTGTGGGTGGTAGAAATCTTACCTAGAGCACTCCCTCTAGCAGTGTTTTTTTTTATTTCTACCTTGCGTTCAGGTTGCCAGCATTTTTCATCACCCTCTCATTTATTGTCTTGTGGCAACTTTCAGATGGACCCCCCATCCACACCTTATATCGGTTATGCTGATGGTGCAAGTCACTACTCCCGGAATCTAGCCTCCGCAGGTTTGGAAATTTTTACCCCCTTACATTCACTTGTTCTCTCGAACGGCGTATGCATTGGTACTACCACCAATAACCAGTCTGAATATGATGCAGTGCGAGGTTTATTAGTCGATGCCCTTTCCCATCGCATCCTCCAACTTCATGTTCATTTCGATTCCCTGCTTCTTGTAATGCAATTGAATGGTGTCTATCGTGTGCATAATCCTATCCTTTTTAGAATATTTTTACGAGTGAATCTTTTGATGCGTGAATTTGAAATAAATACATTCAGTCATGTACTTAGAGCACACAATCACTATGTAGATAGCATTGAAAATAATATTCTAGATTGGAACTTATCACACGCATGTAACACAAGACAATAACATAAACCATAAAAATGATGCATATCCATTATATGTGTCATAAAAAATGTTTTAGATTCCATCAACTCTAATACATATGACATGCCCATAGCATGTTACAAAACACTCAAGACTGGGGGCACCACATTCCCTTACACCTAATCACTATCTATAGGATCCCGGGCCAATGTATCTGCTCCTGCAACTCGTAGATCATGCATCCACTATCCGGCCATCGCCATGCACCACATGACCCCTCGCCACTCCGAGGGTAGACCAATACATGGCTCTATGTACTGGTCATCCAAGTCTTTCCATCCATGCTCTGGAATGCTGGTCAGAAGCCTCTCTCATCTATGACGGATGTCCTCTAGGAGGGCCATTGCATCCTCATTTTGCGGTGCTCTCGAACCACTAGGTCCTGCAGGTCGTCCCATGTACCCAACCGGTTTTACCAGTGTTGTATCTACATACCAAAAGTGAATGAAATAGTGCCATATACAATATTCTAAAACTTGAAAATGAACATAAAATATTAGCAACTTGTCACTTACCATCGGGCCCCCATACTCGACCAGGCGACAGTGGCTAGTCTGGGTCCCCACGATAACTCATCCCACTATAGGGATAGTCGTCTATGTACAGTGGCATCTGATCCCAATGAGTGAAAAAATCAGGTCAGAACACCCATCTGACTGCCCCACCTCCTCCTCTACATAGTAGCCGCCCCCAGCGGCACATCCTAGGCTCTCTCGAGCCCCCATCCTGGATATGTATGCAAGGTTGGAGTGTCGGGATCTTCTCAAAGAAGAACGAGCACAACACTGTGCCATATGCACAGTCATGGTTAACTTGTCACTTGCATAGCGAAAACTGTTGTTTCAATGACGACAGCGTCATTTGGGCCCACCCATAGTAGGTCCCACTCAACACACTCTCAACAAGCATCATCTGAACCCCAGTGATGTGGTGGAGTGACTGGTTGCCCAGGATCTGCAGCATCGTTGGGGCCACAGCATGGGTCTCTAGCCTCTCTTGATCCCCGATCGTTATCAGTGTCCCCTTCACATGGAGACCTGGTCGGAAATGGCGCTCTACAAAATCCATAATGTTCCGCCCTCGTGGTAACACTGGTTGTGTATTCCCCACCATCCCAAGTGATGGGAGACCAGTCAAGAAATATATATCCTGGATAGTCAACTCGATCTGGTGCCCATGCACTATAAATACCTCATGGTCTGGATCCCAATAACTGACAATCTGGGCCAATAAGGACTCTCCAACTCTCATCAAAGGGTTCTCCACAAACTTCAGGACCTCAAACATGGCCAATGCAGTACAGACACCATGATCCTCTCGGATCTCCGACCGTAATGTGTCCAGGTCTCTCTCTCTCTAGTTGATCCTCAATTTTTCATATCTGCATAAAAACCATCATGCTTGTCAGTGTACAGAAAGGAAAGACTACATTCAACCATAAAAACCCAGCTCTCAGCCAAGAAACAGTACTGAAATCCCCCTCTCTATCAGGTTGCACTTTTCAGGCAAATTCCTATGACAGGTCGTAGTTTTCTGCCCAAAACATGCTACCCAAGTCGCAGATATTGCCCCAAAAAGTGTGATCTAGGTGTGAAGAAGAGCAGGGGTCTGTTCCTAAGCTCTAGGCACCTAAACTGAACCTTCAATCCACTAAAATGAAAGAGTATGGTTACGCCTCTTACCTACAACTGATGGATCTCGATTCCAACTGTCAGTTTGTTAGCTACGATTGTCGCAATATTTAGGGCCTTTTCTCTTCTCTATATTCACCACTGCTACACTTGCAAATGACTGAATTTGGAGGGAAAATGCCCTTTTAAAAGAGAAACCCCATATTTTTCTTTCGCCCGCTGCGGCCAAAACGTAGCTCCAATTGACAAACCGCCCATAGCGTTGGAAAGCTCTCACCGAGCTCTAAAATGGGTATCCCTTAGTTTTTTGTGATTTGATACTTCACCCGGACACATTTTTTCCAAGAAGGGTCGCTTCACCACTCTTCAAAATCGAATTTCTTCACTTGCAACACTTGTACTTGGGGCACCACATTGCCTTCATACTTGTGCACGCTTGTGTCGATTTTTGTCGTGAGTACCCACCTTGTTCTCATGTTTTTATGGTCCCCACTGGGCCTATTCTGTGTGGCAGCATCATCGAGTCGCCCTTTTTTAGAGCATCCGAGTTGAGTCATCATCACATCCATGGAGTCTATCTCGAGTCCCTTTGTATCCCGCCATAGTCCTCCATCATTCATTTCCTTGTCCCTCTCTCATGTCATAGATTTTAGCCTTCAGTCATACTATCCCCTATCCCCTCCAGTGTCGAGTCAGTGCTACCAGGTCATCCATGCCATTTATGCTCTAACAAGGGAAGTCGTCCGCCCGCTACTCAGTACCCCCCATTCCACCATCATCCCTAGTTTCAATCTATCAATCACTCTACTATTATCTCTTGTGCCTTACTTGAGGACCCCTTATTACCTCACCTATGGCGGACCTCCTTCTGTTGACATCAGCTTGTTTATTCCAGAATACAGGTGTAGAGGGAAGTGTACCTTGGTTCCAGTTTCCACTCTTTTTTGGTGCCTTGGATTAGGAAAAGGGAACCTCTATTGCCCTTTGCTTTGATTATTTCTTAGCTCTAGCTCCTCATAGCATGATCACGATCCGTATACTCGATGGTTCAGTGATGCAGCAGATTGTACCAGTGATTTCCTGAGTGTGTGAGAGATGTTTCAAACCTCATGAGGGGGTGGCCCTTTAGGTAGCCCCCCACATGCTCGGATGACCTCTCTATTACAGCCTTGGATGCAGCTCCATATATTTTATGTTTCGTGCCTCAGCCGCTTGCAGCACCTCTTCATTTTGCATGTATCATTCAGATTTTAAGCGCCCTTTCCAGTTTTTCAGAGCCTCTTTGGTTGTACTCATATTTCATGTACTCAAATATTATTGTATAATTCCTAGCTGTTATCCCAGGCACAGTATGTATGTGAGATTCATTATCATTTATCTGGCCCATGTTTATGCCATCATGTACTATATAGTTCAATCTCTTGTTTACTGGACGCATTATTCTTTGTACTTTGTTATCTCGGCGTGTTGGGTGTGGAGCCTGATTATCTTGTTTATTTTGTATCACAACGTTGGACCCCTGTACATTAATGGGGCGGCAATGCCGCCCATAATTAAATGTTTCCTGGGGGGTCCATGGGGGTAGTTGCGACTGTATGGAGCCCCCCTAGCAGGGGGTTTCGGGGGCAGCGCCCCCAAAGCTAAAAATAGATGTAAAATTGCCTTGTAAAAGTATAATAATTTCTAGTCAATCTGGGCCGTTCATTAGGCGGATGATCTGACGGTAGAAGTTATGTTTAGTTTAGGGTTTTTTTCCCTAGAAGGCAACCGCTCACTTTGCATGAGGGTATTGTATTGCGGCTTTGTATTGTATGTGTATTCTCAGAGCGAGAAACAGATAGGGAGACTGTGAGAGAGAACAGAGGATATTACAGTGGATCTGTTGTAGGTTGTGTCTCTTCATTTTGCTGGATAATAGAAACGAATGACTCGCTGTTCGGGGTGGATGTAACCCAAACTCGGTGAACCACATATATTTGTGTCTCTCTGGTTTTATGTGTTTTGTGTGCTTGTGTTTTCCGCATATTTTATGTGTTGCATTTCTCTGTATTATATATCATTTTCTAACACAGCGGGCATAGGTATGCCTCCCCCCGCCTCTTGTAGAACAGGTACTCACTCATAAAAGAGACTTGTCGCACCTGTAAGTCTCACCTCCTTAGGGTATTTTCCTCTAGTGCTTTAGTCTACCTTATATTTCTCTCTCTCTGAGTGCCCCTTCGGTATCTGGTGTTTGAGTTCTTACAACGTACTTCGATCATATGATTAGCTCCTAACGCTCGCACGCTGGGGGGAAATCTGTTACACCAATTTTTGGTCATCTAACCTATTACTATTAGATGGACCAAAGTACACCATGTAAGACCAATTTTACCCTAAGTAGAATTCCTTTCACTATGAAAAATAACTTAGTAATCCTTAATTTATTAAGTTGTTTATGGTCTAAACAGGAAACCCCATGAGGAAATATTGCATAAATCCATATTTGTTTGATTTTCCTCAAGGGATAATTAGTTAAACATTAGTTTAATTAATATTCTTGGGCATATTTGACTCAAAACAGGAAAATTAATTAGATAAATCATTATTTATCTTATTATTTTCTAGGAATAATTATTTAAAACATTATTTAAATAATATTCCTTGTTAAATTTGACTAAATCATTTATAAATAATTGAATAAATCACTATTTATTTAATTATTACTCAACCACATTCTTAAAATAATAAAAAATCATTTATTTATTTATTATTTACAAATAAAGGAATTTGACCAAATTCAAATTCTTTTTCCCTCCAACAAATATAATAAAATATTCCATAAAAGTTGGATTTAGATTTGGTTAATAATATTTTGATTATGCACCAATATCTAGACTAACTCGATATTTTGTTATAAATAGAAGGGTTCTTCCATTCATTCACTACCTTTTGTTTCCTAAAGATCACTCTGGATCTATACTTTTGCTCTGACTTTGATCCTCCATCATTGTCATATTTTGCTACCATTTTGCTTGTGAAATCCCTTTGAGTTCCATTTTTGTCTGGGTTTTCTACACCATCAAGAGAGAGAGATCTTAGATCTGAAGCGCTGAGGACATACAAGAACCCATCCCATTGAGGGGGACTGGTAACATATTTCTATGTTCCCTTCCCAGGTGTCATAAATACAAAAATTCTTCAAAAATATTCTTGTCTTATTGATTGGATGCATGGTGAAACTCTTAGTATTTGATGTTTAATATCTTTAATTTCATAGGTCTAGATTTCTGTAGCATTTTTCTTGGTCAACTAACTGCAAATCTAAGGAAATTGGCAGTTGTCTTTGATGTTAGGACTGTTTGTTATGCACAGCTAAAGTGAGATTTTTTTGTACGCTTGCGATTAAAATTCACACTAACATTGGCAAGCAAGAGACTTAAATCTCATATCAATTGAAGAAGATCTTTGAGAAGGAATAATCTCCTTGGAAGCAGTGATAGAAGATCCCCTTGAATAACTGAAGTTTTCATAAAATTCAAGGGTAGCAACATTATTTTTTGAAGGAAGCAAGCTTGAAGCAAGTCAAGGTCTCAAAAAGAATGTTTTTCAAAAGGACCAAATAGGATATGGATTTATGTAGGAACGCAATAAAATACATAAATAGACATAAACACAGAGATGCAGTGGAAATAATGCTTCATTTCATTAATATCAAATAAAAGAAATATGCTTACAGACATAATGGAAATAAAATAGCTAGGGCACTGATAGCTTATCTCTGAGAACAGATGTGGCAGCTACATGCCTCTGAACTATGTTACAATGAGGCTCGATGGCCTATTTATTATTTAGAAACAATGGAAAACTATAAACGTCCAAAAACCTAACCCTAGGAGATGAAGCACCAAAACTATGGGCCCCGTTTGAGTAAATTGGTGTTTCAACTTCCCGAGGATGTAAATTTGGAATACGATCTTTGTTTGATGCGCACCATATCTCGTTAGAAATATCTATCCAAGGAGTACAACTTTTGGTGTTCCCAAAAAAATGTCGTTTAGGGCCTCAAAACGAATTCGGAAGTTCCCAACCCGAAAAACTCCTAAAAATAGTAATTTGTGCTGAAACTGAAAAATTGAAAGAACTGATGGTGCCATTTCAAATGGAATAGGTGGGAAGCCACCAATATCCACCTGGATCATTAGGGCCCCAAAACGGCTCCAAGAGTGCAGGACCCGAAAACCTGCTAAAAATAGTAAGTTGTGCTGAAAGTGAAAAGCTGCAATAATTGATGGTGTGGGTCCAAATGGAATAGGTGAGTGGCCATTGATATCCACCTGGATCATTCCTCCCTCCTTAGGAAGAAATTGTCCCCATTGTGTTGAGTTCCTCCATGAGACATTACTACATTTGGCGGAAATTCCGACACTTGGTTCCGACGCTTTTGACCAAATGTCAGAAATTTCCCCAAATTTTTTCCATCCCACCCGAAACCGTCGCTATACCGACGTTTATAGAAAAGTGTCGCAATACCGACACTTAGAAAAGTGTCGCAATTGCGACGTTTGGAGGAAGACATCGCAATTGCGACACTATGGCCCAAAGCGTCACTATTGCGATGACTGCCTCCAAACGTCGCAATGTCTAAGTGTCGCAATTGCAACGTTTGGAGGCACCCGTCGCAATAGCGACGCTTTTTCCACCGTCGGTATAACGACACTTATATGCGCGCTACATAAAAATACGAAACTTATATGCGCGCTACATAAAAATATGAAACTTATATGCGCGCTAAATAAAAATACAAAACTTATATGCGCGCTACATAAAAATGATTTTATTGTTTCATATCCGTCGCAATAGCTACATTAACGTCTGATACCATGCGCGCATTCGCCCTCTGCTCTTGCAGAACAGCATTCGCCCTCAGCTCTTGCAGAACGGCATTTTCCCTCAGCATTCTCCCTAGCGTTCGCCCTCAGCTCTTGCAAAATGGTAAGTTCTTACTGCAGGCCCTTCCTCCTATAGTAGGGTTGACTCTATTTGGGTTTTTTTGGTCAATTCCATTGGATTGTGTTAGGTTGTAGGGTTATCTCTAGATGTCAAGAATCAAGATTCAATACCCTCTATTATCTTCATCACCCAATACAAGATTTAAATTTTTCCCAAAGAAACGCTTATTAATTTGGCAGCCATTATTTCTCCCTGCTTTAAAAACCCTACATTTAAATGAAAACAAGCATTGCATTTCAACTACAAAAATGTATTAGTGTTCAAATGTACATGTGTGCTACATTAACGTACGATATCACGCGCGCATTGATATCACGCACACAGTCGCCCTCCGCTCCTTGCGGAAACGACATTCGCCCCCGGCATTCACCACAGGCTCTTGGAGCGCTTATCATTCCTCGGCATTCGCCTAGCTCTATTCTTTAAAAATAGCATTCGCCCTCGACGTGTACGGGCTCTTGCGAACGGCCGGTCGCGCCCTCAGCTCTTGCAGAACAACATTCGCCCTTAGCATTCGCCCTTAGCTCTTGCATAATAGTATTCGCCCTCAAAATTTTCCCTCAGCTCTTGCAGAACAGCATTCGCCCTCGGCTCTTGCAAAATGGTAAGTTCTTACTGCAGGCCCTTCCTCCTATAGTAGGGTTGACTCTATTTGGGTTTTTTTGGTCAATTCCATTGGATTGTGTTAGGTTGTAGGGTTCTCTCTAGATGTTAAGAATCAAGATTCAATACCCTCTATTATCTTCATCACCCAATACAAGATTTAAATTTTTCCCAAAGAAACGCTTATTAATTTGGCAGCCATTATTTCTCCCTGCTTTAAAAAACCCTACATTTAAATGAAAACAAGCATTGCATTTCAACTACAAAAATCTATTAGTGTTCAAATGTACATGTGTGCATCACTTGTGTAGGGTATTCCTTTTCCACTTTCACATTATCCAAGAATGTGTGCGGTATAGTTCATATTTTTTGTGATTTAGATTATCTTGAAAAAGGAAAGGTAAATTATTTCCCATGGAAAAAGAAGGTTTTCCCTTTTTACTACTGGAAATGGTACAAAAAAGTTCCATTTCTACTCGAAACTCCTATGAAACGGGAACCAAATAAAGGCCATGTCCTCAATGGACATCATTTGGCTTTGAAAATGGCCATTGCACCGTGTTGTTTCTTATATTACATCACGATAGTTTCTTAGGTAATTTCTTGTTTCTTGAGATGAAAAACAACCAAAGAAATTGTGAAGATCCTTTCAAGAAATAAATGACCATTTCTCAATCATATCTCAACTATTTTTTTATTTTATTCAATGGTTGCTTACTTTGAGAGACATTTGACACTTTTATAAGGAATATAACATAAAAACACAAAATGGGAAGGAATTGATGAGGTAGATGTCCTTTAGTTGTTGTCAATTAAGAATTGATAATACACGATGCATGTTCTGTACTACAAACTAGATTCCTTCCTAGAGTTAGGACACATAGTATTGAATCAAAGTTGTAGTTTCTAACTTCTTGTATTGGTTCATCAATCTTGAAATTCAGACATTGCATGTCTTCATTGCTTCATATTTGAATAATTTGCATCATATCGTACAATAGGAAATTAGGAATTATGATTATTATTACTTTGTGGATCTGTTAAGTTACTTTTAAGTTTGCATGGTTTAGTGTGAAATTATTCTAGTGTGCCCCTAGGCCCAGGTGAAGGAATGCCAAGGACTGAGAACCCTAGTTTTAAATGGTATTGTTTCTTATACCCAAAAACCCCTCAACATCACTTCTTATTAGTTCTTAACAATAGTGTTGTAAAAAATTTGAGAATTGATATAACAAAATCTCGCACTTCTCAAGATAAAGTCCTAAAGCTAAAGTGTGATACCATGTGTAATTCAATAGCCCCATTGTCACCTCACCAACCTCTTTTCACTTCAGGCTAGCTCTCCTCCAACTCAAGGGGGGTTCTCCCTAGTAGATGTTAGGGATCTAATGGCCCAACCAAACCAAGTCAAGAGCCCTAACTCTCTATGTTTACTACTATCAATCAAAATATTGAACAATAGGGTTAGACATGCATCCTGAAGATAAAATTGCCAGGGTATTTTTGGGTAATTTCAAAGGGAAAGTCCCCAAACACATATAATCAAGGAATTCTAACGTGATTTCAAACATTAAATATCAACAAAATTGTTTAAAGGATATTGAAAGGAAAAAGGTGATGGAAGATAGAAAGTGCCTTACTTAAATGCTCTAAGGATTTTTCAATAGTTGCTCCAAAAGCTTCACTTCAAGGCCCTTCAAGATCGTCTGCAACAATGCTATACCATCAGCTTCAACAATGTTGCTCCAAAAATGTCCTCAAGGTCTTCACAAAAATTTTACTAGAAGTTGCTCCAACAATATATTCAATAAGGTCATTGTCAACTCGTCTCTTGTTTGGGTGCCTTAATGTGCAATGACATGTTTCCAGGACTAAATTCAATGCAAGGCTTATTTGAAACTCTAACTCTGTCTTCCGGTGTCTTATTAGAAATTATTTCAGTTTTCATTTTGTGTTTTCAAGTTAGATATTGTTTTCAAGTTTTTACATTTATAATTTTATTGCAATGTGGCAGACTGATCAAGGCAGCACAGAAACAACCTCGAGACGGGATGATCGCGAAAAGAGGCTAGCGGAAGAACATGTAAAGTGCCAGCATTGCTCTATCTTCAGGTATTTTAGTTATTTACATAATTGAAATAATATTAATTTTGTTCAAATATGCAGACACCTATCCATGGTACGCTTGATGATTCCCTCTTTGAGGAAGAGCTTTCTTCATCCCTATCTCCAATGTTCTTGTTGTGAAAAAAGGCACGAGATGCAAGGTCAGAATTTAATACTTTGATAGACGCGCCTCAAACACCTGAAACAGTAGAGAAGATAAAAAAAACTTATGAGCCAGCTAGAAACATATCAGGTAATAATAAAAAGTCAAAAGGATTTTTTTTTTTTTTTGCATGAGATGAACTGTGATAGTTTGATTTTTAATTTTTACATTGACTAAACTAACAAAAATTTCTTTTGTATGTAGATTTTTCTGGCACTTGTTGAACCCGGTGTTGGTGGTAGTGGGACAAAAGGGCAAGAGATTGCCCAGGAACCCTCTCGTACACCTTCTACTCCTTTAGGTGCCAGCCAAGAAACACACCTTGCCCAAGCAGACACCTAGCCAACCGCTGAACGTGTTGGCAATGATGAGGCTGATATGGCCAACTACATTATTGCGTTTCCTAGAGCTACACGTGTCAACTCCACAGGGACCATTAATGGCACGTTGTTGGTGAACGATGAAGGTGTCCCTATAAAGCATGTACAACTCCCAGGTAAATTTTAATATTTTAACTATTTCATGTACTTTATCTAAAACATATTTATCATGATTTTTATTTTTAAATTAATGATAATATCTTCTTCTTCTTTTTTTCTGTGTAGGAAAAAATGAGTTCTACAGGTTTCTGGAGAGCCATGCATTGGTAATTTTTGGCCAAACCATACGTACAGGGTGGAATTCCTAGAATTCCAACCTGAAAAAAAGAACTTCTAGATTATCTAGAGGCCCTTTTTGGGGTCGGCACATTTGACAGAACAGCAGTGGCTCGGGTAGCCGGAAAATATTTGAAATATACCAGGGACACCTATAGGACGCAATTGCAATTTAACCCTAGATATGAGCATCCTCTCGCAGTTCCAGAGAGTGAGTGGAGAGCACTCATCCATGACAGAAAAGAGAAAAGGGCAAAGAAAGAAGGAAAAATGCCAACTGGACCCGCAAGGTAAATTACAACTTTAATTCAATAGCTTTAATTTTCTCTATATCTAAAATAAAAGTGTGCTACATCATATCTGACTTCAATATTTTGATGCTAGGTTGCCTGACACCTCAAAGGCAACCAAAGCTAGGATTGAAAAAAAGGGCCATCACAAGCTAGGCTAGGGCGGCTACTTGAAATTAGCTGCAAGAATTGTAATTAAGTAGCTAAACATCTTATAATTAATTGTATCGCCTTCCAACGTTTTTGTAATCCTATCAAATATGATTAAAAATACACACTCATATGTAATGTAGGGTGATGACTTCGGAACAGAAACTATAGAGGAAGATAAAAATATCGCTTTCCATTTTGGCTATCAAGCCGTAGTTGAACGTCGCAGAAGCTTGGGGCAGGTCCCAAGATCTAGAATGCCTGATAAGGTAAAACATTAAACTTTCAATATGTTTGTTTTCGTCCATAAATTTAATGTCTAACAACTTTGTTTAAATCAGGGGAGCAGCACTACCGACGAGGCAAATAACCCAGTTTTAGAGCCAGATGTAGATGATCCTCACGTGCAACCTGATCATTGTAGTGGGGACCAGGCCGACAATGCTACTATCAGTGAGGGCCGTGACGATAATTAATTTCCACTTATAACATCCATGACGGAAAAGAGAAAAGGGCAAAGAAAGAAGGAAAAATGCCAACTGGACCCGCAAGGTAAATTACAACTTTAATTCAATAGCTTTAATTTTCTCTATGTCTAAAATAAAAGTGTGCTACGTCATATCTGAATTCAATCTTTTGATGCTAGGTTTCCTGACACCTCAAAGGCAACCAAAGCTAGGATTGAAAAAAAGGGCCATCACAAGCTAGGCCAGGGCGGCTACTTGAAATTAGCCGCAAGAATTGTAATTAAGTAGCTAAACATGTTATAATTAATTGTATCGCCTTCCAACATTTTTGTAATCCTATCAAATATGATTAAAAATACACAATCATATGTAATGTAGGGTGATGACTTCGAAACAGAAACTACAGAGGAAGATAAAAATATCGCTTTCCGTTTCGGCTATCAAGTTGTAGTTGAACGTCACAGAAGCTTGGGGCAGGTCCCAAGATCCAGAATGCCTGATAAGGTAAAACATTAACCTTTCAATATGTTTGTTTTCGTCCATAAATTTAATGTCTAACAACTTTTTTTAAATCAGGGGAGCAGCACTACCGACGAGGCAAATAACCCAGTTTTAGAGCCGGATGTAGATGATCCTCACGTGCAACCTGATCATTGTAGTGGGGACCAGGCTGACAATGCTACTATCAGTGAGGGCCGTGACGGTAATTAATTTCCACTTATAATTTTTTCTAATTATACCTTGATGGTTGTCCTTATAATGTTTTTTGTTTAAATGATAGAGAATGTTTCCCTTGAGGATCTTACCACCAGAGAGGAAGACAGGGCAACAGTCCCAACGGCGACAACTGGTGCACCAGGTAAATAATCTTATTGCAATTTTTTTTATTAATATTACCGAACTAGTTCAATGATATTTAAAAACTGACAATTAAAATTTAATATTATCTGTTTTTGTAGGCGATGCCCCGTCACTGGATGAGACCAGACATCGTGACTACGCAACTAGGTCAGCGGCGACAACTGGTGCACCAGGTAAATAATCTCATTGCAATTGTTTTTATTAATATTACCGAACTAGTTCAATGATATTTAAAAATTGACAATTAAAATTTAATATTATCTGTTTTTGTAGGCGATGCCCCGTCACTGGATGAGACTAGACATCGTGACTACGCAACTAGGCCAGCGGCGACAACTGGTGCACCAGGTAAATAATCTCATTGCAATTTTTTTTATTAATATTACCGAACTAGTTCAATGATATTTAAAAACTGACAATTAAAATTTAATATTATCTGTTTTTGTAGGCGATGCCCCGTCACTGGATGAGCCCAGACATCGTGAATACGCAACTAGGTTAGCAGTGCGGGTCGAAAGGCATGAAACAGGAGCAGAGCACGATGATATTGATGATGTAATTAGGAGCTTTAAAAATAGGAAGAAGAAAAAGAAAATTTGATAATGTAAAATATTGTATTATTATAAGACAAACGTTACCATACTTGGAACGTTTTTTGCGTTATATAAAAAACTCATTTATCATACTATTTTTATGTCAAGCATTAATTGCAATGTTTCTTTGCGTACTTTTTGTTGAATTGTTTTTTTATTAGTTATTGAATATTTTTTTTTATGCTCATGAAAGTAAAAAATGAAATATAGATTGGGTATTGGGGAATTGAGAGTGATGTGAGGGGGGGGAGGGGCCATAAGAGCTTCCACCTTCATGTGGTTGGCCATGTTTAGTAGAGAATAATTTATTGGAGCGATTTAATCTTGGAGCAAACCTCCCTCGATCCAGCGTAGCAACAAAAAAGTCACTGTTGACTTAGTTGCTACTCTTTCAGATCGTGGGAGGCTTGTTCCAAGTTCATGCGACTCCAATAAATTGTTATTGAAACGAAGAGGAGCTTATTCAGGTATTTTTTGACATTTTCAACATATGTTCTAACATTATCATAAGAATGCATCTTAGAGTAAAAAATACTACATCAATTACTTGTATTTATTGTATAGATAATGATGGATTTTGATTGACTTGGCAGTGCAGGTACAAATCCTCTTGCATCATGAGCAATACAACTTGTCAACCGGGGTCATGTCCAAGATATTTTTGCTTGTGCACTTGACCAGGTTCGTAATGTCACATTTTGTAAGTTCCTTTACAGTTCATAATTCAATATTAAGCTTGTTCATGATTATTATCTAGGTTTTTTGTATGTGTTTTTTCATCTATTTGATTGTAAGCAACTCTGCATGTTTCCTGTTGTTCACTATGATTTCTCCCATTACCACTCCCCGGATGAATCCGACTTTATTGTTACATAGGTTACTTTATTGTTACTATGATTTCTCCATTTACGATTTCATAGGTTACATCATGTAAAGTTGTCAATCTCAGGTTGGTGATGAGCTTTAGTTCTCCAGATTTGGGGCTTTTCTGATATTTTCTCCCTCATGTCATTCATGCATCACCTCGTTGTTTGAGCATGCCAATTTTCTACCACTTGTACCAATTGGCACATGTCAATCTCTGAGTGGTGCCACATTTCACCTATTTTCGGTGAGAGTTTAGGGTTTTTATAACACAGCTTCAGAAATCTGATTCAGTGCCTGCTTGAATATCGTCACATAATACTCATGGTTTGGATTGATGAGCATGTTCTGAATGGTTGGTTGATTCATAAGAACCACCCATATAGTCATCTTGAGATATTTCAGAAGTTTTCTCAGGTTTCCTTTTTCACCGTTTCTAGTGGGTGGGATGGTGTGGGGTGATCCATCAATATTGGTGCTCTTGTAGTAGGGAATTTGTTTTTGGGGATATAAAGGAGCATTTGATGTAGATATCCCATTGGATGCATCCATAGATGGGCACGAGAGGTCAAGAATTTAAATTAAAAATATGCAACCTCTAGCATGGCAACCTGAAGGCCGCGAGAGACACTGGTTAAAGATTGTTTTGTGCTCGCCTTAATATAGTCGTGAATTCTTTCTATTATCTTAATGCAAATATATAGTCCGGTCTCATTAAAATGAGGATTGTGGTTGTATTTCTCTTTGGTTGTTTCTCTCTTAATGCTCCAGAAGTTGCCAAAAGTTGCGATAGTTGTTTAGTTTGCCTGTTACAACTTAAAAGTGGTTTTTAGCAATGGGAGTCATGTTTTTTAAGGTTCATACTAATACGAAGATCTTGTAATTCTATATTCAACATAAGAGAAGATGGCCTCTGCTTTGGGCGGTATGACAACAATTGCCACATCTACCTCATTGGGTAACAATGGAAAGGGGAAGAAGTTGGGTGCAATGTTTGATAATTATGGCAGACAATTGTCTTCTCTTTCATTTTTTCACCCATTTCCTTTAATCGCTCAAGCAGAAGAGGGACTCTGAGATTACGCGACAGAGAGAAGGTAGTTAATACAAGAGCTATGGAAAAGGAGTTGTACTTCAACGAGGATGGCTCAGTGACAAAAAAATTGCAGGTCAGAGAAAAAATTATGTTTAAAGGAAGGTCACCTGCACGTGAAACTTCACTGCGGTGGATCTTTCCTTGTCCACTTATATTCAATTTTAATGTGTTATTTTAATTTTTCATGGAGGGTTGTTTTGGCATATGGTATGGCATTCAATTGCACACTTACTGAAAGCATTGTCAATTTGTCTTGCAGGCGGTGTGAACAAACTTGCTGATCTTGTTGGAGTCACCCTTGGGCGAAGGGAAAAATGTTGTCTTGGAGAGCAAGCATGGTTCTCCGAAAATAGTTAATGATGGTGTGACAGTAGCTAAGGAGGTAATTTGTAGATGTGTGCTCTGGTTTTCTTTTTAACGATGTATTAGTTCCCCCTCTTAAATGTCTTAGATTTGGTAGGCATAATTTGAAAACTCAAAGGTGAAAGGAAACATATTTGTTACCCAGTGGTCTACTTGGCCTATGGACTAGCCACATTAGAGTAATGCATAAAGCTTTTCACAACAATAAAAGGAAAGGGTTATGGCTGAGTCAAATTTTATTGTTATTGACGGTGTAATGAAATGTATCTCAATGCTATGGTTTTGGCCTTTTTATTGGTTGAATTAGAGGACCCAGTTGAAAATATTGGGGCCAAGTTGGTAAGGCAAGCTGCGGCAAAGACAAATTATTTAGCTAGGGATGGAACCACAACATCTGTTGTTCTTGCACATGTTGGAATATTGAAAAATTCCAGAACAATGAATGGAGAATAAATCTCCCTTCCTCTAACACAGAGAAAATAAAAATTTCTTTGACAGGAGACAGAGTTTCAATACTTTGAAAAAAAACTTCTATTCCCTTCAATAACTCAAAAAAAACTATTACACTTCTTCCTCACTGAGAGGGATTACAAAATTATGACTGCTACAAAACGCAGTGCATAAAACCAACTCACTGTCTGTTCAAAACAAACATACTCTGTCTCTAAAACACTCTACTGTGTTTTTCCCTTTCGCACTATTGTGCATACACACTTAAAAAGTTACACTCAGTCTTTCACTTTTTACACACTGCTGTGTAATAAAAAATTTACGTACTGTCTATAAAAAAACTACCAAGATTTTTCGTCCTTTTTATTTTTATATGCCGTAACATATAAAACATATTATAATAAACCCTCTTTTAAAAAAAATAAAATTAAAACTAAATTCTATGGCCCACCTTTCATTTCACATATGATATATATATAACATATGTTTAAAACATATGTATATATTAAAGCATACATAAAATTAAACTATCAAAACATTAAAGAACCCTTTCCGTCGGACTTCAAAAGTTTGAATAGATTGAATTTCAAACCAAATTTGCTTTCCAAAATGGGATGCTGACGTCTGCCTAATTTGTAACACGAATTCTCAATCCAATGTGCCTTATAAAAAATTCGGGTCCGGTTTTCAGGTTTTCAGATTCCCTTCAATTTCATGCGATCCAATATTAATGCTCCACGTGTCCTCCTTTTGAATTTACAAAACTGGGGGGTAAATTTTTGTTTGTTTAATTTCTGGTTGGTGAATTGCATTAATGCTGGTTGTTGTGTTTAAATACAATCCTGTACAGAAATATGGCTGCGACCGTCTACAAAAAAAACTTGCAGGAATTTTAAATGCTGAATTAAATTTCTGGATGGCATGCAAGCAACCTCCAAAAAAAAATGTTGCTGCTGCATCCATCCTTCTGCTGCGGCAGTTGAAGTTAAAATTCAACAGCACAGGGTTTAATAAGTGAGGGTGTAAAGGTAACTTTTTGTCGATAGTACTGGATTAAGATCATCTATTCATTTTTGTAGGGTCTTATGGTGTTTGGTTTTTTAGTTTTGGGTTGGGCTTATTGAGTCTAAGATAGTTTTTGAGTGAAAAAATTGCTATCGAGTATTAAAAAATTTTGGTTCTTTTGTCAAAATTTATGAGCTTGTTAGGAAATACAAAACTGACAATGGTTGTATCTTAAATTTGTGGAAAATAATTTGAAATGAAACCTTTTTGTTTAGGTTGTTACAGCAGGTGCAAACCCCGTTCAAATTACTAGGGGCATTGACAAGACAATAAAGGCCCTTGTTTCGAAACTCAAAATTTTGTCAAAGGAGGTAAACGCTTGCCTTTTGAGTAGGCTGGTTTTCCTTTTTGCTGATGGTTTGGTGTATCTAATTGAATTAGTTGCCTAAGGTATTTTTGGTTGCAAACTCCTTTTCATTTTTCATACGGTATTGGCCTTGTGGAATACATTTGATTGTGTGGTCTTGTTAGATCTACAACATTTGTAGTTGTTTAGTCTTATGGCCGAGGTGCACTTTTAGTATGGAAATAGTTGATGCAATATTGTCATTTAATCCTTACTGCAGGGTAGCATGTTGAGAAGTTTCTTGTGAAACATTTGGTATTCAAAATGACACTTGATCCTATACAGCATCATGCACTTGACTTCAAAATTCATATTCAAAGTGTGCGAGACAATTCTTGCAAAATTTCAAATATTTATGTTGTTTTAAACCATTATATTTTTCATGTATTGGATGCTGAAAATGAGAAAAAGACTTTGGTATGAAACCAACTGGTGAATAATTTCCACCAAAACAACCACTTCCAAGACATGATTTAGAAGTAGAACATATGTACTTATGAAGCATAGAAAGATATCCTTGATGCATTGTCAATGTTTGGCTAGGGTTATTTTTGGAGAAAATAACTCCTTATTCCTAGAATAGTGATCTTCAATACAAGTAAATGCCGGAGAAGAGAGATCATCGTGTGACGCAACAAAACTGAAATTGGACCCCCAAGGAGAGCTGGTGTGTCTACAATCGCTCTGTCAGCATTTTCCCTTGGTGTACCCCGTTCTTTTCCTCCAGCTTGAGTCTTAATTGACTTCTTCTTTCTTCGGGTTTATTTATCAAATTCGTAGAATTTGATAAATAAATACTATCCACAATGGTTGGACTTTAATTTATATTCCCGACTTTATATTATCTCCAAGCCTTATAACCAATGTTTAACTTTCAACACATTGTATTTATACTCCACGTTTCTTTTTAAATAAATAACTTGTAATGAACTTTCGGCTCTATATTTCACCACCCAGCCTTACAACAATCACGCTCCAGAATTATGCTAATTATCCGCCAATCGTTTAATTAAACAATTTCATTATACTCCGGCCCCACCTATATATATCAATAACCAATCAAACACTCGTGTCGTACCTGGCTATCCTCCGCACACCTTAGTTAACCTCCGGGCAAGTTCAACGTGCGACCACCGTCCGATGGCCCTTCTCCAAATCAACGACTCTTGGCAATTTCGCTCGGCTTCCAATGTCGGGCTTTAACGTGCGATGGCGCGGGTTAAACGGTGGTTTTCCGGGGGTCACTTCGCCACGTGTCGCATTCCCTATGGAATCGCTCGCGAATAGGAAATACCGCCTACTCCGCAAAAGCGGTGCAATATGGGCAACCCGCTTTTGTGATTCCGCTCGTGGTTTTGGTAGAAGGCTTGACCACGGGTGCAAGTCTGGTTCCGCTATCCTTTTGTTTGTTAACTCATGTCCAATCCTCGGGTCAGGTTTCGAAAGCACAACAATTTTGTCTCTTTATTAAGCGGGATTTTTATATTTGAACAGTTTTCACGACCCCGGTTCTCTACACAGACCTCGCCTTGGATATTTTTACATAAAAATGATTGTTCTCAATAATTATTTATATAAATTTTCCACATTTTTAGTGTGGTATTCCCATGATTTATTATAAATATGTGTATTATCAAAGAAAACCAACACAAATTTTATAAGATGGGATCAAACAAAATTGTTCTTAAGTCGAGCCCACCGAACTTCAAATGGCGATAAACCATAATTCAAACCAAATTCGCGTTCCAAAATAACCTGCTGACGTCGGCCAATTTTGTGACGCGAAAACCAAATGAATTCCGCCCTAATATTTTTCGGGTCCGAAGTTGGGTTGGCGTACGGAGGGAAGTTGTGACGCGAATTTCTTATCAAATTCGCCCTAATATTTTTCGGGTCCAGATTTCCACTGCGCGAGCGGCCCAAACAAAGATCCGCTCCAATCAATTTCTTCCACGTGTCCTCAATAAAAACTTTCCCTGCTCCCGGCTGCGGGTGCATTCGATGGCGTTTAAGGCGATGGGACATGGATATGGCGATTTCATATCAATCGCATTAACATTTAACGCTGTTCAATTAAGTTTTCACATCAAATCCGCATTAATTAATTTTTAACATTGTTCAAGATCGAACCTCCACTCCTCTTAGCGATTCCGCACGCTCCAATATGATCCGGCCTTCGGCTCTCATTATTAATGATCAGAGATTAATTATGACGGGCGTCCTTTGATTGCATTGCAGTTGGGTCGACAAAATGGCGTTTAGCTATGGTTTTTCAGACAAGCTGGTTGTTGGATTACACTGCCTGCTAATTGTGACGATAAGGAGAAGTGGCCAGCTGAACTGCTGCCTAGACCTTGCAGCATATCTGCATTTCTCTCGGTTCTGTCTCTGTCTATCTTCCTCTGTTAATTGGAATTCTACTTCTCTGTCTCCTCTTGTGCCCACTGCACCTGAAACTGCACCCATGCCTCGCGTGCGTCATAGGATGCGTTGCCGCGGGGGAGCACTAGAGGTCAACCCCTGTGCGCTCCCTCCAGCCCCTCAACAGAGTCGACTTCCGGCCAGTCCAGTGATTATTACGCAGGTCGATATCCAAATACTAGGAGTGGGCGGGGTCGGGTTGTAGGATCTAGCCACCGTATGGATTCCCTTGCTCCTCGCTTCCCCACCGCTAGTTCACCTTCTCCCATGACGCGCATGTTGGTCGCTTTAATTGTTTTAACAATTCAAGCTCCACATAAATTTTCAACCCAGGGAGGTCTATTTATTCCAAAGACAATCACACACTGGATATGCTCAATTCCAAAAGCAAGATAACGTTGTAGTAAAAAACACACAATTATCAATCATACAAATCCAGCTATTCACACCCTGCTTTAACAAAGCTGAAGTCTACTTGTGTTACAGCAGAAGAAATTCCCCCATTGCAGTCTTTCATTAAAAGAATCTTAGGAAAATATAATGAAAGGAAATCACCCTGCATGAAAGGAAACCAATCAACCATAACAGGGAACAAGACCCTATTCCTCCAAACAGGAACTTCAGCCCCTGTTGCCTGACACTAATCACACTGCAGAAAAGATAAATTCAAGAAAACAGGACCCTATTCCCATGAACAGGAACCTTCAGCACCTGGCTCCTGATACCAATCACACTGCAGGAAAAAGAGAGTCAACCAATGGGGAACAGGACCCTATTCCTTTGCACAGGAATCTTCAGCACCTGTTTCCCAGCATCAATCATACATTCAAACAGATAACAGAAAAATATCTCTTGGCTTCTTTAAGAATGAATGTTACCAAACTCATGCAGCGTTAAAGAAAACAGAGTGCTTAAAGAGCTACAGAACTATGCAAATGATGCTTCAGTAAACAAAATTAAATTAAGGTGCAAATATCATAAATAAATTCAACAAACTACAGGAGAAATCGAGTGAATCTTGTGATGAAGGCGGTCCCTTTCCTTCTCACAAGATTCCCCAGGGAAAGAGTTAAGTTGAAGCGCTCAAAAGGAACCTTTATTCATCTGTCAAAAAGGAATGATACATTACAATGGAGTCTTGCTCCTTTCCGCTCAAAATAATGTTTCTCCTGTAGTCTCTAACTCCCCTTCTAATGATGATGTATCCTCTTTTTAAAGAGGAGACATATATTACAGTTACATCAGAGAAAATCTATATTTATCCAAATCTGTTCTTCTATCTTAAAACAGGGTCCTTCTATTCTTCCATAGAAAAATATTGTTACAACAGATATAGAAAATGTACTGGCTTCAGAACAATCCATGTAACAAATTTCTTGCTTTTCTTCGTCTTGTTGCCATTGTTCCCAAAATACTCTTCCAAAATCGCAAATCACGAGTAGTGACGGAATTTACGTGCCTGCTGACTGTTTCAGCAATGGAGTCGACTTTTTCAGCAACGGCCGATTGTTTCAGCATAGCACGTTCCTTATCATAAATTATCTGCGATCTTTTAGACTTGTGTTAGCAACAATATACCTTTGATTAATGATGAAATATAAGAGTAATGTGGAATTATATGTAAATAGATTAAATATATAGTAAAGAGAAGGATTTCATATAGCTTTGGATAAAATGGATGAAAATGATAATGAAACCCTTTTTGAATATAGTTATAAAGGGTAAGGTGGTGTCAACATGTATGGTAAAAATGGTACATTGTGAGGTCCTAACATCCCCCCCAGCTGAAAGGGTTGCATGTCCTCAGGCAACTTTTAGTCCGAGTCAGAGTCTGAGTACTGACTCTTTGCATGCAAGTTGCTCAAGCAATAACTGTGGAAGGTGGCTTCTGTCGAAGATCGGAATCCCTAGTTGTTCTGCAATTTCTGCCATGCTACTGCCTTGTCCCTGTTAGCCAATTTGTAGTGAGACTGGTATCGTTCTGCCGACATCCATAAGACCGGGAAGTGAAAATGATAACCAATCCAATTCTCAGCACATTGCTGAATGCATCTGATATAGTTTGGTACCCTAGATAGTGCATTTTGAAGATTATCAGGGCTAAAAGGGTTATACTCTTGTCTTTCCTTACATGACTGTTGCCAGAACATGGTGTTGGCCTTCAAGGCAGCAGTTTCCTTGACTCTGATTAACTGATGACACTTTAGAAGTGTTGAGGCTTGCAGTTGCTGTATGTAGCTGCGCATTCCTGGCTTCTGCAAAAATCGGTGATATTCTGCTACAAAAATGGCCGAATTTGAAGGTTCCGGTCTTATCCAAAGGAGGCGATTATCCTCATTATGCCTACTTGCAATAAAAGCAGTTTTCCATGTAATTTGATTGGCAAGAAATGAAACAAATGCCCTAATTTGTATATCACCAACAATTGGATTCAGGTTGACCTCTCTATTATCAGGCATAGCCTCATTATGAAGATAAAGTTCACATAACAAATGTTGGTCACTAGCGGGGGCCTCAGCAAATGTTTTGACAAATTGTTCCGCTGTGAGCAACTCATGAGGTCTCCCATCCTTAATTGCCTTCAATTGAAAATAAACAAGGCATTCAGAAAGGAACAGAGAATAATTCAAGGAGGGTTTCCTGGTGGCTAACAATTTTTGTACTAATGAAAACATCAAAACTAGTTTATCTTTTAACTCCTTGATTTCTTTCTTAGAATCCTTGAGCTGTTGGAGTGTCTGCTCCCAATTATCCCAGTTGGCATACATCTGATTCTGCCAGGCCAACTTATGTTGTTGTAATATTTTATCTTGATCCACAGCATACTGCTTCTTCCAGTTATTCATTATTTCCAATTGTTTCCATGGTGGAGTCTGTGTCCCGGCATTGTAAGTACTGGGTTGGGGCATCGTCTGAGTAGCTGAGCTGACTAACACAGGGTAGGATATCTGTGGCTTGGTTTCTTTTTCCAGACTTTTTGAGGGCCCTAATGGTTCTTGTGTGACAGTAGGGCGTTCTTCTTTGATTGCAACTGATGTGGATGCCTCAGGCACTGGGATTTTGACTATTTTGTATCCTGCCTGTTGGTAAATGTTTCCACATTCATGGCACATGTATTCTTTACATGGGTCATTCTTTTGTGTTGATGCTGTATGTGCCAACATGTAGAGATTTAATTCTCTATCAAAGGCTTCCCTTGCCATTACCAACTCTTTTTTATAGGCCTCTAGTTCTGACTTCAAAAACTCATTTTCCTCCAATAAAGATGCCATAGTGAGTGAACCCTGTGTGTTGGTTGATTTTGTTGGAGTTGATTGCTGATCCACACCTATAGCTGGTTCTTGTGTTTCAGCTACAACTGGTTTCCTTATATTATCATGCTTGGTGTATGATTTTTGCACCTCAGTAGCTGGTTCTTGTGTTTCAGCTTCTGAGTGAGTAACTGGTTCTTGTGGAGCAATCACTGTTTGAGTAGTAAACGATGTCATATTACCCTGGGCATCTGGTTCTTGTGGAGCAGTGCCACAGGACGAGATGGGTAATGGTTGGGGAATTTGGAATGGTGATGAGGATTGAAGTTTTAACAAGATAGTCGCAGGGTCAGGGGAAATGGGAGTGACTTCAGTTTCAACAGTCATTTTCATTTTCCTCCTAGGTAGGAAAGCAGAAAAGTCAGTGACTTTCCTTTTCTTTTTATGAGAAGATTCTTTTCTAGGGGAAGGGCTATCGGAAGAGGTGGCAGCTTGGGATGTGGCCCTTGTTTGCCTTTTTGAGACAGAGACTGTTGGGGTTCGTCTCTTCCTTTTATGAGTAGGGGGAGATGGGGGTGTTTCAGCTTGAGAGTAATCGCTAGAGATGTGGACAGTGGGAAGGGTTGACTCTGCTAAATGGGATGAACTTGGGGGCAGGTCAACTGGTTCTGAAGATGGGATCAATGGGGGATCAGGGATATCTTCCAGTTTCCGTTCATAAGAGCTTTCGGGAGTTTCTTGGGGAATTTCGGCTTGTTGGGGAATTTCAAGGGCTTGCTGGAGAAGGAGGAGTGGATTATTCAGAGGGGGGTTTTGCTGAGCAAAACCCCTCTGAATTAATAATTGACATAAGCGATGATGGGTAAGGGATAGTGATGGGAATTTTACCCGTCTACAGTAATATGACATGTTTTTAATACATCCAAGCAGATAATAAGGAATATTAACTAATCGACCATGCTGCAAATGATTCATTAAAACAAAGTCGTGTTGATAAACTACCTGGTAACGCCCCTCGCAAGTCAAATAGTGCTTGATGAATTCAGCTACTGTTGGCCATGGGCGAGGTAATGAATGCAGACTTATACCGCGGCCTTTATTCTCAACCTGTTCCTCTGGAAGAAGGAAGTCCTGCTGTGCATTTAAAATGACTTGTTTCCTGCTAAACCAGCGAGCACCTGTGACCGGAAACCCTGAAACTTGTGCTATATCTTCCTCTGTGACCAAAATTCGGACCCCTTGGACCACGGAGTAATCTTCCTAAAAATTCTACGCAAACTCTAAAACTTGTTGAGGATCAAATTCTCCTAACCTTTCGAAGTATGTTATCCATCCTGCCTGCTGAAAAATTTGGTAGGCCTCCGGGAATAATTCAAGAAGAGTTATCGAGCCAGGCTCATGTCTGATAGCCGAACCTCCCATAGCTACTAACTTGAGTCACATGCAGAGGCGCAGAGAACAGAAACACAGGCTTTGATCAAGCTAATCGTTGCAACAGAGGATATGGAGTCTCAATGACGGCGGAAATAATGGATATGAAGAGTGACGGTGGATTGGATGGTGTGGAATGATGATTCAGTTTTCGAAATTCCCCCCTTACGTATGATGAAATGATGTTTAAGTGTGCGGGGATTGTAATCATTATGAGCAAGATCCTCTCTTTAAAATATTATTTAACTGTATTACATAAAAAACCACATACCTTATATTTTTACCTTTGTTTTTATAATTCGAAGTATAGAGTGCTTCATAATGGCTTGATGTTGATGGAAGAATCTTTAAATTTCTCTGGAATGTAGAAACAGGGGCATATTAGGATCTGCTCAATACTGAATAATATTCACCCAAGGGATCTGAAGAATAAAAGTGGAGAACTGAAAAACTTGTGTAGCAGAGGAAAGAAATGGTGTTTTAATAATGAAAAGATGAATGACAGGTTGTTGAAAGTGGTGTTTCAGCAATGGAAAAATGAATGACATGTTGCTGAAAGTGGTGTTTCAGCAAAGGGAAAAATAAGGAGAATGGGATGTAATGATTTGGGTTTAAGAAAAGTGGGAGAAGTACTTGCTAAGGGATAATTTCATCAGTAAGGAATGGGAAATACTAGCTGAAAGATGATATTTCAGGAATAGGGAGAAATGGGGGAAAAAAATGGAAAAAGGGAAAGATGAAGAAATGGGATAAGTAATAAAAGGGATATTGCTAGGAAATGGGTTGAAATGAAGGGAACAAAGCTTCTGTGATTGAAGCTTCAGATCTTCTTGTGATGAATCTTTCCTCCTTAATGAGTTCTTCCATAATCTGCAAAATTCAATTGTAACATGCCAACCCTTGACAGGGATTATTAGTTTTTAATCTAATCTAATGCTAGAAATACAGTGCAGAAAATTAAATGTTGTGAGGAGCAGAAGACTCCCCTAGAAAAAGATAATGTGTATCAGTCATGCAAGCAACCTTGAAATCTTCTTTAGAAACAGGGCGCTGGTACAAACGAAGCCTATGACCATTTACTAGTAGAGGTGTTTTAGAATCATCAATTGTTAAAAGTCTTACTGTTCCATTAGGAAAAACAACATCTACTTCATATGGTCCAAGCCATCGTGTACGTAGCTTACCCTGAAAATTTTCAAACCGAGAGTCATACAATAAGGCCCAATTACCTTTTTGAAACTGCTTGTGTTTGATGATTTTATCATGCCATTTCATTCTTTGTTGTTGAATCATGGTTGTTTGGTGAATGGCATCTAATCTCTTTTCATCCAATTCAAGAAGCTGCTGCAACCTAGCTGTCTGCACATCAGTCAAATCAAGATTAACAGCTAAAGCAGTTCTTAGAGTTTTAATTTCAAATTCCACGGGAAAAACAACATTTTTACCATAAACCAATTCATAGGGAGAAAAACCTGTAGTGTTTCTCCAAGTAGTTCTGTAAGCCCATAGTGCTTCAGGGAGCCTTTGAGACCAATCCTTCTGGTTATCCTTCACTGTTTTAGTTAGAATGGCTTCTAATACTTTATTTGTGCTTTCCACCTGCCCATTGGCCTGGGGGTGGTATGGTGTAGTCATTCTATGATGAATATGATATTTATGAAGGGTAGATTTAAAACCATGAGAATTGAATGGAGGTCCTCCATCTGTAACTAGCTCTCTAGGAATTCCAAATCTAGTGAAGATCTCTTCAAATAAGAAAGCTAGGACAACTTCTTCATTGGCTCTAATAAGTTCTTTGGCCTCCACCCATTTAGTCATATAGTCTGTAGAGACTAATATATAAGTTATTTGATTGGATGGAGGATTAATGGGTCCTATGAAATCCAAGGCCCATATTTCAAATGGTTCGGATACTACCTGGGGGTTTAATGGCATTTGATCTCTATGATTGGGTTGACCCATTCGCTGACAGCTGTCACAAGCCCTCACATATTTCTTTGCATCCTTAAATAATGAGGGCCAATAGTAACCCATCCTCAAAATTTTATGTGTTGTTCTTTTATCAGCAAAATGCCCTCCGCAAGGGCCATCATGACAAGCTTTTAGTATGTCATACACTTCATCCTCCCTAATGCATCTTCGGATTTCCTGATCAAGCCCTGTATAGAAAAGACACCCACTTATCCAGCTATACCTGGCACTTTGTTGAACAATTCTTCTCTTTTCTCTGTATGACAGGTGTGATGGTAATTTTCCTACAACCAAATAATTGGCAATATCTGCATACCACGGAGAGTGAGCAGAGACTGCAAATAAATACTCATCAGGAAAGGAATCATCTACTGGAATATTATTATCAGTTTTTAACCGTGAAAGGAAATCAGCCACAACATTTTCTTTACCAGGCCGATCTACAATTGTAATATCAAACTCCTGCAGTAACAATAACCATCTGGTAACTCGAGCATTTGTGACAGATTTGTTCATTAAATACTTAATAGCCGAGTGATCGGTGTGGACAAAAGTAGAATAACCAGTGATATAATGTCGAAATTTATTAATGGCATAAATTACTGCAAGAAACTCTTTTTCGGTAACTGTATAATTAAGCTCAGCAGGGGTCATGTTCTTACTGATAAAATAGATAGCATAAGGAAGATGATTCTCCTCTTGTCCCAAGACAGCTCCAATTGCAGTGTCTGAAGCATCAGAAGATATATGAAAAGGGAGGGCCCAATCAGGTCCCCTCAAAATAGGAGTGATAGATAACTGATGCTTGAGTTCTACAAAGGCTTTCTGACAAGGATTAGTCCACTTAAATTCAACATTTTTCATAAGCAACACAAATAATGGAGAAGCTATCTTAGAAAAATCTTTAATAAATCTTCTATAATATCCAGCATGTCCTAGAAAACTTCTCACATCAGTTTGTGTTTTAGGAACAGGAAGATTCTGAATGACCAATATTTTAGATGGGTCTACTTGAATACCTTGAGATGAAATAAAATGTCCAAGCACTACTCCTTCACTCATCATCATATGACATTTTTCAGTACTTAGGGAGAGGTGAGCTTGGATACAACGTTTAAGTACCTTCTCAAGATTTTGTAATGCATCTTCAAAAGACACACCATAAGGAGTAAAATCATCCATAAATATTTCCATAGAGTCATTCAGCATATCAGAAAAGATTCCTATAACAGCCCTCTGAAAATTTGTTGGTGCATTACATAGCCCAAATGGAAGAACTCTATAAGAAAAAGTTCCCCAAGGACTAGTGAAAGTGGTATTGTCTTGGTCTTGGGGTGCAATTCTAATTTGGTTATACCCACTGAATCCATCTAGAAAAGAAAAGAATTTCTTCCCTGACAGACTATCCAACACCTGATCAATGAAAGGTAAAGGAAAGTGATCCTTTTGAGTAGCTTTGTTTAAGGCTCTGTAATCAACACACACTCTCCATTTCCCATTTTTCTTAGGGACTATTACTAATGGGGAAACCCATTCACTGTCAGATATGGGGTATATAAATCCTGCATTAAGCAATTTCTGAAGTTCTTCTTTAACAATTTCCCTTAAATTAGGGTTCATTCGTCTTTGGGGTTGACAGACTGGTCGGCATCCTTCTTTAATATAAATTCGGTGAGTACATAATTCAGAAGAGATTCCTTTCATATCCGTGTAATCCCATGCAAATGCTTCCTTATTTTCATGTAATAACTTCATTAACTGCTGTGTTTCAGCAACTGTTAGATCAGGATTTATGTTTAATGTCTTGCCAGGTTCGATTTCGACTGTTGTGCTTTTAGATGAGATGGTGGTTAATGTCTGAGATAAATCTTCAGATTCAATCTTTTCCTGGGTATCCGTTTCAAAAATTGCAGTCAATTGATTGTGTGTTTCAGCAATTACAGAGGAAGGTTCGCAAATAAAATTATTAATTATTTCATCCTCTGTGTTGTCTTTAAGAGTTAAGGCTTGTCCGATAGTTAAAATGGGATGAATAGTATTATCATCATAATCCATCCACACAAAATCTTCATTATTAATTATAGGTGTGGCATGAGGATAAAGAGTAAGCTGTTTGGTTTCATAACCATTAGAAATTGTCATTGAACCAGATCTGCAACTGATAAAGGCATCGGTTGTGGCCAGCCATGGCCTCCCCAGAATTAAAGGATGTCCCCCCAGCTTTGTTTTAGTTTGTAATACGACAAAATCAGCTGGGTAATTCCAGGATTCAACTGAGATAACTAGATCTTCAACAACTCCTTCTGGTTTAATTGTAGAACGGTCAGCTAACTCTAGGATAGTTGGTGTATCTCTGATTGTGTTATTCAGCTGTAACAACTGTGAAGTTTCAAGAGTCATAATGTTTATTGCGGCACCTAGATCTACCAGAACTTGAGGAATCATTTTTTTACCAATTTGAACTGTCACAGTAGGATGGATGGGGTCACCATATTTCACAGGAGGGGTTTTTCCGGACATTAATGCAGATAAGTCACCCATCACATGAATTGTAAGGGGATCTTTAGTTTTCCTACCAGGTTTCTTAACACAAATGTCCCTTATGGTTCTGGCATAAATTGGTACATCTTTCAGTGCCTGCAAAAGTGGAATTTTAACATACAAATTTTGCAATTCCCCTAAAAGATTAAAAGCAGGTGTTTCAGGCATTTTAGTTAAAACTAAACGCTCGGGGAATGGTGGTTATGTTATTTCAATACCCTTGTTATAGGGTGGTTGTGCTTTTTTATGTTTCTCAGTTTCCTCTTTATCAGAATCAGAAGAGGTTATATCATCGATGATAGGTTCTACTATTTTCCCGGATCTCAAATGAATATCATTACATTGCATAGTAGGAAATGTAGGCTGATTCTGAATATTAATGACTTGCACAACTTTATTATTGGGGTTAGGATTTGGTTGCACAGGTAGTTGGGGTCTCATTTGATTATTTGGTGGAGCATTTGATGGTAGAGGAAGTGGTTGTTGAAATTGAGGAAATTGATTTGGATACGGGAGTTGTTGGCTTCTCCAATTTGAATTCCAAGGATTAAAAGAAGATGGCTGTTGTGGGGGCCAAGGAGTCCACATTGTAGGATCAACAAAGGGAGGGTTTGATTGTTGCATGGGTGGGAAGTTCATATGATTAAAGGGTGGGTATTGCATTTGATTAAAGGGAGGGTAATTTGTCTGACTGAAAGCAGAATAATTATTCCAACGATTAAATGGCATACTAGAATTCATACCTTGTCCTTTTGGTTGCCATTGTCTTCTTTGTGTTAGCAGGTAAACTGCTTCAGCTTCTTCTTCCGTTGGCTGCAGTGCTGCCTTGATTCCTGGTAGAGAGGGACATTGTTGTGTTTCATGATCTTTCTCACAAAGGGTGCAGATTGGTATTTTGTCCAATGGGCATTCCCTTAGTGGATGTTTATCTCTGCATTTAGGGCAAAAGACAGCCAGAGCTGCTTCTGCTTCAGCCTGCTTCTTTTTAACCTGCAAGGTGTCAATTTGTGAAGCAAAAGAACTTAACATCTCAGTTTTAAATTCTTCAAGTAAATTACCTATTTCAGCTCTTGTTGCTCCCCCACTGGCTGATTTCTACACTCTTGAATAGGTGGGATCTCTGTTACTTACTCTGTTCTTTGCAGCTCCCCTTGAACATCTTTTACAAAGTTCAACAATCTCATCATATGATTCTTTAGATATATCTCCCTTGCCAAGCATGTTTAACATGTCTAAACAATCATCCCTTAATCCTCTAAGTAATATTGTTTTGCGAATTTCTTTACTTATATTCGGATGATCAGATCTCTGCAGATTATACTGCAGCCTTTCCACATAGTCCTCCAGATTCTCGTCCGGCTTTTGTGCCATGTTGAATAGTTCCTCCCTCTTTTCTCTCGTCCGACAATAGTCTTGATATTTAAGCAGAAATTTATGTTTCATCTGTTCCCATGTTGTGATTACCTGACTTCCAAGGCTCATGAACCATCTTAAAGCATTTCCTTTTAATGTTGCTGGAAACAGTTTCAACTTCTGAGCATTAGTAACATAATCATAACTTCTGCATAATATATCAAATTCAAAAAGAAATTCATCCGGATCTTCAGAGGATAAACCATGGAAGTTGGGTAAAGCTGAAAATGGAATATTCTTCATAGGAGTTGTTCCTCTAGGGAGATCACTGATAGGAAATCCCAAGGTAGAGAGAGAATTTTCATCCCTTCCTTCTCCTTCAGGATCTACACGTCCTCCACCAAAGAATTCTTCGTTGTTTCCTTCCATTGGCTGTTCTCCTATTGCACTTGCTCGATCCTCAAGATCTTCTACTGGCTCCTCAATGTTTTCCACTGGTCGTCCAACACTCTCTATTAGTTCCTCAACGTGCTATGCTGATTTGCTAGCACTTTCTTCTGACTCTCCAGCACTGATTGCTGGTCCTTTAATATCCGTTACCGGCTCCTCTATGTTTTCAGGGCCCACAACTTCCTCTGTTTTGTAATCCGATTGAGGGGAGTGCTGAAGTTTTGGTCTTCGAGAGCTTAATCTCTGTGATGATTCAGCCTTTGATACAATCTCGTCAATGAAAGTCTTTCTTCCTCCCCTTCCTTTGCCCTTGCCACCTGTAGGATTAGTTTTCTTCTGGGTTCCGCGTCCTCTCATACAATCTGCACATCTAGAAAGAAAATATTAATGCTTTTGAGATCTATAATTGCCTTCCCCGGCAACGGCACCAAAATATTGGTCGCTTTAATTGTTTTAACAATTCAAGCTCCACATAAATTGTCAACCCGGGAAGGTCTGTTTATTCCAAAGACAATCACGCACTGGATATGCTCAATTCCAAAAGCAAGATAATGTTGTAGTAAAAATCACACAATTATCAATCATACAAATCTAACTATTCACACCCTGCTTTAACAAAGCTGAAGTCTACTTGTGTTACAGCAGAAGCAATTCCCCTATTGCAGTCTTTCATTAAAAGAATCCTAGGAAAAGATAATGAAAGGAAATCACCCTGCAAGAAAGGAAACCAATCAACCATAATAGGGAACAGGACCCTATTCCTCCAAACAGGAACTTCAGCACCTGTTTCCTGACACTAATCACACTGTAGAAAAGATCAATCCAAGAAAACAGGACCCTATTCCCATGAACAGGAACCTTCAGCACCTGTCTCCTGATACTAATCACACTGCAGGAAAAAGAGAGTCAACTTATGGGGAACAGGACCCTATTCCTTTGCACAGGAATCTTCAGCACCTGTTTCCCGGCATCAATCATACATTCAAACAGATAACAGAAAAAGATCTCTTGGCTTCTTTAAGAATGAACGTTACCAAACTCATGCAGCGTTAAAGAAAACAGAGTGCTTAAAGGACTACAGAACTATGCAAATGATGATTCAGTAAATAGAGTTAAATTAAGGTGCAAATATCATAAAGAAATTCAACAAACTACAGGAGAAATCGGGTGAATCTTGTGATGAAGGCGGGCCCTTTCCTTCTCACAAGATTCCCCAGGGGAAAGAGTTAAATTGAAGCGCTCAAAAGAAACCTTTATTCATCTGTCAAAAAGGAATGATACATTACAACGGAGTCTTGCTCCTTTCTGCTCAAAATAATGTTTCTCCTGTAGTCTCTAACTCCCCTTCTAATGATGATGTCTCCTCTTTTTAAAGAGGAGGCATCTATTACAGTTACATCAGAGCAAATCTATATTTATCCAAATCTGTTCTTCTATCTTAAAACAGGGTCCTTCTATTCTTCCATAGAAAAATATTGTTACAACAGATACAGAAAAAGTACTGGCTTCAGAACAATCCGTATAACAACTTTCTTGCTTGTCTTCATCTTGTTGCCATTGTTCCCAAAATACTCTTTCAAAATCGCAAATCACGAGTAGTGACGGAATTTACGTGCCCGCTGACTGTTTCAGCAACGGAGTCGACTGTTTCAGCAACAGTCGTTTGTTTCAGCACAGCACGTTCCTTATCATAAATTATCTGCGATCTTTTAGACTTGTGTTAGCAACAATCTACCTTCGATTAATGATGAAATATAAGAGTAATGTGGAATTATATGTAAACAGATTAAATATATAGTAAAGAGAAGGATTTCATATACCTTTGGATAAAATGGATGAAAATGATAATGAAACCCTTTTTAAATATAGTTATAAAGGGTAAGGTGGTGTCAACATGTATGGTAAAAATG